>JAWWES010000048.1:6020123-6046611 GCA_035583135.1 Lophotriccus pileatus
ACCCTAACCCTAACCCTAACCCTAACGCTAACCCTAAGCAGAACCCTAACCCTAACCCTTATGGCAATCCCTAACCCTAAACCTAACCCGGACCCCGACCCTCACACTAACCCTAACCCTGAACCAAACCCTAACCCTAACCCTAACCCTAACCCTAACCCTAACCCTAACCCTACCTTAACCCTAACCCAACACTAACCCTAACCCTAATCCTAACCCTATCCCGAACCCTAACCCTAACCCGAACCCTATCCCGAACCCTAACCCTAACTCTAACCCTAACGGCTCAGCTCACCTGCCAGGGAGGTCTCTTATTATGCAGAGGATGACCTCTGCATAATAAGACCTCTAACCCTAACCCTAACGCTAACCCAAACCCTAACCTAACCCTAACCCTAGCCCTAACCCTAACCCTAACCTCTGCATAATAAGACCTCTAACCCTAACCCTAACCCTAACCCTAACCTCTGCATAATAAGACCTTTAACCCTAACCCTAACGCTAACCCTAACCCTAACCCTAACCCAACCCTAACCCTATCCCTAACCGAAACCCTAACCCTAACCCTAACCGTAACCCTAACCCTACCCTAACCTTAACCCAACAGTAACCCGAACCCTAACCCTAACCCGAACCCTAACCCTAACCCTAACCCTACCCTAACCTTAACCCAACACTAACCCTAACCCTAACCCTAGCCCTAACCCTAACCTAACTTGAGACATCTGGGATCACATCCCAGCCTTCTGTCTCCTCCCCAGCACCACGCAAGTGCCCAGAGCAAGCAAGAGCAGCTGGAGAAAGGAAAGATTATTTCAAACATCATCACATGCAATTGAATAGGTCCTTGAGAATCGGGCAGGGCCAGCTGGTGTCAGCCAGAGCTCATCAGTCCCAGCTCATCCAGACCAGAACTTCCATCAGTTATCAGCAAGGCTTTATGCAGCACAGCACAGCACTGCTCCAAAAACATCAGCTCCCAGTAAGGCCTGGTGTTACTCTGGTGAGAAGGCCAGAGCAAGCACTTGATTATGTCCCTGCTCATCAGCAGCCTTTCCCATCCCAGTCTGTCCCACTCCAGCCTGTCCCAGCCCACTCCTGCTGGGGACTAACCCTCCACATTTTAATTAAGTCCCCAGCAGTCACCTCTAATTGAATTCCAGCTCTCAACAACCACAGTGTGCAACAGCTTTTTCCTTTTATTTCTGCACCAAGACCACTGTGAGCTGCCCAAGGACAATCAGAGCTCCAGGTCCAGAGGGCAGCGAGTCATGGGGGGAACAAAACCACCACAGGGAGCCGTGGGCTCGTGCAGGGACAAGCCAGCTGGTCCCCAGCCAACACCTGAGGACAGGGCTGGCTCTGCAGGGTGAAGACAAGCCTGCAGCAGAGGACAGGAGATTGCTGTTGTGCTGCCCACATAGCCCAGCCACTGCAGGCAGCTCCTGCTGAGCACGGAGATCTCTGGGGAACCCTACGCTCAGTTTCTCCCCCAGGCAGAAGAACAAGAGGTTCTTCACATTGGTCCAGGGCTGGAGGACCCTCAGAGTCAGTCTGCAAAACCCTCAGTGTGCTTGCCTGCTTTTGTGCATCTCTCTTGGACCTTGACATTTGCTTTTCCATCACATCAGAGCCCCTGTGTGGGTGTCATGGGGCTCGGCTGCAGCATATCACCATTTCCAATGTCCAGCTCCACCTGTAACCCTGTTGGCTGCAAGGAGAAACAGAGAGAAGCTTAACCTCACACTGCTGGACCTCTACATCACTCCATCACCTGCCCCAGAGCCAGAAATCCCCAGTCCCTGAGGATTTCTGTCCTCTGGTGCCCCCATTTTAACTTGGTCTGCTGAACACAAATAGCCAATGCAATTTAGCAAAGAAAGAACATATTGCTCTGAGACATCCCCAGACACACCATTATTTAGCAAATCCAGGATGGATTTCCCTGCCCAGCACACCACCACATCCCAACCCATTTGGATCAGGCAGCAGAGGAGGCTTGGAGCTGGGAGGCTTAGGCAATGCTGACTGTACATAGGCAGGAGTTAAGCCAAAGTCCCCTCTGCAGGTGTAGGAGCCATTTCCATGGGACCCACACACCATCAGGAGAGCGAGACAAGCATGAGGAACACAGTGACCTGCATTGGAAGTGGTGCCACTCACTTAACCTGCCCATAAATACAAGCTCAGGCTGCTGGGATGCTCCTCTCTTCCACTGTGTACAGGCAGGCTGCAGGAGCTCCTCCCCCACTGCCATGGCTCACCCAGTGAGGCTGGATCCTGCCTGACCCTCTGCTCCAAAGTCAGGGCCGAGTCCCACAGCTGCTCCTCCATTCCCAGCCCAGGGAGCCTCACCTGGCGGGGTGACTTGGCCAGGGCAGCCATGCGCTGCATCGGGCCTCTGTCCCCGGCGGATTCTTTGCTCTCCAGCAGCACCCGAGTGCTGGGCACGAAACTCCAGGAGCGGCCAAGGGCTGGCTTCAGTGGGCCAGTGCTGCTGTCCCTTGTCACCTGGTTGGTCACCTGCAGCACAAACAGGCTTATCAGTGCCTGGGAAAAGCGGTTGGTGCAACGAAACACTGGAGATCACGGCCAGTCTGAGCCTGCCCCTCTAAACACAGCCCAGACAACTGGCCCAGACAGATATTCGGGTAGGAGCTCACTTATATCTGCAAGCTGCATCACTCCTGGTGCTGAAGCCACCCAGAGAGTTTAACTTGGAGCATCCAAGTGTCCTTCCAGGCACCTCCTTGTCACTTATCAGAACAAAGGGCAGGACTTTCTTGATGCCTTCCAGTGTCAGGCTCAGCAGACCAACTCTCTCTTGTGGCCTTCCCAATTCAGACACATTAATTGTGGTCCCAGTAACCTGTCTGGCTGCACTGGCAAATGCAATTGCTTGGCCAAGAGCTGGGGAAACTGGAGCAGGGCCCCTTCCAGTCCCCAGCTCTCTTAGGATGATGCAATGCCCTGCAGCTCCTCCAAGGTAATTAAGAGGTTACCCAGGAGGCTGGCCAGCCCCTTAAATGAACGGTGTTATATCAAAAATAAACACAAACAACCTTCCAAACTCCCTGCCTTGCTCAATGCAGAGAATGCCATGTTGGCTGAGCACAGCAATAGCAGGAGGCAGCAAAACATCCCTGGTCTTGCTCCACACTCACTGAAATAAGACATCTGTGGGCTGTAGAAACACAGAGCTACATCAGGGAGCAGAGCACTGTGGGGTACAAACCTCTTGCTCCTGCTTAGCTGGGAGTGGGATGCCCTCTTCCAGGGGCTCCAAAGCCTCCCCATAGCTCCTCACCACAGCACACAGCAACACACAAAGGACAAAGTACAGCAACACTCACCACAACAGCAAGGCTGAACTCCCTGGCCAGTGTCTTCAGCTCCCTGGACAGCTGCATCATGATGGCCAAACCTGGAGGAGGACAAAGCACTTCGGTGTTTGGGGATCAACCCACAAAGTGCATCTTGGAGGCAGGTGTCATCTAGATTTGCATGAGCACTGGTTTTAGGGACAGTGCTGGTGTTCACTGACATCTTCATCAGACCAATCCCTCTCCTTTTCTATCTTAGAAGCCCCAAGGCCAAAAAAAACCTACAAAAGCACCAGGAGCTCCAGACAAAGCTGGCCAGCTTGATTTAGCAGGTACAGGACCCATCTCTCTAGCTCACAGCTTCATTTCCTACACTTGTGGCTGTGAGGGGACTCCCTGTGATAGCACTGATCAACACTGCAAACTGACTCCCTTTTTATCCACTCCCAAAGGAAAAGATGGGAGCAGTCACATCCCCATCCAACATGTCCCAGCCCCAGCTCCAGGCAAAGCACACCTGGGAGGAAGATGCTCTTTAGGACAAGCAGAGAGCTCTGCAGCCTCCTGGCACACCCTAAGAGCACAGCTCACCCTCTGACTGCCTGCCACCCAGCAGTGGGTAAATCACAGCCGACACCGAGTCGATCACCACGATCTTGAGAGGCCCCGTGGAGCTCACGACCTGAAAGGAGGGACCGTGTGCCACGTGGAGTTACAAATCCAGCAGTTCTGGAGGCTGGGAGCTGCACAGAGGCTCAGATGCAGGATAAGGTGATCTGGAGTCACTTGCCAGCACACCCTGCTGCCCTCTCTGCAGCTCTGGGGAGGGGAGAGGGGCCCAGACCCCAACTCGTACCTGCTGGGAGAGGCGATCCCGCAGCTCCTGCAGGGCGCTCAGCAGTTCATAGACGTCGAACACACGGACCACCTGGATCCGCTGCAGAGCCTCCAGCTGTGGCACAAAGTGGCATCACCAACGCCCTCACCCCCTCCAGGACTTGTCATATTCCCTCTGCCCCAGCTGCCACCAGCTCTTTGCATTCACACCACGACACATAGCCCTTATTCTCCCACATTTGCCTCCACCCCACGAACACCACTGTCCCTATTGCACTGATGGAAGAAGTAACCTGGACCGAGCTCAGGGAGCAAAAGCGCATGCAAGTACAGCAAGTCCTCCCCTCCTCCCAAGGAAAACAATAAAGAGCAGTGTCTGTCCTGAGCACAGCACCCATGGGCCATGGGAGGAAGAGTCTGGACCCAAAACCGCCCATGAGGACAAAGGCAGAGCTGGACAGACAAACCGTCCCTGCGGTTGTCTGCAGGCAGTTTTAATGCAAACAGAGGGACCAGCTCCAGAGAAACTTGCCTGCTCTTCCTCATCCTCTGTCTGGGCTTGCAGCATCTGGTACAGACGGGAGGCAATGAAGCCCCCCGTGGAGTCGAGAAACACGATGTGCTGCTTGAGGCTGAGAGACACACTGGCTGCAATGCCCAGGCACACCTGGAGAGACAGGGACACGTCATCCAGGCATCATCTTCACCCCACCTGTCCTCTCCCCACTCCTCCATCCCACTCACCTGTGTCTTCCCACTGCCCGGTGCTCCCATGAGCTCCGTCACTTCCCCCGTGTACAGCCCAGAGTCCAGCAGCTGGTCCAGGCTACAGGTTGAACACAAGGTGGTATTACCAACACCCCTTCAGCCAGAATGGCAGGGACATCAGGAAGCAGCAGTCCCCAGACACTTGTCCCTAGAGTCCCCTTCCCAAAGGCAGACAAGCCCCTGGGTGTGGCGTGGACACCACCAACCCTGCTCAGGGCATCACCACACTGAACCCCGAAGCCTGTGCTGGCAACCAGGGCCTTGTGCAGCAAGTCCAGCCCCAGGGAAACAGGTGATGTACCCACCTTGGGCTCCCAGTGGGCAGGATGGCCGTGGAGCTCTTGAGCTCCTCGTACAGGTCTGCTCCATTGGCAGGGAAGGCAGAGAACTGGGCCAGGAGCACACGTCTCACTGCAACCAGCGCCTGGGGGGCAGAGAGATGTCCAGAAACAGGACTGAGCAAGTCCAGGGCCAACATCTGCTGCAGAAGTTTCCCCTAGACAAGGCCATCCAAGCCATGAGGGGATCAGCTCCGAGCTCCCTGATTAATCTACCAGGACTTAGGAGTCCTCTTTACCTTGTAAGACAGGGAACACTTCTGGGCAACGTCCTCCAGGTCTGATGACACAAAGTCCACCACTGCAAACAACATGAGGGACAAGAGGTTGGAAGCCAAACCTGGTCAGACCAAGAGCACTGGAAGCGTCTGTGCCCTCTGCCAACACTGCAAGTGGAGGAGCAGGATATCCCACATTTGAGTGTTTTCTCTGAGATGGCCCTGTAACCCATCACAAAACAAACTGTTCCTTGCAAAACAGATCAGGGAGTTATGCTGGTAACAATTCTCCCTGTTTTGCTCAAGAGCTGCCCAGTACCACCTTTTCCTTCCCCTCTAAGGGCAGGAGGTGCCCAGGGTCCAGTGTGGCAGGAACTTGGGCTTTTGTCAGAGGGAAAACTGCACAAATCCTCCCAAAATACCTTTGAAAAGCCATAACTGATCGACCCTCAAAAAGCTTTTGCAGAGATCTCCACTATGTCCTGACACTCTCCTGAATCATTATATCCACACAGGGGGACCCAGAAGACATCCAGCAAGGAGGACATGGAGGGATATTCCACCAACACCACCCTTCCAGGACGTGGGATGATGTGGGCACACCAAATGTGCAGGGGATGATGTTCCCCAACCCGAGACCCCGATGCCACCCCATTACCCGTCCTGATGCCATTCGCCCTGAGCAGCTGGATCATCTCTTCGGTGAGACCAGGGCAGAGCCCAGCCCGCAGGACCACCATGTCCACAGCCACGAGGGCGGGAGAGACCTGCGGAGGAGAGTGGATTTCATGGAATCATTAAGGTCGGAAAAAGACATCGAAGATCATCAAATCCAACACTGAGCCATGGCCTGCCCTGGGTAGTGCCTGCCCTGGAGGTGGGGAGAAGCCGCGCAGGCTGTGTCTGGCACGGGTGGTTACGGTGGGTGTTTAAGGTCCTTTTTAGGGTCAAGCATCCCCAAATCTCGCACGGGAGCAACGCCGCGGCTCCTGCTCGGGGAGGGCTCAGCGGGCGGGGGGAGCCCCATCCCCGGACGGGGGCATCCTCCCCATCCCCATCCCCATCCCTGTCCAGCAGAGCCCCTCGATGAGTGTCCCAGCCCGCCCTCTCGCCCTGCGCACCCCGAATCCCGCCGGGAGGGTATCCCTGCCCTGCCCGCTCCCTTCCTGCTTCCTGCCGCCGGCGGAAGGGCCGCCACTGCTCCCGTGCCCGCTCCCGGCGCTCCCGGTCCGCCTGGGCTTCCCTCCCGCGGCCCCCCCGCCCGGATCGGCAGAGCCCGGGGCACTTCAGCCAGCCCGAGCATTCCGGGATCCTGTGGTTTTCCCAGGACTGCGTCTGTCCAGGCTCGTCACTGGGGGCTGCAGGGTGGAAAATGAAGGCGCACGGAGGGCTGGGGGTCTTCACAGCCCTGCAGGTCTGGGGAGTCCTGTGCCCTTCCCTGGCTGCCCGGGGCTGGAATTTCGCCTGGAAAAGCCCTTTTTTTTTTTTTTAATTATTATGATTTTTTTCTTTCCCAGCCGAGGCCTGAAGAGGGCCCTCGGCACTCACTGCTGAGCCTGCCCTGCTCACCCTGCACTCTCCGCTCTGCCCTGAGCATGAGCGGCATCAAACAACTTTTGATTCTGTAACTCAGTTTACCTGCTAGTACCTGCTGTGCTGCTGCTTCTGACAATGAATTATCATTCTGGCTGACGTGAGAAAGGCTGTGCTGTATCCCAGGAGTACTGAAATGAAGCCAGACGAGCCTTCCCTGGTACCTAAAGACACATGGGAATGGGTTTCTGGTGTGTTGATCCATGTGAATCCTAGAAAAGCCACTGCACTGAGTCTAAGGCAGGGAGGGCCTCTTGCACCTTCTACAGCTGCTGTCCTTGTGCCTTGGACATCCCCCTAAAGAGGTTAAGGTGTGTGAGCTGCCCTTGATGCAGTACCTGCAGCTGCAGTGCAGGGGATTGATGCTGTGAAGGGATTTCCAAATTACTTTGGAATCACCTCCTGCCTGGATACCAGGGGCCATACAGTGCCGCTGGTGCCAGGTGAATAAAATAGGAGACCTGGCAGGGCAGTCCTGTGCCAATTCTTGCCGTGTAAGATCCACAAACCACAACAGAAGATCACAGAATTAAAGACTGATATTTTCCCTCTTGGCAGTGTCTTTGTGATCAGTCCATGTTCTCCCCATCCTTCTTCCAGTTTCCCTATTTGCTTTACAGCTGGGATGCTGGTGGGGATACTTGGGAAGTCAAGGCCTGTGTTTTCAGGGAGATGAGTCCCAAAGCAGAATTCCTGGTTGAGTGTGACCCCTGGGAAACGGAGTGTGTTGAAAGGCTCAGCTCTTTTGGAGCTCAGTGCTGCTCTGTCTACTGCTGTCACTCAAATTGAGCCCCGAGGCACTCATCACAGCAGTGGGCCAGTACAGTGTGTGTTCCAGTCTGTGTCAATGAGCTGCTGAAAAAGGGGAGGTGGCAGTGGGTGAGCTTTCCAGTGGGATGGGCTGCCAAAGGCCCTGTGAGAAGGAGCAGGCAGCACTGGCTGTCAGTCAGCTTTCCATCCCAGGGAATTCTGGAAGGTGCTGGGTGCTGCTGCAGCTGCTGGCATGGGGCCGCTCGTCCCTGAGACTCAGCTGTCTCATGCTTCCCTAAATAGAAAGGGAAAAGGGTCTGAGCACTGTGACGGGGGTCAGCCATCCCAGCCGGGGGCTTTTTTGGCACAAACCCCCCGTGTTCCTGCCCCCCACACCCTGTGCAGCTCTGCAGGCAGAGGGAAGCTGGGGTTTGCCCCGGCAGGCGGGAGAGGATCCCCTCTTGCTGCAGAGGTGCTGCCCACGTGCAGGCAGGTGCCCCCCTGAGCTGGCCCTGGCTCCCAGCCCTCCCCAGGCATATATAGCACAGGGGGACAGGCTGTGGTGACAGGTGATGCTGACAGACAGCAGGAGCTGCCAGGTCCTGCCCAAACTTGGAGTGGGAAGTGAGCTCTTTCCTGAGCCCCACGGACTCTCCGTAGTGCTGGCAGATTTCTTCAATTCGTTTTCTTGTTGTTGCTTTTCTTTGCTGTATTAATTGACTCCTAAGGAACTACAGCAGTGGGAAAAGCTTCTGAGAAGTCACAGCCTGGAGGAGCAATTTAGGTCTTAATTTTCAAAACTCTTCAGTCTGGTAAGCTGCTTTTATTAATGTGTGTGTTAATTATGTGTCAGTCTCGTGGTGAAACTCAGCTTGGGGCAGTAGGCAGGCGACCCCAGGTGACATAGGCAGTTGAAAATGGGACCCAAATTGATGTTTTTCCTTAGAGCTCTCCAGATGGAGGATCCCATCCAGCTGAAGGAGGAGGGAAATAAATATTTTCAGGCCAATGACTACGAGAAAGCCCTTCAAAGCTACACTCAAGCCTTAAAGCTCAACAAGGACAAGGCGCTGCAGGCGGTGCTGTACAGGAACAGGGCAGCCTGCTTCCTCAAAAAGGTGAGAAAAGCTCACAGTTCTCCTGGGCAGTGCTCAGGGGGAGAAGAGCAGGGAGGCTCACCAGTTGTGCACTGTGTGGTTTGTCTATTTATTGAATAGAGTGTTTGCAAACTTGTCTGAAATTACATGTTCTGGGCAGCTGTAAAGCTGCCTCCTTTCTTCTGTCCTGATGGGGCTGAGCATGCAGGTTCAGCTCAGAGATGGTCCCACTTAACCACACTGAAGCAAAAGCTTTTAGCAGCCAGTCTGCTCCAGGCTTACCAAAGAGCTCTGTAGGGCACAGCTTGGGATCACTCTTCCTGTCTGTCCCAGCAGAAGGAAAGCAGGGGAAGATATTTAGTAAAACAAAAAGTTATTGGTATCTGTACCAAAATTGTCTCAGCTTGTAGTGGTCTGTTGTGGGAATTTAGCAGATTGCTTGCATGTTCCTCAATTTTCACTAATCCAGAAGTAACACCAGCACAGACCAAGGCTGTTGTAAATATTCCCTCTTCCTTCACTGCCCACTGTCCTGCTGCATCCTCAGCAAAGTGTGTTGTCTCACCTGGCCCACACACCCCTTCCCTTCCATCAGTGATGCAAAGGTACCTCAGCTCCCCTTCCCTTCCACAGGCTGCTGCTGGCTTCACTGGGATGTCCTGTTCAAAAGTGGGAACAGAGGGATCAGTGTCCATCAGGAATGGGGACATGGCCTGCTATTCCATGCCTAACAACTCTCTCCTTTCTGGTTTAACAGGAGGAATATGCCAAGGCAGCCTCGGATGCGTCTCGAGGTGAGGAGGGGGCTGTTTGGAGAAAGGAGAGCTGTATTGCTGGGTATATGTGCTCAGCCTGCTCTCACATCTGCTTCTGGGACACTGTGGCCTTATCCCTTGATGTCCAGTAACACCCAAGTGCTGAGGCCACAAGGGAATTACTGGAGGTTCAAAAGACAACGTACCAATTCGGTGGGATGGTGCAATCGGTGCTAATCAGGCACCGATTCATGCACGATGTTCATAACAAAGCAAATCCCAGTTTACACAGGCCATTCCCAAGCAGCAAACTCTGATGCCTGGTGTTTTGGATCCCTTTCCCAGCTATTGACATCAACGCTTCAGATATCAAAGCCTTGTACCGGCGCAGCCAAGCTCTGGAAAAACTGGGGAAGTTGGACCAGGCATTCAAAGATGCTCAGAAATGTGCCACCATCGAACCCCGCAACAAGAACTTCCAGGAGACCCTGAGGCGGCTGGGGGCCAACATCCAGGAGAAGGTAAATGCTGGAGGAGCAGTCCTGGATTCACAGGCCACGTGTGGGATCCTTGCTCTGGGTTATACCAAGGGATTGTCAGTCATATACTGGAAACTTGTAATAACGTAGGGAGATAAATAGGCTCCGTTAACTAGAAGTTCATTCTTGATGTGTGTAAATCTGAGGATTGGGTTGAATGGCTGAATTAAAAAGTGTGGCAGCTCGCTCCAGAGGCTGGCCTGCTCCTGAGTGTCTTGAAAGGGTCTTGGCAGGGACCTTGGGCCAGCTTTGGACTGGGTCTGGCAGTTGCCACATTGACACAGTTACCTTTACAGAGGTGCTGTGAAGAAGCCCTTGCACCACTAGGTCTCAGATATAATCATTTAGGGCTGTCTCTGTCCATGCCCATGAGTCTGAGGTGGGTAATGGATGCTGAGAGTTGAGAAGTTATTTTGTTATTCAGCTTAAATTGTCTGTGTTTTGAGGGTCTGGGGTGTCCTTGAAGCAGAAAGGAAAACTGCTCCTTGGTTTTCTCCCTGTGATGCTCCATGCCCTCTCTCCCTCGGCACAGCTGCGCATTCAGTTCTCCACGGACTCGAGGGTGCAGAAGATGTTTGAAATCCTGCTGGATGAGAACAGTGAGAAAGAAAAGCGAGAAAAGGTGAGAACTGCTCTGCACTTGGCAATTTGACTTGTTTAATGTCAGAGGCTGCACCAAGGGGAAGAACACTGAGTTCCCTTCCCCACCTCCCCTGGATGGAGGATGAGGGAAGGAGCTGGGAAATGAACTGCCCTCAGAGGGACAGCTGAGAGGGGAAAGGTCCCAATGAGGCATCATCCCTACACTGAGGGAAGGCGGCCAAACTTCCCAAAATATCTAAGGTGGGATCACACTGGACTTCTGCTCAGGTCCATCTCTGCCAGCCTCTAAATGTTCCACTCCAAGCAGTGATCCACTCTTCTTGGTCAGAGTGAAGGGATACCAAATGCACCTGGAAAAACTGTCTGGGAGTGTCTGAGCTGGTCTGCTGCCTCAGTCAGGAGACAGCCAATCCACAGCTCCCACCAGGGCCTCCCAGAGCTGCCTGGAGGTGTTCTGGAGGCCTGGCTGTGCCACTGACCCCTGGTTCTTCTGTCTCCCACCCAGGCTGCAAACAACCTCATCGTCCTGGGGCGGGAGGAAGCAGGTGCCGAGAGGATTTTCCAGAATAATGGGGTCAACTTGCTGCTGCAGCTGATAGAAACCAAAAATCCTGAGCTGATCCTGGCAGCCGTGAGGACACTTTCGGGAATGTGCACAGGACATAAGGCTCGGGTAAGAACAGGATGCTTGGGACCTTTGCTGCTATTGCCTCGCACCTGGGGGACTGGGAAATTGCAGTACATTTGTGGGCAGTGGGGAAAAAATTAAAACTCTGCCTTGTACTGACTCAGGAATCACTGAGGAAAATAGATTCTTTGTCCCAGCTGAGCCTGACCCTTCTGAAGCACACAGGAAGGAAAGGCCTTTGCTAACACTGTCCTGCTCTCTCCAGGCCACTGCCATTCTCCATTACCTGGGCATCGACAGCATTTGTATGTGGATGTCGGTAGACAACGAGGAAATCTCCCTGGCTGTCTGCAACCTCCTGCAGGCCATCACTGACTGCCTGCTGGGCCAGGGCAAAGAGGAGCACCACGGCAAGGAGGAGGCTGTTGTGTTAGGTAACAGCACGTGGGGATGCCTCCATCCACCTCAAGGAGAAGTGGGGTGAGCAGAAGAGCTCTGCTCCTGGGATGTCCACCCTATACTTGTTTCTTTTGTGAAGTGGGGCCTTCACCCTTCAGCTGTCCAGGATGACAACCTGCACACAGCTCTCATCCTCATGCATAACTGAAACACCTCTGTTCGAGCCACACAATGGCTTTGCATGGTTTTCACTGGGTTCAGCTGCTTCCAGAGATAATTTCTTGTAACTGGCTGCTGCTGTTTTGCTTCTGTGCAGATACTAAGAAAGATTTGAAGATGATCACAATGCGTTTGTTGGATATGCTGGTCAGCAAGAGAGTGTCTGGGCAAGGGCGAGACAGAGCTCTCAACCTCCTCAACAAGAATATACCAAGGAAGGACCTGAAAGACCATGACAACAGCAGGACCCTCTTTGTCATCGACAATGGTGAGCCTTCCCTGCCATCCCATTCTGATTTGGGAGATGTGGAGCTGTGTGTTCTTGCCTGAATACCTGTAGAACTGATCCCATCTATAAAATAAATCCTGGAGCAAAGTTAGACTTATTAGCAGGAAACAGTATTAAGAAAAAAAAACAACCCTGTGCATGAGAACAATTTTTGAGTTTTTAAAGAGTTGACTAACATCCCTGGTTATTTTTTTCCAGTGTATTTGCTAATTTTAGGAGGATTTGGCTTGGGTAAATTGTCTAGTTTAGGCAGTATGAGATAAGCACCTGCTGAGCTTGGTGGATCCATGAACCGATCAATTCTAAAACTGGGCAAGAATGAGGGATTTGTGTGCAGTGTGTTTTTATACTGATTCCAATGTATGTTACTATTCTGATGGAAGTTATTTAATTACAGTTCAGGAAAAGGAGGGTTAAGACATCCAGAATCACTTGAAAGTTGCTGAGTTTGCCTCAGTCAAAGCCTCCAGCCTCGGAGGTCAGTAGGTTTAACACCTCCTGACAAAAATAACAGAGCCAGCCTGGAACCTAATGCAGTTTTGCTTATCTCAGTCTGCGAGCTGGAAAAAAGCCTGATGCTGCAAACCTGTAATCTCACCAGCAGAAGCTCCTCCCCAGAGAATATCTGAATGTCTTGTCTGTTTAAGACTTATGTGATTAGGCTGCAAAATAATTGAGAACCATCGAAGCCAGCAAGAAACCAACAAATGTATCTTGAGTTTTGCACAGACCCTCTCCCCTGTAACAAGCCCTGTCACTCCATTGATTCCAGGCTTAAAAAAGATACTGAAAGTGGTAGGCCAGATTCCTGAGATGCCTGACTGCCTGCCCCTGACAGAGAACACCCAGCTGACTGCCTCTGTCCTCCTGAATAAGCTGTACGATGACCTGCGCTGCGACCCGGAGCGTGACAACTACCGGATCATCTGCGAGGAGTACATCAAGTGAGTTGGGAATGGCTTCCTGGGAGTCTTGAGGATGAGTTGAGGCACCTGAAGTCCACTTACATTCCAAACTGAGGCTCTGGGAGATAATGATTTGCTTGAGACCCTTGAATCTGGGCTCAGCTCTGTCCCAGATACCAATATATTTCAGCAGAGGAACTCACTTCCCAGTCCGAGGGAAGGCATTCCCTGACCAAGGGAACGAGAACTCTAAGTAACTCCTGTCCCACATGCTACTCCCTCTATCCCATTCAGGAGCAAAATCGACCCACAAAACATGGATAAGACACTCCATGCTGTTCAGATTGTGTCTGGAGTTCTGCAAGGGCCCTTTGACTTAGGCAACAAGCTGCTTGGCATGAAGGGAGTGATGGAGATGATGGTGGCCCTGTGTGGGTCCGAGAGGGAGATTGACCAGCTGGTGGCTGTGGAAGCCCTCATCCATGCCTCCACCAAGCTGAGCCGGGCCACCTTCATCATCTCCAACGGGGTGAACCTCCTGAAGGAGATCTACAAGAAGACCAAGAATGAGAAGATCAAAATCCGAGCCCTGGTGGTAAGGATGCAGCCCCTGCCCTCATCACCTGCCACACTCACCAGCTTAACCCCAGACCTGGGAGAGTGGGGAGGTCCTGGGAATGGGTTGGGTTCACGCACCTCAGATGGGTAATGGTTTACTGTGTTTCCCCCTACAAGGAAAATAGCACATGGATTACTAGTAATTTTGAAGGTAAAACTGATTAATCTTCCATTTAAGACATCCAATAGGACCACAAAACATCCCTTTGCTGTGCTGCAAACTGAACGATCTACTGGCTGTTCGGATGCTTCCTCTTAGCTAGAACTGACTTCACACTTCAGGTGTGGGGTTAGGCTGTTTTGGGTAGTAATATAAGAGGGTTAATGAGCCTTTCTCACTGGTAAAATGTTTTCATCCTCCTCAGGGTCTCTGCAAGCTGGGCTCAGCAGGAGGCACAGATTATGGCCTGCGGCAGTTTGCTGAGGGGTCCACTGAGAAGTTGGCCAGGCAGTGCCGAAAGTGAGTGACTTCACATATTTCTTCAGTTGTCCTGTGCTTTGCAAAACACAATATGTTCCTTTTTCCCATGAGATCCTGCCCACACGCTGCCTTCATTTCCTATTGCTGCCTGACAGCTGACAGTGCCCCCAGAGCCACTGCACTGGGATCAGGAGCTCCTCTGTGCCTGGAGCAACCATATGTTCCTCCTGCCTCAACATCCAGATGAGCCTTGTCCCTTGCTCACTGCCCATGGGAGACACCAGGCATGGTGCCTCCCTCTTTGCCAGAGTGGTACAGCCTGATCAAGTGCTACCTTGCAGATGCACAAGTCCCTTCTGAAGGTGGATTTATCACGTGGACTAACCAAGGAGGTGGGATGAAGTTATGAAGTGACTGAAGGGGTGGTCATTCCTGCAGGCAGTGGATAGCAGGGCATCCCATGTTTCATGGGAGGGTGAAGGCAAAGCAGTGCCAAGTAGCTGTCCTGGCTCTGTAGCATTTACATCGCTCAAGCTGGGCCATTGGAGGAAGGTCATGTCTCAAAGGGAAGCATCCACAGTCTTAGGAGCTGCAGCTGGACCTGAGGACATGTTTGGGCCTGAAACAGTCTCAATATCTGTTTTTCCTCCCTCTTTTCCCAGATAAATTAGTCCTGGCTCCTGAGATGGAAATGTGGATATTTTTCTCTTTTCCAGATGGTTGTGCAACACCAGCATTGATGCCCGCACCAGGAAATGGGCTGTGGAAGGGATGTCATATCTCACCCTCGATGCGGATGTGAAAGACGACTTTGTTGAAGATGAGCCAGCCCTGAAAGCTATGTTTGATTTAGCCAAGGTCTGTCTCCTTTCCTTGTTTCCTCATTCCTCTGGTAGCATCAAGTTCTGCCAGCTCTCCAGAGCTGTCTCCCCAATCAGGAGGGGCTGTGACCCCCAGTCCCTCACCTCTAGTTTAACAGAACTTCAGTTTTTCCTGTGCCCTGGAGACACCTCAAGGCTGTTACCACCCTGCTCTTCTCCCAAGGCTGAAGATGGTTGCTCTTACCTTTACTGTCAGCAACTGCATGAAAACCAAAGCACCAAAGTGTTGACAGCACTGATGACGTGAAACAGCCTGTTTGACCACAAAAACTTTGGGTTTTCTGTGCCACAGGCTATAAAGTTGTGGATAAGACTAAGAACACTAGTGTAAACCACCATGATGGCAGCCCAAAGGGACCCCTTTCCCTGCTGTGTCCTCCTCACCTCTCATGAGCTTTTATTTGTCTGTGCAGACAAGCGACAAGACCATCTTGTACTCTGTGGCTTCTGCTCTGGTGAACTGTACCAACAGCTATGACACCAAGGAGCTGGTCCCAGAGCTGGTGCAACTGGCAAAATTCTCCAAGCAGCACGTGCCTGAGGAGCATCCAAAGGTGAGTTGTGTACTGCTGGGCAGCTGGGAGGAGCTGGGAGGATCTGATAGCTGTCTTTGGTGTATCCATTGTCACAGGCTTCAGGTCTCCCATCCCCGAGGCTGAAATTGCTTTGCTCTCCAACCAGGCTTGGCTCCAGGTGGCAGAACAGCAGCTGCCCAGGGCTGACCCTTTTCCAATATTCCCCCCTCAGGACAAGAAGGATTTTGTGGTGAAGCGGGTGAAGCGGCTGCTGAAGGCTGGGGTTGTCTCTGCCTTGGCCTGCATGGTGAAGGCAGACAGTGCCATCCTGACGGACCAGAGCAAGGAGCTCATCGCCAGGTGCCTCTGTCGCTGTCCTGGGAGCCGGGAGCGCTGGCCAGCCTGTGTGCCATGGAGAGGGACACCTGGGCTGGCTCCTTGTTCGTGGGGTGGGGCATTCTGCCTGTGGGGGAGGGACAAAAGGGAGGTGGAGAAGAGATTTAAACCAATGTTCTTATTAAGCAATGTCATAAAAATCTACGTTCTGACCTTAAAGCTGGTTTACAGGGCTGCCTTGCTAGGATGCACTCTGATTTTTTAGTGCTCTCTGCTGGTTTTGACTGGAATAGAGTTCATCTTACAGGCCTGGAAACTTCTTACTGTGCCATTTGTTGCTTCCCCTTAGAGTGCCACGAGCACTCCTAAGGTTAAACATCTGGCATTTGCCTGGTGGCTCTGACAGTCCTGCAGAACCTCAGCCCCCTTCCATGAGGGATATTGGCTGTTGCTGTCCCCCATGGCTGTTCCACTGACTGTTGCTGTGCTCCTACAGGGTGTTTCTTGCCTTGTGTGAAGACCCCAAGGACCGTGGGACCATTGTCGCTCAAGGAGGTGGAAAGGTGATTACTTTTCTGTGCAGTTAATGTCTGCTGAGAGCCTGTGACGTGTCTCCAGTGAGGGATGGTGACAGAAAACCATGAGCTGCCCTGGTAGCCCCTGAGGCCACACTGACACTCCAGCCCCATCTCTGCAAGGCTGCAAAGAAGTGATGTTCTTGGAACAACTGTGTGTGAGCTGCAGGCCCTGATGTGGTGCCTATTGGAGTATAAATTGTCACTGTGAGCTGCAGTCCAGACCCATTTCTTCAACAGACACATATTTAGGATATTTTAAATTTATTTTAGTATATTAAGGCAATCCTGTAAATCTCCTTAGAGCACTGAATGCTTTCCTGTGTGTCACCAGGCTCTGATACCTCTGGCTATGGAAGGCACAGATGTTGGCAAGATAAAGGCTTCTCACGCTCTGGCAAAAATTGCTGCTATCTCCAATCCAGACATTGCATTCCCAGGGGAGAGGGTAAGCTTAAAAATATAAATAATAATAATAATTTAAAAAAATTAATTCCTTTAGCAAGTAAAAATCTGAGAGCTGGAAAAGCGGTAACATGCCTTCTCTTAGGTTTATGAGGTGGTGAGGCCCCTCGTCAGCCTGCTGAACACAGAGAGAGATGGCCTCCAGAACTACGAGGCTCTCTTGGGTCTCACTAACTTTTCAGGAAGAAGTGATAAACTTAGGTGAGTTTAACTGCTTTTTAACTTTCCTTCTTCTTCAGGAGTGAATGTAAATTATAGTTCAGCACTTTTCTTGTTGGACCATGAAGACTGGTCAGTTTGAGCTACCTTTGGCAGAGCTACAAAGGTCTCAAAGCTCAAAGATTAATAAAATAGGAAAAGAAGAGTGGCACATTTTCCTCTGGAAACAGGAAAGACATGAACCAAATCCGCATTAGACAGGGAATGAACCACATCATGAGCTTTAGTGCTGTGGGCACTGATTTGTTTCAAGGCCTTCCCTGCAGTTAATACTTGATAAGTTGGTTATTGCTTGACCCATAATGGTTTTTTTTTGACTCTCCTCAACACAGGTTGAAGATAATCAAAGAGAAGGCCCTGCCAGATATTGAAAACTACATGTTTGAGAACCACGACCAGCTTCGACAGGCAGCTACCGAGTGCATGTGCAACCTGGTGGTCAACAAAGAGGTAATTCCCTGGGCACCTCAAACCTGCACCAGCCCCTGTGAAGAGCCATTCCTAAATGTGTTATCTCTGGGTATCATGGGGTTTATTTTTTAGGTTCAAGAGAGGTTTGTGGCTGATGGAAACGACCGGCTGAAGTTGGTGGTGTTACTGTGTGGGGAGGATGACGAGAAGGTCCAGGTTGCGGCGGCAGGAGCCCTGGCCATGCTTACAGCAGCACAAAAGAAACTCTGCTCTAAGATGACTCAAGTGGTAAGACCGTAACTCTGATTATTGGCAGGGTGGATGTACCCTGGAAGGGGCCTGGCTCAGACATGAAACTGCTTCTCAACAGAAAGATTCAGTCCACTAGCTGGACAGTGAGGAACTTGGTGAAATTGAGACCTGGGTGTGCATGCTCCTTGTCCATTTTGATAAATAACCTGAAATCCAAAACTTGTTTCACTCAGAAATGAGAAGAGCTTGATCAATAACCTGCTGAGCTTTGTAGATCCCAAAGCATCTCCCTTCCCTGCACAGATCTGTAGGCCCTGAGAACCCAGACTCTGCAGGGCTGAGTGCCTCTGAAGAGCTGTGGTTGGGAACTCTGAACCCTGTTGTGCTGCACACATGATGATGTTGGAAACTGGGGCTCGTTAGAATAAAAATTATTAATCAAGCCAAGAGAGAGGCTCGGGAAGATCAGGGTAGGGGAGTGTGTGACCTGCTCCTGGTCATCTCAGCCGTGCCAATATTCTGGTCAGACCCTTTGCACAGAGATTATGCAGCAGCCTGCACATGAAACACGTTTCATGTGGTGCCAGTGCCACAAAAAGGTTCCGAGTTCAGTGTAACAAAAATTGGGTTCAAGCGTTTGGAGTCAGTTTTCCTCAGTTAAAGAATGAAATGACCACCACTGACATGAGCGTTGCTCTTCCTTCTGCTGAGCAGTGCCTTGCCAAACTCACATTTTTGGTTGAGATATTCTGCAGGTCAATACTAATGATCTCTCTTTCCCTTGAAGACCACCCAGTGGCTCGAAATCCTGCAGAGGCTCTGCTTGCACGACAACATGGAGGTCCAGCACCGGGGGCTGGTCATTGCTTTCAACTTAATCAGTGCTGACAAAGAGCTGGCGAAGAAGCTGGTGGAGTCGGAGCTCCTGGAGATCCTGACCTACGTTGGGAAGCAAGAGGATCACCCCAAGAAGCAGCACGTCATTAACGTGGCGCGTGACTGCCTCACGAAGTGCATGGATTACGGGCTCATCAAACCTTTCTCTCAGGCATGAGGAGGTGAAAACCAACAAAAAGGGCTGAATGTGGGGGGAAAAAACGCTGTGGAGAAATATGGGAAAGTGAGAGCCATGAGGAGAGTCTAGTGCCATTGTCAAGGTGTGGAATAGTTTGAGGACAGCTTTGGAGGATCAGAAGCTCTACGAGAAAAAGGAGGGCATTTGCCTCGGGAAATTTGTAAAGGGTCCATCTAAGTAATTCCCAGATAATATAAATCCTTCCTCTGCCCCCATTCATCTAGTAATGATAAAAGCTTCAAGGCCCAGGTGTAAAAGAATCAGTTGTGTTGGAAATGTTCCAGCAGCCTGTTGGAAGGAAACTCAAATGAGCTGAAATCTCTTCTGAGTCCACCTCCAGCCCCTGGTACTTCTGGAATTACCAGCAATGGTGGAACAGAGAGGGTTAAGTGCCTTCTATTCTGCAGTCACAAGATAGGTTGGGTCTTAGCTGTGTGCTTTTTTGTTAATTTATGGTAAGTTGTGTGCCAAAGTGTGAGGATGGTGGATGAACTCTTAATAAATTCACTACTTCGTTCCATGTGGAATTCCTGTTCTGCTTTTATTAAGCAAAAGGAGAATCTAAGGCAAGTGGGTAACTGGAGTAATCTGTGGCACAGGTTGAATTTTCACCCCTTGCAAACTATCCACTGCTGCTCAGATGAAGGTGCAGAGTCACCACAAAAGGCTGTACGAGGAGGTGACACCAATGGGTTAAGCTGAGGTTTACACCAGAGCACAGTGTTTGGCTCCACGGGGATAGTCTTTTCTTGCATGTTAAGAAAAAAAAAAGAAATGTTAAGTGCCTCTAGCTTCCTGAATTGAGAAAAGCCTAAAATTTTTTCAGCTAACAGGTTTGATGACCTGAAGGCAGATTTATTTGGAGGGTTATTCCAGCTGTGCACAGTATCTTCTCATCGTAACCAGATTCAGTTTACAATGACAGTGGGAAGGTATCAGACCGTGTGGTGTGGTGGAATACATGGCTTGTTTTTAACGAGCCTGCAATTTTTGGATACCCAGCTTTAGGGATTTTGAATCTGCCTTTCCAAAGTGCTTTACATTAACTCTGTACAGAATTTTATCTAATCAGCATCTCTGACACCAAGACAAAACCCCAGCATTGGTACTGAAGGGCAAAGTTTCCCTTCTCCCACTGAAGCTTCTCTTTGGAGTAACTGGGTTCTACCAACACTAATACTAATCCTGTTGCTGAAACTGAGTGGGGAAACTAGTTATGTAAAAGCCATTTATTGGCGTTTTTTAGCTAAAACACAACAGAATACCCACTTTACACTGACAGAGCCCAAACCTCCCTCAGGCCCCCTCAGACCCCTCCGGGCGGGAAACGCTCGCACCGCCCCCAGCTCTTGTAACGCGCCTTCCTATTGGCTCCTGCCCGGCCCCGCCGGCAGAGCCGCGCGCTGCCATTGGCTGTTGTCCACCGGGGGGGTGGGACTAAGGGGGGGCGGCTCCGGCCTGGCATGGCCGGGCCTGGGGGAGCCGAGAGCGGCGTGAGGGGACACGGGGCTGGGAGCGGGGGTTCGGGGCACCTCGGAGGGGCCGCGCGGGGGGTGGTGTTGGGGGGCACGGGGCCAGGGAGGCGGAGGATATCTGGGGGGGCTTGGGGGATGCGGGGCTGGGTTAGAGCGGACACTCCCCCCTCTCAATGGAACTGGGAGCTGAAGAGCTGCAGGGGCCTGAGGGGAATATACAGGGAGGGAGATGGGAGAGCGCAAACGTGTGGCATGAGGGATCAAAACAGGACTCCGGACCCCTGGAGCGACGCTGATTGCAGCGGCATTCATGGGTATGACACGGTTTTTTCCTCATTGTACAGCCTGGTCCTGACTCTCCTGACCCTGGAATCCCCACTCGTCTCCCAGCTTGGCTCTAGCAAGGATGTTCCTCCCTTCCTGTGCTTCCCTGCTACACGTGCTCCTCCTCCTAGGAAGGAGGAAACCAGTTCTCCTAACTCGGGATCAGGCTCCTTACGGAATAGAAATAGACTTGCCCAAAGCAATGATGAGCGAAGTATAGTCTGAACTGGTATTGCCGAGACTCCGTGTCTCCGCTCTGACCAGGGCATGATCACCTAATCTTCTCTCTGAGCTCATTAGCAGTTGGTCCAGCTGTATTCTCATTAGCAATTATCAGCACGGAGACAGAATATTTTTGGAATACTCTTGATAAAGTGCAGCCCCTTTGGGGCTGGGAGAGAGGCTGGGCTAATTAAGCAAGGAGAGGAAAAGAGAGAGAGCTATTCTCTAACCCAGTTTTTTGTTCTTTTCCAGGTCCCGATGGCACCTTTACATTCATTTCTCTCTTCCTGTGGAGAAGGAAGCGTCTAAATATACCTAGGAGTACATTCCTGCCCTAGCAGGAAAAGATACATGGTTTCTCTTAAGGAAATAGGAAAAGTTGCTAATACATTGCTCTTTGAACACTGTGTGGACGAGCTGTGAATGTGCCCTCAGGTTCACTAATTATTTGTTAACAGACTTGCAAAGTCAAGTTCTGGCTGTGAAGTATTGGGCGTCTCTAGTGCTGTTGTTAATGTTGATGAAATTGTACTAAACAACAACAAAGCATCCTGAAGGCATGTATGTGATACACCACTGTATGTAAGTCACAAATTAGTATGTGAGTCCAAAGGTTGGTTTAATAAAGTTACCTGAAAAAAAAACTTCTCTTGTCTATCTTTAGCCCCTCATGGCTTTAAGAACACTGTTACAGTTAAAAAGCAAATAAATAGGAATTTTTCTAAAACCCCCATGGATTTTGTAGTTTTGTTTTAGAACATTAAAGCTGAGAAATATGTACGTATTTGGCTACCAAGGACAGGTTTTGACAGAGTCCAAATCCAAGCTGGCATCCTGCAGCCATCTACAGGAACACAAAATCCACCCGGTGACTGCTGAGTCTTGTCACCATTGTGGGCTCGATGCCTGTTACTCAGTAAGGAGTAAAATTTAATTTAAAGAGCAATTTATTGTTCAGAAGAGCAATCACAGCTACTCAGGACTGTGAGGCTTAGACGTGGGTGTTCTGTGGAGGTCCTGGAGCTGCTGTGGAGTTGGCCAAATCCAGGTTTGGCAGGGACAGGGTGCTGTGCAGTGGGGAGTGGAAGGCAGCCAGGGCCTGGCAGGCAGTGGGCATTCTGGGGAGAGGAAGAGATTAATCCTGGGAGAAGGAGGTGTAGAGGCCCTGGAGCAGTGTGGGATCAGGCAACTCTGTTGTGCTGTTTGGCCTTTAATGAATCCTTCTGGATTCGAGGGAGGATGGTGCAGAAGCTGCCCAAGAGCTCTGCAGTGCTGGCAGGTGAGTCAGCATTGGTCAGTCTTCTGTCCCACGTCTGCCCAGCTTCTCCCTGAGCAGCAGATGGATAATTTGGAAAGCATAGGAAGGGCAAAAGGAAAATAAACCACTTGTGGAACTGAATCATCAGTCAAATGCTTCAGCCCTTATTTAAACAAGCAGTTGCACTGGAGTCACCATGACATTAATACCCAGCCCAAGGCAACCTGCTGGAAAGTGATTTGAAATCTCAGATAATCTCACACCCTGATGGGATTGCTCTTCCAGTAAGATGTGTGTGCTCTTACTGGCTCTCTGAAGGAAGGGAGGTGTCTTCATGGATCCTGTAACTACTGGAGAAAGGCGAAATGAGAGAGTTTTTATTGTTATTCCATAGTGAAACAGGTAGAAGGGTCTGGAAGTTGTACAGAGATAATAAGACAAGTGTCAGGGACAAATCTCCTTTGTTACAATAGGTGTTTTCCAGAGCATCTTTGGGAGAATGCAAATTACTGTATATTCCCACGTTATTCAATAATCTTGCTATCTCGCTTACAGGTGAGGGAGGATATTGGAGATTTTTATCTTCTGAAGCAGAACTAAAGTGGGGGGAAAATGAGATGCCTGGTTCAGTGGATTAAATGTCTGAAGATATCTCTTAATCTGGAAAGAACTTGCACTTTGTGCAGCAGACTTTGCTCTTGTCACTGGGATGTCTGGAGCACTGCTGCTCCCTAGAGTTCAGGAAAAAAACCTTCCATCCTGAAAAATCAGGTGTCAAGCAGGAACCAGCCATGACACACAGGTTTTCTTTGCTCCTGTGTTCAGTGAAAACATGTTTTGTATTGATAAGAATGTGCTACGTGGCTGGGACTGCAATAATTGCAATGTAATACTTAAAGATTCTCAGCTTACAAAATGCTAATCTTACATCCATTATCATCACATGAAAAGATGAAAGCAGCTTTAGTCTGGTCTCTCTTATGTAAATAGAGCCCTCAGAGGAGCAAACTCTATTGGAACCAGAAAATAACTAAGTTAGGTTCTTAGTCAAGAAAGAATTTTGCTTTATAAAAGCAGATAATAACGAATGCAAAGACTTACTTAATGAAAAGCAACTCATCATTTGGCAGCTTCTGTTTTAATCTGGTTTGTCATTTTCCTCCCTTGTGCAGAAAATGTAATGTTCCTTGTTTGTACACATGACCTCTTGTTCCTTTAACAAGTCAGAAGTCTTAATTTAGAACTACTGATGGCAATTAGGGGTGTGATGTTCTCAATTCAGGAGTGGGTAGCCTGAAAATGCAGGAGGCTGAAGGTTAAATGACCAGAGCAGAGGTTTAAGCCCATCTCCACCTCTTTGACAAGCCCCAGTGCCAGACCTGGGAAGCTGCTAAGGGAAGAATAACTCTCCTAGAGAACTTCCCTACCTCTTTAATTTGCTGGCTCATGCCCTCAGACAGGACTTTTACCAGTGCTGGTGTCTGATCCTCACATCTGCATTCTTCTTATCCAAATCCATATTCCTTCCCTTTCAGATGGTCTTTGAAGGCATTTCTGTACTGGCTGACAGACTGGGGCTGCCTGATCCCTCTGGAACTGCCACAGGATGTTGGAACAGCTTATCAACAAAGGAGAGAGCCTTGCCAGAACACACAGAGGCAGCAAAACTGATGTACCACCAAATTCAAAGGAGCTGCAGAGCTCACCGAGGAGCTGTAGCGTCCAGAATTCCTGGAATGTAAGAAGGGGTGACGGAGGCTCCCAGCAGCCTTTCAGCTCTCAGGGGAGTACAGTTTGACAAGGTGCTGCAGCTCTGTGGCATAGCCTGTGACAGGGCAGCGCTGGTGAGCCTTCACATGGCTGTAGATGCAGCGGTAGCAGAACACAAAGCCGGACGTGGACAGGGCCGTGGCGTTCACGCGGATCTTGCGGCACAGAGGGCACACGGTCTTCAGTTTGGGCAGCAGAGCTGAGCTGGGCTCGTGGTCCAGGTGCACAGGAGGTGGAGGAGTTGGGAGAGCTGTCAGAGACTTGATGGTCTCCTGGTTCTCTGAGGAGTACCACCAGTCCAGGAACTGGAGGAAGAAGACGCTGACGGACAGCCCGGTGGAGAGGGAGAAGGCGATGCCACCCAGAGCTTTTCTCAGTGCCAGCTGCACTCGTGATGTAAAGCTGTGGCAGAGAGAAGAGTATGGAGAGATGGTCACTACTGCACATTTATCTGTCTAGAAACCATGCAAAAAGTACTTGGGGAGTCACGGCTTCCTACAGCTCCTTAATGCTGAGGAAGGTGATCAGCGTGTCCCCTGCTTGTAGTGAGGCATCTGTTAGGATGTTTCTCTCAGATTCTTTGTGATTTTAAGAAAGATCCAAATCCTGTGTTGTTCACAAGTCTGATTTAGGAGAGTTTGGATTGAGGGGACCTGGGCCACAAAGCATTTCACTCATGGCTGATCATTCTACAGGATATTAAGTGTGGTGATGACTAGCTGCTGCTCAGGAAAATCAAAGAAAACTAAGTTTCAATCCTTTTAGCAACATTGCTGCAGTCTAATTCCCTTGTTGGAAAAGTGCAGGTGACGACTGGACAGGATAAAGGCTGGCATGCCCAAAAAGACCCCCAAACCCTACAATTTCATTACCACAAGATGTTAAGCTAACCCCTGCTACTTGTTTCCTTACTTTCACTAAAAATGCTCCCTTTTGGAGCACATTTTGCCATTCTTCATCTTGAAGAATTTCTGGAGAACTAGGCTCTTTTAGTTTGCAGCATTAAATTAACACACCCACAGAACTCCCTGGAGAGCAGCAGGTTCTGCCATACCTGTGTGCCTGACTTGAGGTGGCTCCAGCCAATTTCTTCTCCAGGGCCTGGATGTCCTCCGCAGTCAGCCTGACCAGGCGGACCCCAGCCAGCCTCAGCAAGGGGGAATGATGCTGAGCTTTCCCGAGGATGTAGCACAGCTGCTGGATAAGAAACCAGCCCTCCCAGGTCATGTTTACAAAGGGGTAGGCAGCTAGAAAGGCTCTGTAGAAGCGCTTCCAGGATGAGGATGGAGGGTGGATGGAGTACTCATCCTCTTCCCTGAGGCTGGACACCAGTTTCTCCAGCTTTCCTTTCAGGTAAGGAACAAGAACCAGCAGGAGCAGAGATTTCCAGTGCTGCCTCTTTGGCAGGCCAGCTGTGGCCAGGGCCTGCTGTGTGCCCTCTCCCATCGGGACCCTCTTCAGGCTATAGAAGTTCTCGGAGAAGGAGGCGCTGCACCTGGCCAGGTAATGCTGCTGGAGCAGCAGATCCAGAAGGACGTAGATCTCATCAAACCAGCGCCAGAGGGAGCCGTACCGGGCAGGATTGGACTCGGCAAGCACCTGTTGTGAAAAGGGGGCATAGAACAGATGGAATCACAGAATGGGTTGGGTTGGAAGGGTTCAAAGACCATGCTGTTCCACCCCCTGTCACGGGCAGGGGCACCTTCCACTGTCCCAGGTGGCTCCAAGCCCCGTCCAACCTGGCCTTGGACACTTCCAGGGATGGGGCAGCCACAGCTTCTCTGGACAACCTATGCCAGGGCCTCACCACCCTCATAGGGAAGGAGCTGAAAGTTGAGTATTGTGCTAAATTTTAAGTTACTACAGCTCTACACGCTGACCCGCTTCGGGAGGGTCACAACTGCCCCACTGCCTGTGAGCCAAGCCCGGCCCCGCTCCTGTGCCCTCCCCCGCGGCCCGGCCCGCCTCACCTTGACCAGGTGCTGCAGGGCGGGTTTCACGGCGGCCATCAGGCTGTCCTGGGCCACCGCCTCGAATATGGACGGCCTGTCCCCGCCGGCCGGGGCGGCCGTGAGGTGAGCGCCCACCTCCGCCATCGCACCGCCGCGCCCGCCCGGCCGCTGGGGGGCGCTCCCGCGCCGCGCCCTACACGGGCCCCGCTCCGGCCCGCCCACCCGGAAGCGCGGGCGGCCTGCGCTCCGCCCGCTCTATGGTGGGGGGGGCGCGGCCGCTCTGGGCGGGGGAGAGTTTGATCTCGCTGCTCGCGAGTCCGCCCGGCCCCTCCGCTTCCGGTTCCGCCGCCGCCCCCGCAGCGGTGAGTCCGGTCCGTGAGTGGGGCCGGGAACGGGGGGCACTGGGATGGACTGGGATGGACTGGGATGGACTGGGAGGGGCCGGGAGGGGCACTGGG
>JAWWES010000048.1:6056608-6115513 GCA_035583135.1 Lophotriccus pileatus
TCAGTTCCGCGCACACTGTGTGTCACCTAAAAAATCCACTGCGCAGGCTCGAAGGCCTTATCTGCGTATGCGGGTAAAGACCTTCCCCGGCTCTTCCGTTCGCGAAGGTGGGCCATTAAAAAATCAGCTGTAGGAAATTTAAACAGCGAAAGGTAAATGGACCTCATGCTTTTGTAGGTCATTCTGCAGCCATCCTTCTGTAGGCTGATTTTTGGAGGAGCTCAGAGATGTGTGGATGGTTTGGGTGTATGGAAAATTCTGTAGGCTTGAAGTATGAAGTGCTGTGCTCCTGCCTGCTTTTGCTTTATCCTCTTCAGAAAAGCACCTCTAGACCAGCCTTTCCTTAGTGCTTCATATGTTACGAACTTAAGGGATGCACAGGCCTTGGTGGCTGTTGCACTGTGTTGACTTTTCCCATTATATCTCTTGCTTTTTTAAGCCAGTAAGGCTGGAAATCAGTGTACTATTTTGTCTGAGGGTTGCCTGTGATTTTGGGGGGTGAGAGCTGGCTCTCTGGCTTAGCTGTAGCTGCTGGATCATGTTGAAAGAAGCTTTGCCTGGGAGAACAAAGGAACACTAAGATCACAATTTTACAAGCTATCACAGCCTGAAAACATCCTGAGATAGCATAAAATGTTTCTGTGAACCAGCCAGTGCCACCTTTTAACCCCGATCTGAAATAATTGCCCGTTTTTTAGCGTGTAATCAGAGAGAATGCTTTTTGAGCAGGCACAGCCTGGCTCTGGCTGCAGGGAAGGCATCAGTGGGTGGCGGTGCAGATTTGTTTACTGGGTGTTCTGTCCCCTCGCAGGACTGTGAGGACCCAAACCCTCTGATCCGTGCCCTGGCCGTCCGCACCATGGGGTGCATCAGGGTGGATAAAATCACGGAGTACCTGTGCGAGCCCCTCCGCAAGTGTCTGAAGGATGAGGACCCCTATGTCAGGAAGACTGCAGCTGTCTGTGTGGCCAAGCTGCATGACATCAATGCCCAGATGGTGGAGGACCAAGGATTTCTGGATTCTCTGCGTGACCTGATTGCAGACTCCAATCCCATGGTAACGTATTGCCAGCGCTTTGCTCGAGGGCGTAATGGGGCAGATGATCAGAAACGTGAAGGGTCTTTAATTGCAACTGCTGCACCGTGATGAATGGGTTGGTTAGAGAGCAGCTTTTTGCCTCAGAAAACAGGAAATACCTTCTGTTGTTAGATCTGTTTGGGCTTTTTGCCTGTCTTGAGTGCTGCAGCAAAAGTGTAGCTTCCTGGTCAGGTGAGTCAGAGCAGCAAGAAATATTTGATGCTGCTTCCTCAGTGACAGCTTGTAGTTACTGCTTTCCTGCAGGCTTTGGCTCTTCTTGGAATAAGAGGTTGGATGAATTCATTCACTAATGCAGATAAATCCACTGGCTTGTAATGAGTGGAGAAAATCAATGCTAATGTTTTTAATAAAGTTAAATGAGTCGTCAGAGCAGAGGTGGAGATCATGACCCGGAATTTCACAGGAGTAAATTACCTACTAAATCAGCATTTAATCATGGTTGATGAAGGGTCCATTTCCAAGCCAGGCGTGTTCTGCTATTATTTTGTAACTAAAAGGTGGTGGCCAATGGATTGAAGTGTCCCACTGCATAATCCTTTCATTCAATATTGTTTACTGTTACCTACTGGAATCCAGTGAGCATATCCATATAGATCATCCTAACTCCTAGCGGGGAAGAAAACTTCTGCAGCTCAGTTTAACTCAGGTTTAAGGATGTGACCACTACTTTTTAGCTCTTTTAGAGCACAGATCTGATTTGACTCTGCTTAAAAACATAATTGCACATTATTAGGGCTCATCTAACAGCTCTTTCCATGGTTCACGAATCAAACCATACAATGCAAATTGCTTTTGACACTGTCTTGGTCAGGTTAGATAAACCAAGTGCAGGTGGTGAGGTGCCATCCCCTTTAGGAGGAGAGTGAAGGCTGCTGATTGCTTTTTGTAAGACTTTCTAGAGGTAGTAAAACCAGAGATGTTTTACTTTCACAGGCACTAGTCTGAGCACAGATGTCTGTCAGGAGACACCTATTGCCTCTGATACCCAGCTCTTTTACAAGCTGTTCTTTTTATCTGCCTCCCTGATTTTTTTCTTGTGCCAGGTTTCTGTATGAATATTGATGACTCCTTGAAGATGCTCTCTCTGTCGAGGCAACTTTGAGGCACAGAGAGAAACACCTGCTGGTTTAATTCCATGTGGGGGGGTGGGCCTTGCAGCCTCTGAAAGAACTTCCTTGGGTTGCTTTAGTTCCACTTGAATGCTGGCCTTGGCATTCACCAGCTCACAGGCAGCAATGGAATGTGCTGTGCACAGGGATAGAACCTCCTCTTCTTCTAGCCTGGGTTCCAGCTTTGATTTGCTTCTGGTCACAGCCACATGGATGTGAGTTGAAGAGCTCAGGCTGAAAAGATGTGGTAGTTCAGAAGAAATTAATAAGGGTTTTTTTGCCCTTTCTGCTTGTTGGTCTCAGTGGAACTCACTGGTTTGGTAAATGGAGACAGGAGAGCACAGATATGTATTTAAAAAGTGCATTAACTTAAATACTGACTTAAATGAGTGGAGAGAAGAGGAAAAATACCAAAAGGCAGTGTGTGCTCCATTTGTTAAATCTCCAAAAGTGGCACAGGGAGTCCTAACAAAACATCAGTACAACCAAGGAACTCCTTGGTGGTAATGAGGGTGGGCTGGGGCAGCAGGACCTTTGCAGCTGCTGCAGCTGTGCGGGATCACAATTACCTGCCTCGTGTTGCACTCGCCTTGCTCTTCCCCAAACTGAGGATTCACAGCAGGACAATGCAGTTTGAGGAGTGGTAGTGATGGAGAGGCCTGTGGGGTGTGGCTTTGAGAGGATCACGGGGCTGGTGTTCCGTGTACTGATTTCCCACATTTCACTGTGGATGGAGCGTTGTATTTTTGCTTCTTAAGGGTGCATGGGGAGAGGTTTTATCAAAGGTTTGAGGCTCTTATAGCTGCTGATTTAATACAATATTTAATCTGGTTGCAATTTTAGTAGAAAAAGGCGTTCCTTCTAGTTGAGTTTATTCTTTTGGTCCCCTTCGAAATTCATGCCTTTGTGGCACAGCGATTCCGTCAAAAGAACAGGAACTATCCACCTCCAATTAAGGTTCATCTTCCTAGTCAAACCATCCATCTCATTGCTGCTTTCTCCATGTGAACCCAGTGGGGTTCCAGATGACCAGGAGTTGTATTTGCTGGATAAATTATATTTGTGTGCAAGTTGATATTTGTTAAACGATTTTTTTTTTTCCTTGATCAGATGGAATGCAGCCCTGCCTGGGAGCTCTATTGGCTATCAAAAGAAAGACTGCTGGAAAAACAGTACAGAGGGATCAGTCCTTATGGCCTGTTCCTCTGTAAATGGTGCATCTCAATCATTGGAACCTTTTATCTACGCTCATTCATATTTATATTATAAATGTTTCTCCTCTTTTGATGGCTTGTGGAAATGGGCAACATTAGACACTTAATGAAGCACAATTTTTTAGATGGGAAATCCACACTTGTTCTCTCTTCTGAGAAATGAGGATGTTGAGCAGGAGCTAAAAAAGGCTGCAGTTGAAAAATAGTCTCCAAGAAGGGTTTTATTATGGTTCTGTAATTGGTTGCCTCTAGGCCATGAGCAAGCACTAAGCATTCTAGCTGGGTGCTTGGTAAAGTAACATCTCCATTTGTGGCTTGCTAATTGCCTTATAATTATGCAGAGATCAGGGTGCATTTTTCTGTTGGCTCAGATCACCTTAGTCCTAATGATGTCTGGCTGAGTTGGGAGGTGACCTTGTCAGAAACATTGTTGTTTTGGGATTGGTTTTTTCCATATTTTTTGACTACTGGCATGATTCTGTGTTAATAAGGTAACAGACTGGGGATGTTCAGGGCACTGAAGTCCTGTGGAGGTGCTGCAGGTCCACAGGCAAGGTGTTTGCACCCTTTATCTGGGCTTTCTGTTGTCAGTATGTGGCCTTAGTTCACATTCAGTGATCTTCTGGGCCAATAACCCCTGCAAGGGCACAGTTCAGCTGCACTGGAGCAGTTTGATTGTGGCAGGAGTCTTTAATCTCCTTTTACAGGTGGGTCTGAAGTGCTCAGGGCTGCCCTTTGTCACCTGGGATCCTGCCAAAGAGGATCCTTCCCTAGAGGGAGCCCTCACTCCTTCCCCAGGCTGTCCTAAGGCAAACCCTTCTTTTTTTTTCTGTGCATTTGCTTGCAAGAAAAGCAAAAGCAGGTCTGGAGGAATGTAATGCTGGGACCTGGCTGCTTTGGGCTGCTGGACTTGCTCAGTCCTCAGCGCCTTTGTCACTGGTGACTTGGCATAGTATGACTCAGAAACCACTGAATGGCTCCCATAATCCACATATTCCAACCAAAATGCAATTCCAAAACGACATCCCAGGGTTTTTGTGTACTCCAGGTCGCTGCAGAACACTGTTCACGACCAGCAGCAGCAGCAGATAATAGATGGGTGAGAGGAGGTAGTCTTGTTACACACCTGCTGATGACCAGAGACTCTCTGAAGTCTTGAAAAACCCTCTTCTTTTTTTATTTTTTCCTTTCTTTTTCCTGATTCTGTCTTGTTCTGGCATTTTTGAACGAGACCAATGACTGCTCATGGTTGGAAATGATGAGCCCAGGTGAGGGAGAGCAGACCACGAGGTGGCAGCAGCTTAAAGCAGAACCAAAGCTGGATGCCTTTAGACACCTCATTTTGTAACTAGTTCCCTCCTGGCTTTTTTCCCTGCACTTGGTTCTCTTCAAGAATATAAATATTAGCAGACAAACATAAGAAGAAATCCATCTTAAACCTTACTGGTCTTCTAATATTTGCGTGGAACAACCTTTCTGTCCAAATATTTTCAATCCTTGACCTTCTAAGGTGACTCTTAACCCATGGAATAGTTTTCTTATCAGTCTGTCTGTTATCCACATGGCTTAAGTTGATGTCACCTTCTCCCTTTTATTTTCTAGGTGCTGTTCAGTGTTTTAACTCCTTCCTGTAGCATTTCTCCTTCCTCACATTCTGCTTTGTCACTGTGATGTGCTGGATCAGGGCTTTTTCAGGTGTGGCTGTTCTGCTCCTGTGTTTTCCTGTGTTGTCCAACAGAATGTCGTGTTTTACACCATCCACACATCACAGTTTATTGGGATTCACTGTTGTGAATCAACGTGGAGTAAACTGAGATCACAAAAGTAAATGCACCAAGTGTGTGGAGATGATTAAACTCTTGTACCTGGGATGGTTTTTGCCTTTAGCATTAACCACTGTAGGAAGGGAATCTATTGAGATCTGACAACTGGAGGTGCTGAGGTCCACCTGGGTCCCTCTAGCAGTATTGAGTTCCCTCAGCTCACAGATGAGACTAAAAACCTGTTGATAGAAGTCACAGTGCTCTTTTGTCCCTCCTGCTCTGCCTGCAAGTGATGTGGGTTCCTTCTCTGCCAGAACTTGAGTGTTTGGGGGGAGTGGCTTCCTGGATGACCCTGTGGAGGAAGGAGGTCTTCCTTTTGTTCCTTTTCCTCCTAGCTGGCAAGCTGTATGTCTTTGTGAGATGGTGTCCTGAGGAATAAGCCAGTTTAGAAACAGGAGCAGCTTTTGTCTCCTGGGCTGTCCTCCTCTGAGCACTCTGCAGGAATTTTAATCCCTCTCTGTGTAATAAAGATGGGAAACTGGTGATCCTCTGAGTCCCAAAAGGGCTCTGTGGGAGGCAGTCAGGGATGTGGGAATTCTCTCATACAACAGGGAGTGGAACACCACCTTCTCCACTGGCACAGGAGAGCACTTGTTCCTCATGGGGACTCTCACAGCTGTGTATTTTCCCTGTGCAGCTGATGCTTTATGAAGTAGGAGGAGTGAACCACCACTGCTGGGTGAGTTCATGATTTCTGCTCATAAAGGTTGAAAGAACTTAAAAATTCACATCCCAATATGGAGCTGAATATTGCTGTGGGCTCTCTCATCAGCCTGGGGCCGCTCCAGGATACTCTGACAGCCCCTCTGGACCAAAAGTGTCCCTCCTCTTTTCAATGTGGGTGTTGCAGATGCAGGCTGGATCTTGAAGTCCCCCAACCATGTCCATGTTGGTCCTGTGTGTGGTTTGGGTTTTTAATCTGTTTGTGCTGCAAATGGAGATAATATTTCCTTCTGGGAGACACTTGATGGCATTTGTAGGCGGAATTTCTTCTACCCATTGATGGATATGTTGCAGTGACTGAGCCCGTTGCTTTAGGGCTGTTGAAAAGTGGTGGCAGCACTTTGGAGCTCTTTAATGGATGTTTCTGCTGTTTACATGAGGCTGCCCAGGAGGGAGGGCAACACTTTTTTGCAAAGTAAGCAGCCAGCCAGCAGCAGCAAATTGAGAAGGAAATGGGGAGAGGTTATGGAGGAGCCTGTATAAACAGTGGCTTTGTTGATGTGTGAGGGTGGGAGACTGCCAGGGGAGAGCAGAAACTTGAACTGGGGGGGAAGGGAGAGCTGATGTCTGTAGCTGGTGGCACAACTTCTGGTTACCCACTCTGACCCTGCTTGGTCTGCTGATGAAACCCAGTTTGGCTTCAGAATGAGCTCCTCCAACAGCTTCTCCAGAGGAAGGCTGGAATCTGACTTCCCAAGCAGCTGGTTTTTTCCTTCAGGTTGTCATCCTGAACAGGTCTGAGGGTATTTCAAGCCTGTATGTGGGACTTGATTCTTTGGTTGGTTGGCTTTGGTAGGCTTGTGGGTGAGGGATGCGAGTCTTGAGCATCTTCCATGGAAGCTGCTCTTTTCCCTGTGTACTCAGTGCTAGCAGAGATGCAACGAGTTTATATGATAATACATGAATTTCCACGGCTCTACAGACTCTCTCTTCCCAGACCCCTCATTTATAAAGCTTAATTGACAAATCCCATCCATCAGAGACATGTCTCCTTCCAATTACAGCCACCAGTATGTGCCTAATTTCCAAAGCGTTTGTCTCGCCGAATAGATCACTCCAGGATCTCTCACATCAATCAGGGTGCTGGGAATTTTGTTGACATGTGTCTACATGTCACATTTTCAGTCGGAACAGGCACTTCTAGCTATTGACAAGCACCATTCGTCAGAAAACGCCCTGGCTCTGATGTTTTGTAACTCTACGCCCCCCTTTTCAGGGCTCTGTAAGGGTTTTGTTGATGCTTAGCTGGTGCTTTTCTCCTCGGTTGCAGCTTGAATTGTTTGCCACTGGATGGTGCCAGCGAGAACCTCTGCAAGGGAAATTGCAAAGGGCCTTACACAAAAAAAAAAAGGCGAAAGAAACCTTCCTGGTGTGTGATAGCTGCCTGATCCAGGCTGGGATCACACCACGGTGCTTCCTGAAAGAGGAACAGGGAGTTGCAGACCCTCCGTGTCTTGCTGTAGACGTTAGTTTCCTGTGCTGGGGGCTCAGCTGTGCCAAGGAGAAACCCTTCGTGGTGGAGCCATCGCTGAACAGCTTCTTGCCCACCTACCACAAGAGTTTCAGCAGTTGGGGGAAGTGTGTTTTCCTGTCTTGCAGCTAACACATCCTGATTTTGCAGGGATGTGAGAGCAGGAGTGGTGTTCTAGTCTGCCACGAGGTGCCATTTTTCTGCAGGAAGGTGCAAAAACCAGTCAGGGCAAGCACACTGTGGGAAGGATAACACTTAACTTCCCTTTGGTTGCCACCTCCATAAAAATTCATCCCACTTGCAAAGAGCAAGCCAGGAGGTCTTCCCCACCCAGGCAGTTTTTGGGATGTGATCAGGAACTGGGGATGTGTTAGTCCCCCAGAGCTTTAGTTTATATCTGTACATATTACATGAATTAGCAGTGTGAGGTTCACATAGGCTCCCTGACTTGCCTGATTGAGCCATTTTATGAAGTCGCAGAATCTCAGAATGGTTTGGGTTGGAAGGAACCTTAAAGGTCATCCAGTCCCACTCCCTGCCATGGGCAGGGACACCTTCCACTATTCCAGGTTGCTCCAAGCCCTGTCCCACCTGGCCTTGGACACTTCCAGGGATGGGGCAGCCACAGCTTCTCTGGGCAACCTGTGCCAAGGCCTCCCCACCCTCACAGGGAAGAATTCCCTCTGTAAATTTAATTATAAAATTACTTTTAAAAAGTAATTTTAATTGTTCAGGGGCTGTTTCTAGGGGAAGCAAAGTAAAGGGGGATTGTAGATAAAGTAATATGAACAGAAGTAGGAGTCATATAATATGGGAAGAGCTTGTCTGTGTTAGTACTCATTAGGGAGCTTTTGGGCACACATCATGGTCTGTGGCCATGAAAATGAGTGGCCCTGTGAAATACCCACCCTGAATATCCCATCTGGGAGCCTGTGCTTTATGGCATGTGAGCTCAGAGTGCTCTTCAAAACATCAGCACCTCTCCATTCCCAAAAACATCGTGTGGTGCCTGGCTCCCTGGAGGGTGGGAGCCTCCAGCTGTGTGGGGAATGCTGCCTTTCCTCAGCATCTCTTCAGAGCCCCTTAATTTTTCCTCCTCTTCTTCATTTTCCTCCTCATTTTAATGGCATGGTGAGCCAGAGGTTCCTGTTTTAAGCAGCAGAACATTGTATTTCATTAACTCCATTACACACTTGGTTTAATTTCCAATTAGCCTGGGATGGGAGGAAGATAATCTGATTGCACCGACTGGTTGGCGTTCTGGATGTGCCGAGCTTCCCTCTGTCCCCCACCACCCCCTGCAAAGCTTTTCCGTGTGGGTTGACAGGCAGACACTCAGGTTTTCACCCACCCCCTTTCCTCCCTGTTAATGTATTTTATACCATTTGCTCTGAGCTAAAGGTTTGAGCTGCCAGAAGGAATAACTGGCAAATCAGTGTTCCTACCTCTGCAGCTTTCCGTGAGGTCGGATCTGGTCTCTCCGGCTGCGGAGGGAGTTTGTCTGTAGGTGGATTTAAAAATGTTGGGTTCTTGTGAAAGCTGTAATGTAGTTCTAAGTGCAGGGTTGGTTTTTTTGTTGGTTTTTTTTTTTTTTTTAATAAGAGCCTGTGAGATTTTAGCTATCCTCATCCCAATGACGCTTCTCCAAGAGTCTAAATTTATTGGGAAATTCCAGCCAAAAGCAGGTTTATTGTCGTTGGGCTCGTCTGTACTCCAAAGGGATGTTGCTGTGGCTGCATTTGAATAATGTTGAAATGTAGCCAGGGTGAACTGATTTACATCAGCAAGCCAGGGGCCTGTTGTTATTAATAATTATTATTAATTCTTCAATCTGCTTTGCATTTTTATTTTTAAGGTGATATTTAGGTGACTCCTCATTGGTTGGTAGCTTAAAGGTGGTATCCTTAATTGCAAGTCAAGTGAGCAACTCCATTGCTGTGGAGTTAACTCAGAAGTTTAAGCTCTTAAAAGCTTTTCCCATTAATTAGTTTTTTGAGCTCATATATCTGTGGCTACTGGGGTGACCACAGTTTTTTCATTATGTTTGAGGTCTAAAGACTATGATAAATGTTAGTTTCTTGTCCTTTTAGTTTCTTCCTTCTAATCTGTGGAGTAAATTATACAACTCCTGGTTGGTTTCCCATCAAAATCAACTTGGTGCCTGCTTTGAAAAGCAGAGAATACTTAGTTTTCTAAAAAAAAGGTTTTTTTTTTTTCCTGTCGGCCTGTGAAACTTCTCCAGTTCCATGGAGGACTTTGTCCTGTACTACTCGTAAAGCTTTAGCTTTGCTTTTATATGTCCCCCAGCAAGTCCATCATTGCAGTTTATTTTCAAGCTTGTGTTTCTCTGTGTTCCTGCCTCCCAACAAAGCCCAGTGGCAGTGCCAAGGAAGAGGTGAGCGTGTGTACTTGCACCAGTGTTTGTGTTGGACAGGGTCCTGCAATCTGTTTTCCTTTCAGCTGTGCTGTGGCTGTGTGAAAAGCCTTGGAGCTGCTAATTATTTCTGTTGGCATACCATAACATATCAATATATTCGGTGCAAATCACCAGCGAGTCCTTTTGCTTTTGTAATCAATGTTGCTTAAAGTTTGAAGACATTCCCCAACCCTTCCTTCCTTCCCTTATCCCATTTTGCTTCATTTATCTTCTTGTCACTGAGTTGACAGCACTGTTTTGCTGAGGTAGGAGGTGAGGGCCAGCTTTAATTGTGGACTATGGATTGCAGGTCCCAGCTCCTCTGGCAGAGCTGAGCTGCCACCAGATGTTTCACAGCCCCTTCCAGCCCTTTCTTAATAACACCCAAGGACACGACAGGACGTGCTCCCATCTGACACCCTCTCTCATGGATACTTTTAATGGAAATCTGGGTGGATTGCCATGTGATGTCCCATCCTCACTTTGACTTGGGCACTTGCATTTATGCTGACATGTTAATTCCTAAAAAAAAACCCCAAAAAGATCCTAAGGGCAAGACCTTATTCACAGTTGGGTCTCCAGGTTGGAGCTGCTGTGCACCAGGCCTGTGGGAGCAGCATTTCTGTGCATCCTTTGCTCCTGGAAAACACAGGGATAGACCTGATGGACTCTGCAGGGAAAGAACCATAACCATGGCTGCTTTGACCTGTACTTGCCCCAGGGTTTAGGATATCCTAGAAATGTTCAAAAACACGTGGATATGGCCCTTTGGGGACCTGGTTTAGTGGTGGACTTGGCAGTGCTGGGTTAACAGTTGGACTCAATGATCTTGGAGGTCTTCTCCAACATTAACAGGTCTATGATTCTACATTAATCATTAATTTATCAATTACTGCAACAAAAGTAGTGCCTGGCAGCGTGAGTGCATTTGCTGGAGCTCAGCCCTGTTCCTTAGGGTGACTGACAGGTCCCTTTCTGCAATGCTGTGGCTCTGAAACTTTTTTGTTACTTCAAAGTTATTTTCCGTAGTAGTTTCATTTTGTAAGTACTTTTTCGTAAGGATTTTGGACTTTTTCAGTTGCTTTTATGATTTGTCTTCACTTGTGAACTTCCAAAATGCAAGGAAATTAATACAGTCTTTTACTTCATTTTTATGCTGTGTCACATTAACCATTCAGGAATTAGGCAAATTAAATAATAAGAAGAATAAGCAGCGTATCTTAATAAATTACTAATTAAAACAGTACAAGAAGACAGCAGTCCTGATTACTAATGATTTTAGTAACAGAAGGCTTATTCAACTAATGAAATTCATAAAATCTTGGATCAGAATCCTATCTCTGACCTCTAGGTGTGAAATGCAAAACAATCATCATTACTGTGCTTGTGCAATGACTTTGGAATATATTGGTTTAATGACAAGCAGTGATGGGAACAAGGCAGAGAAACTTCTGGTCGTGCTGTTCTTGTTTTCATTGTACTGCATCAAAAGCATCTTTAGTCATCCTAACAGTCAGATGATTCTCAATAAGATGTTTCTTTGCCTTAATCCCATAGAAAGTAATGCTATAAATCTTCATTTGAGCAGGTATTTACTGTGAATTGGGCTGGACATGATGTACATTGTAAAATGTCCTGAAAATGCCTTTTCATAGGGTATTTCAGTTTTGTGTGTCAAACTCAGCTTAAATCCCTGTTCTAGTTAGTTAAACAAATAAGACTTTAGTCTCATCTGCAAATTTTCTATTTTTGTCTCTGTATTCCGCAACTCTTCTATTTTAGAAATCTTCACATGGAGTCTGTTAGAATAACTGTTGAATTTGAATATGGAACTAAGCATGAGAAATTTGTGCTGCACTGTCACTTCTCATTCTTGCCAAGCTGGACCTCTGTGATCCTTTAATCTCTGCTTAGAAAAGAGAAGACCTTATATAGTCCTAAATGTAGCAGGAGTATTTTCAGGGATGAGCTGTGCTGGGGCCCTTGCTTTAACATGACTCTGTGAAGCAAATGGATGCTATGGAGCCTGCTTGGAATTGAAATGTGTTATTAAAAATGTGGCAGGAGTTGTCCATTTTAGGGAAATTGTGTGTTTGTTTTCAAACTGGGTGACCTCACAGCGCTGCTGCAGAGCTGGAGGCTGCCAGGCACCTGACAGCTCATTTCTGGATATCCTTAAGCCATGTGCCATGGGGCTGCCAAGGGGAAATTGGGCAAGAGGCAGGCATTCCTGAATAAGTAGGGCACTTGGAGGTTTTAAGACCTTGACTCTTGTCAGTTGAGCATCTCCTGGAACTGGGGGGGAGATGATGCCTGCTTGAAGCAAACCAGGGTGGAGATCTGGAGCTGAAGGAAGACAAGATGTTTTCTTGTTCCCTGTGGATGCCACCTCTAGCTCCTTTCAAAGCAAAGGCTTTTGTGATGTCCCAGGTCCCTGTTCCTCCCAGTCAAGCTTTGGGCTCTCCAGGTTGGTTGTAAGGTTGTAGTGGGCCCTGGAAGGGTGGGATAACTGATGTGGTGGCTGCTGCTGAGCAGCTGATAACACACCTGCTATCAGCTGATGGATCTCCGTGTTTGGTTCCCTGTGTAACCCATGCCAATCCCTGCCAATCCCCTGATGTCCTGCTAACAAGGAACTCATGTTGTCTCTTCTCCAGGTGGTGGCAAACGCTGTGGCCGCCCTGTCAGAAATCAGTGAATCTCATCCCAACAGCAACCTGCTGGATTTGAACCCTCAGAACATCAACAAGCTGCTGACAGCTCTAAATGAGTGCACAGAGTGGGGGCAGATCTTCATCCTGGACTGTCTGTCCAACTACAACCCCAAGGATGACCGGGAAGCTCAGAGGTAGGGTGGTTATTTGGGAGCAGGGCGCTTGTGGGAGGTGTTGCAGCACTGAAATAGGGATTCTCAGGTCTGTGGCAGCACAAATAAGTCTTGATAAAAGAGGTTTTAAAGGGAGGCTGCTTTTGGTAGTTTGGGCTGATGCTGGAAACCTGCCCTTTCCTTCAGCAGAGCCACCTTCTCTGTTTATCTTTAGGGTTTCTTTTAACTTTTTTTCTATTTAAAAGGCTGGTTCTTGTGGGAACTGGCACTACTAAGAAGGGATCAGCCCAAGACCAAACCTGTAACAGTGGAAGCACTGTTTGGAGGATTTTCTGATTTAAAGCAGAACTTTCATATCTGGTTTTGCTCCTTTGAGAGGCAAAAAGCTTTTATAGGTCTTTCCAAAGTACTAAAGGTCTGACACAGGAATACTTTTTTTCCAACTGAAAACCAGATTGTCATATGAGAGAAGTGAAAATAAAGGTAAGAAATTATTTTTTCTTATCACTCCAAGTGCACCCTCGTCCTTCTACCTTTCACTGCAGTGACTAAACCTGAATACAAGGACCTCAGGTTTTAGGTAGTGGAGTTTTAATTCGTGCACTTCAAGCCGCCTCCTCATCTGTCTTCAGAATCGCAAAAAGTCAGATTGTGTTCCTAAGAGAACAAGGAACCAGCAAGAGAAATAACTTGGAACAGGGGGATTCTCAGATGATGTATTTCGTGTGGATGATGTGGGGGTGGAGGGGGAAGAAGGGTCCCAAGGCCACATGTAAAATCCTGGTCAGGCCTTTCCGAATTTGATGGGTTTCTTCACTGACTCTTTTTTTGAGGTACAATAGGTAATCCACTGTTTCTGAAAAGCCTGCCAGGAGTCTTGCTGATTTTTTTTTTTTTTCCCTCACACCTCCTTTCCCCTTGTGTTCTGTTTCTGTGCCAGAAACAGCTCCTAACGAGTGCTAGAAACCTGCAGAGATCTCCAGGGTGTGAGGCTGGTATTGTCCCAGCTCTGCCAGAGAGGCACTACTACTCTGAATAACTGTGAACATGTCCCAGTTCATCACCTGTAATTCCTCTGAAGAGTGGTTTATCAAACTGCAAGGGCAGGAACTACTTGTACTGCTTTGTGTGGAGTTTCTCTCGGAGTTTGCCTTATTTCAGACGGGAGAGTGACAGCACTGGGTTTTATATAATGTTCTTTCCAGCGAGGCTGGTGTCAGTGCCCTGTGCATGGAGAAACTGAGGCTCAGAGATGAAGCAGCTTTGACATGCAGGTGACCTTGGGCAGAGGCAGCTGGAGGCTGCCCCAGCTCTGACTTGGACTCCTCTGCTCTTCACTGAGCCTTCCCTCCTGCATGGCTGAAAGCAAATCTTGCAGGGAAAGAAGCTTCAGGAGGCACAGATGGGAATAAGATTGTTCTGGGTTCGCAATATGCAGGAGGGAGTGGGAAGAAACTTGACAGATGCTGCAAGAAAGACCATATGAACCCAAACTTCCTTTCTGCTTGGGATGGATTGTTTAGGGTGCTGTTGATTACAGGATGCATTATGGTGAATCTGAGACTTGGGAAGGTATTTAGGTCCTTCTTTCCCTGCACCTTCAGAGAATCAGAAGTCTTTTTTTGTAGATAGAAATGGTTGAAATGGCAGAAAACTCCCCAGGCAAGCCAGAAGCGTGTATCACCTCTGAATTACTATATGGAGGCTAAAGTGTTTTTCCAATAGCTGTTTTGTTAAAGTTTTGTTTGTAAGTGACAGACAAGATCACAGAAATAGAGAGCACCACCAGGCAAAGGCAGGAAGCACTAATAACTGAGTATGTGTTGGCACTGTAACGCTGAGAGCAGGAGTTTTTCCTGAGCTGAGTGTGGCAGGAGAGAAGCTCGAAGCTCCTTGTTTGCTTCCTGCTGCGTTTGAGGCAGCAGGACTTTGCCTGTTCTCCGTAACAAAACCAAACCAAAGTAGCATGTGAGAAGCTGTCTTGAGCCATGTCCAATCTCCTAAGTTTAGATCTGAAATATCTGATGCCCTGAAACACAAGTGAACCATTTCCTCCTCCTCTGTCTCCAGTATCTGTGAGCGGGTGACCCCCCGGCTGTCTCACGCCAACTCGGCTGTGGTGCTGTCAGCGGTGAAGGTCCTCATGAAGTTCCTGGAGCTTCTTCCCAAGGACTCTGACTATTACAACATGCTGCTGAAGAAACTCGCCCCTCCACTGGTGACCCTGCTGTCTGGAGAGCCCGAAGTTCAGTATGTTGCCCTGAGGAACATCAACTTGATTGTGCAGAAAAGGTAAAGGCTCGGGGGTGTTATTCCTGCCCTGAGCATCAAAGGGGCATCTGGTTATCTCAGGCCTTCAGATATGTCCACATGCATAGAGTCTCTTTTAATCCAAGCTCAGATCCCTTGAGAGACAGATTAAAGAGTCTTGTGACTCTGGTAGCCTGAATTAATTTTCCCTACAGCATGCTTGTGATGCCAGTTCCAAGCAGCATTTCTTCACCTGCCTCTCTTCACTGCCTCTTTATGAGCACTCAGAACTGCCCTCCATAAATCAGATGGCAAATAGGAACAAGGGTGTAACTGTGCAGTTCACAGTGACCTGCAGGAACTCAGTGTGCCTGTGCTGTTCTGTTCAGCACAGAACCACCAGGCTGATGACATCCTGGCATCCAGTGGGTTAGTTTTTTCATTTGTTTACTCCCATGTGCACATTTCAATGCTGTTGTTCCTTGCTGGAAAGGTGGAATAGCTTGGATAGCACTTTGTGGTTGTGTTCAGGGCACTTACTGTGCACTGGCATCTTGCAAGTGAAAGTAGAAATTAATTTTTAGGTGAATTTATAGTTTTTTTGAAAAAAAAAAATAACAACTGGGTAAAATGACACTATTCTGTTTCTCAGTGAATATCTGGGTAGATTTCTAAAGAAAGGATTCACTTGGTTACCAAAAAAGAGCCCATTTGGGTTTTCAACAAGTCTTGAGTGACTCAACGTTATGTTCCCTCCAGGCCTGAAATCCTGAAGCAGGAAATCAAGGTGTTCTTTGTGAAGTACAACGACCCCATCTATGTCAAACTGGAGAAACTGGACATCATGATCCGCCTGGCTTCTCAAGCAAACATTGCCCAGGTCAGCTGAGGGACTTCTCATGTCTTCTGGGAGGGGAAAACCCTCTCCTGGTCCGTGCCTGAGGATGTGTGCAGCTACTACTACACTTGTCGTGGTTTTTAAGCATCACTGTCCCTGGTACAGTGCTCTTTGCAGCTATTTAATGGGAGGTGTTGGAGTTTCCTCCATAATTTAAATGTTAATGGCATGATACGTCTTGCATCGTGACCGTTAGGTAGATCTTGTTTCACAGATTACAATTCCAGGAGGAGAGCTGATGGTTCCTGTCAAATGAGTCACTGCTGGTGCTGAGGCTGGAATGAGAGGCTTGTTTCAAGTTGAGGGGGGTGTGCCTGTAACAGAGGCATTCAGAAAGGCCAAACATTATTGAAGTGTGAATTTCAAGTTAGTAAAATTGTTAAATGCTTGCACAGGCTAAAAAACCCTTTTTTCTGCTTAACTTGCTTCCATAGTGGAAATAGCATGAAGCTAAACTGAACTGAGGCTGCTTTACAGTGTAGATTCTTCTTGTATTTGATGTTGTTTTAATCCAAATTTCTTTGGAGAAAGTGTTCTTGAGTGCATTCCTGGCCACGAGGCCTTACACTAATGCAGAGTGATTAATGCCTCTGGTTACTGCTGTTATTGTCCTCTCCTGATTGTCACAGAGCAATTCATGTAATGTGACATTTTTAAGCAGCTCTCTTCAGCTCTGTCCTGATGTTTTTTGGAACAGAGCAAGGTAATTCATGCCCCTTTTCCGCTGGGGACACGGAAACATTTTAAAAATCAGTTTCCCTGAGAATATATTCAGAATTTTCTCTTTACTCTTGGTAGGCTCCATCCCAATTTTAATGCATAACATTGCCATAATGGGCTGTTTGCATGAAAGGCAGTGGTGTCTGGAGGGCAGAGTCTGGGATCTGCAGACTAATGAATTAATCTCTTCCTGGTTCTGAAAAGATATAAAACAACACAACTACATCAGGAATGTGTCCTGGAATGAGACCTGAGCAGAGCAGCTTCTACCCATGCCCTCCCTGTACAGCTTGGGGAGACTCTCCCATCTCCGTGCCCGTTGTGGACCAAGGCAGCAGGATAGCTCTGGCCAAGGCACTTGGGCAGTGTTTGGAAAGCATCAGCTGCTAAACCCGGGTGCTCCCCGTGCTGTGCAACATAGATCATCCAAGGAAATAATAAAGCTTCAAAACACAGATGTCCCATCTCCTCCTTGCGGATTTATTTGTCTGCAGTCTGGCCCTTCATGGCCTCTTTATCTTGTCATTGTTCTGAGCAATTTGCCTCGGTGAGAGGTTTTTCAAAGAACTGTCTGGCTTTGTGCAGTTCACCTCTCCCTCACCATCTATTTGTGACATCACGATTAAATCCCTGATGTCATGGCTGGCATGAGAAACTGAAATAAATTGAGCTTTTGAGGGAATATGAATTACGTATGGTCTTTTATTAAAATCGTTTTTTCTAAGCTAAGTGATTTGTTTAAGACAAAGCAGTTTTTTAGTTGAATGTCTGTAGGTTCCCAGCAGGTCCTGGTTTAAGCCCTTCTTCAGTTTCCATTAGCAAAAACATTGAGACAAAATAATAAATCTTATTTTTAAGAGGGGAAGTATCTTAGCACCGTTATTAATCTCAGTGTAGGTGTTCCAGGGTGTCCTCAGATCTCCTCTGCACCTTCTGTTTGGATTCAGTAGGGATCCAAAGGTTCATCTCGGCACAGGAAAGGAGAGATCAAAACCGGTTGTTGCCAAGAGCTTTGCATACAGTGAACGTGTGTAGGATTGCATTCAGTGTAGGAAGGAATAGCAACATTTATGTTTGGCAGGGCTGATTCTCCCCCAGCTTTTGTTCAGGGGAATTTGCAAATAACCCAAGAGGGAGCCACGTTTTGGCTTTGTCCAGGCTAAACTATGTGTGGGTTTCGGAGGTTGGTTGCGGGGTTTGACTATGTGAGCTCTGGATACATGTGGTAGCTGTGGAAGCTGATGTTCTGGTGTTCAGGTAGCATCACCTGTGGGAGTGGGATGTTTTCTGAGTGACCCAGGGACTCAGCTGGTGTCCTGTCTCCTCAGGTCCTGGCAGAGCTCAAGGAATACGCTACCGAGGTGGACGTTGACTTCGTGCGCAAGGCCGTGCGAGCCATTGGGCGCTGCGCCATCAAGGTTGAGGCAAGTATCTGAATCCTGAGCTTTTCTGTGGCCCTCTGCCTTCAGAAACAGTGCTGGCCTCGGCCACCTCGTCACACCAAGTTTCTTTTGCTTCCCTGTTGGCCGTCAAGTGGCTGTCATGGGTACAGGCAGAGCAGCAGCTGAACAGCAGGGCTTGCGAGCTGTGAGTGCACCACAGCGGGGTGGGTGGGGTGCTCCTCTCAGATCTCAGGCACAGCAAGGCAGATAATTCATTCCTGATGGAATATTTTAGTGCACTGGCTTTAGTGGAAAAAATGACCACTTATCCATGAGGACCTCCTTTAATAGCTGTGGACTGACCTTTTGAAGGCAGAGGGAGAAAAGATTGTGCAGAGAAACTCTATTATGAAACATTTTGTGCCGTTCCTCCCCCCTATTTCCGCTGAACAGAACACACAGGCATAGAATTACAGAGAATTGGGATATTAAGTGCAATTTATTCAAACAGTGACTCTATTTGCTTACTTAGGTCCATATAACTTGTGGTTTCACTTGGAGTATGTTCTCTTTGGCCTTGATGCTTATGCAGATAAGTTCCCAGGAACCTCTGCAGTTCTCCAAAAGAAGTCTGAAATGTCCTCTGCCAGGGGAACATCCACCATGTTCATAATAAAATATTATTTTTTTAGTACTCTCTCCCTTTCATTTCCCTGTAAGTGAATCTGAAACACCTGTCAGGAGCTCAGAAATCCTCTGAAGGGAGGGAAGACTTATGCTGTGGTGTTGGTACTTTTCAGTAAACTGATGATGACTGAGTGCAAAATGTCACATAAGTGGTCTAATTTCAGCTGAGCTTATTTAGCTTTTGCTAAAGTGTGTTCCCATGAGCTTTGCCTGACAGCAGATTTAAATAATAACCCTGATCATGCCTGGCTTAGTGTGGTGTCAGTGCACAAGTTTCTCTTGTTTCAGCTGAACTACTGTAAGTCTGTGTGTACAGAGGACATGAGCTTCTGTGCTCTTGAGAGAATCAACTGCCTGTGCAGCCCTTTCTTCCTTCCTTCAGCTCCTAAAGGCTTATCCCTGCCATGGGCTGTCTTTGAAGCCCCATAGAGCAGGTGACTGCTGTTTCTGTTTCATGTCTGCAGTTCAGAATACCAAAGTGCTCCTTCCGTGTTGCATCCAGGCGGGAGGTTGTCTGGATGGAGCCGCAGCAGTGACAGTAGAAAATCCCCCTGAGCGTGGAAAAGGGCTACAGAGGAGTTAAAAGAAGCTGATGACAGCCCTTTTCATAGCTGTGGTGTGCTGGGGGGTGGGAGTTTGCTTTAGTTCTCAGCAGGGACTTCCTCACCAGGATTTGGCCATGTGTCTGTCCTAGTTTCACATGGGGGGGTGGTGTATTCCTGAAGTATGAAGGTGTTTTTAGAAGTCTTTACCCTTTCCCCATCCCTGATATGACAGCAGTCATGCAAAGGACTAATAATAATGTCCAACAAATTCACAGTGACCCTCAAACTGGAATTGTCTCTCCATAAGTAGTGTTAACCTTGATTTTTAGTGCTGCTCCATGAAGGCGCTGCTGCTAAAGATGAGGGCCTGTTTCCTGCTCTGACAAGAGCCAGATTTAAAGAGGGCAAATATAGAACAACTCATTATAGTGTCCTCATCTCCAGGTTAATCCCTGTCCCCAGTGCATCTGTGTTTACTAGAGGCTGTTTACTCTGTGAGTTATGACTAATAGAAGTGCATCCTCAGCCATCAGTGTCCAAGTTCCCAAGGCTTAGAAATCTGCTTTTTGACACAGGACACAGCCGGTGGGAGCTGTTGATGAATGAATGAGCATTCACAGGGCATTTCAGCTCTGCCTTCAAGGATCTTGCCTTTTGTCTAATTGTCTCTCCTAAGAGAGCAAGACAGTAAATGATTTTGTCTGCTCTGAGGTGCCCCATAGAGGAAACGTGGTGTTTGTGCTGGCAGTGCTCATTTTGGATGTGGAGCCAATACCCACGTTGAGTAGTAAGGCCGATGGGTTTTGCCCAGGCTTGAGCAATCATTTTGGTTTGGGGAGTGTCAGGATATCATCATTTTGCGTGGATAGGGCTGGACTGCTGATAGCTGGGCTCAGAGTTAGCTTGGGTGTGTCTACAGCAAACCATGTGGTGTAGCTGCACTTGGATCCCTTGTGCATCACTTTGCTCCTTTCACAGCACTAGATGAAGTCATCGTGCCAGGCTTAGATTGTGAGGAAAACAAGCACCACTCCCGTGGGAAAAGGAAATGAAGTGGATGCAGTAAGAACAGGGATTCCTCTGGAGCAAAGGAGAAGCAAAAGGAGCCATATTACAGGGAGATTTGTCTTGTTTCCAGGAGATTCTGCCAGCAGCCTGGTTCTTAGAAATCACTGAAGCTTGTGGCTGAATGTTGATGTGTGATGTGCTACTTTGGTAATCTTGTGGGCTTTCATTTCATTTCTGCAGAAAAACAAAGCAATTTTGACTTTGGTTTGTTGTCCTTCCTCACTCCCAACTTGAAAGCTGTTCTAGTTGGGGTACTCTTTTATGAGTTTGCAGAGCACTGCAGTCCCCAAGGATGTCCACCTTCAAAAAGCAATGTGTTTACAAGGGATGAGGTGAACTGAGATGTATTTTGTTAGAGGGACTGCTCTTCTGGGCGTGTGCCCACATGACTGCTCACTTTCCAAGGGACCGTTGGGCTAAAAATCATTGCTGCATATCTCAAAGTGGATGTTGTGTTCTTCCTGGAAAAATCGTGCTTCAGAGTGTAAAGAAAAGAAAACTAAGCCTTAATTTGCTTTTTCTTGAATTCTGCAGCTCTTGAAGCTTTGCTGTTTGTAGGCTCTGCCAGGACTGCACTGCTTATTGCCAACAGTGACTGGTGCTGCAGGGTCTGTAGAGTGGAGTTGGCTCAGGAGAGATTTACCCCCTTAAGGTCACTTGTTAAAACATCTGGTGAAAGGTATTGGGATGAAGAGATGAAATTGCAAGCTCTGAATCATCAATCTTGCGAGGACTGTGAGCAGGGCTCCCACTGAGAGCAAAGTCAAACTCTGTGGAGCCAGGTCCATGGTCAGTCTCCATGAAGTGGAAGAGTCTTGGAGGTCACAGACCTCGAATCTCTTCTGGAGCAGAAGAGGTCAGACCAGGGCGCTCTGCCATTTCACTGCCTCCTCAGTGGCATAGTACCTGAAAAGCTGTGCTAAGGAGGGAAAGGCATCATAAAAAAAATATGATAGCAATCATACAGTTTTATGTGATGCTTCTCTTTACTCTGACACCAGTTGTATTGGTGGGTATATTTTCTGTTTGGTGTGAATTTCAGGGAAGAGCTGTATGACTTACTGCCAGTTTGCAGAGATGAGTGAATGCTGGCTTAGGGTGTCTCTTCCCTTGGCTGATCCCCAGGCCAGCATGGTCCCTGTTTGTCCTGGCAGGCCGAGTCAGGAGAGCAGGAAATCATCACAAGGTTTTAGTCTCTGATTGATCCAAATTCAGCTCTAAAAGTCTTGAGGTTTGTCCTTGAGGTTTCTGCCCATTCTCAAAAAACTGATTCCTGTGACTGAAATGCCATTTCATTCCTCCTCCTCCTGCCCAGGCTTCAAGTGCTCTGTAAGTCAAAGGGACTGTTAACTCACTGAAATTGAAAAATCCACCTACAATGCTATTGTTTGTGCCCTACAGTGTTTGTCTCAATCCCGAATGCTTTATGAATGTTCTGCCTCGGCAGTGTCGAGAGCAGGCTGCTTCTCACATTAATCACCAGCTGTGTAATGAGGCTTCACATGTGCTCTGCTAATAGCCAAATCACTGTCCTTATTGGAGGCTCTCTGGTGCTGAAGTTGGTTGCTCCTGTGATGTCCTGCCTCGCTGTGCTGTTTGGGAATAGACCTCCCTGAATTATTTGCCTCTAATTCGAGTTCTGCTTTCTGGAGTGTGACAGTGTCCACTCCTTGTTATCTTTTTCTTTTTAACTAATTAATGTGAAAGCTGCATTAGCAACAGCTGAATTTCTATTTTTAGCTGTATCTTCACATGTTGTTAGTGACCTCACCCCAAAAGTACTGAACCTCTTGCTGCTGTGAGCTGCTTTTTGCTGCTGTTCCTGCAGTGTGATTGCCAGCATGGTTTTCTCCTGCCTTACAGCTTCCCCAGCCAGGAGTCTCTGTCCAAACTCTTCCAGCTCTGATTGCCCAGCTTGGGAAATTCAAGAGATCTCACTTGGGGGCCTGTTTAGCTGCTCTCCAGCAAGAGGGTGATAAAAAGAGCAGTGTAGGTCTCCTGTGTGGTGACCCAGCTATCTACTGGCATGGTTGCTTCAGACTTAATCTTCACAGGAGCTGGAGCCAGCTGGTATCTCCATAAGCATTTATCAAGCTGAGGTGTTTTTCTGGATGCAGTTGGTAGCTGCTGTCCTCTTGTTTTCCCGCTCTGGGCCTTTTCTCATAGACATGCCTCCTTCCTCAGTGTGTGCTGTGGGCTCGGGAGTGCTTCTGGAGCTCTTTTGATTGCATTTTTCTGCTCTCTCCAGCAATCTGCAGAGCGCTGTGTGAGCACGCTGCTGGACCTCATCCAGACCAAGGTCAACTACGTGGTGCAGGAGGCCATCGTTGTCATCAGAGACATCTTCCGCAAGTACCCCAACAAGTACGTGGAACTGCTGTAAGGTTTTTTGGGAGCCCTTGTCTGCTCTCAACAGCAATGTAAAACTCAGCAAGGCATAGCAGGGCTGTGAAGCAAAGGTGGGAGCAGTGTCCATTCTGATTCCACTCCTTGTTTGGTAGGATTCAGATGTTTGCCCTAGGTGAGGTATCGGCCTGACTCATTATTAGTTGGAATTGAAAGCTTTTCCTTCCCCTCCATTCCATATGGATGCTGAATAGAAGCCTTCCTCAAAAGCCAGTAAAGCTCTTGCAGAGAATGCCAGAAGGAAAATTTGGCCAAGTTGACAGCATCAGGCTTTTCTGGTTTTGCTCATATCTGCTCTAGAAGTCTGACATACAAAGCCATGAAAGGTTCGTGGCTCTCCTGGTCTGAGATCCCAGTCAGGTTGTGCTGAACAAAATGCTGCTGTCTTTCCCCATCGAGTGTTCTTTCTGGTTTGGGCAGAACTCAGCTTTTCTTTCGCTGTTTCTGCAGTAAGGTTTTGTCTCCTCAGCTACAGAACAGCAGGAGTGTTTTTTCAGCAGAGACTTGATGATCACCTAAAAAGTAATATGGGACATTGCAGGCCTCTCTGGCAATTTCTGCTGTCAGTAACAAGACAGATTGTCTGCTTGAGACAGGGAAACCCACGCTCGGGAACAAGGGAAGCTAAATTAGTGTGGGGTATTGTCTGTTTTACAGTAAAACCTTTGGGGAAGTGTGATATCCAGTTCAGAGTTACCAGTCTGAAGATGCCAGTGAGGCTGCAGGATCTGATTCAGATGCAAGGGCTGAATTGTTGGATCAAACGTTCCCATTAGCAAACAGCAAGTGAGGCAGCTTTGTCTTGGATTCCACATCTGGGTGGTCTTGCTGATGAACTAAACTGCAAAGACCCTGTGAGATCTTAGTGCTCAGCTTGGAAAAAGGAAAAATCCTGGGAATATTCTTTTGTAGTTAAGTGAAAATGCTGCATGGAAACACAGGATAGTTAGTGCAGGATTCCCTGGAGAATGAAGTGGGCAGAAATGGAGTAAGACAAGTCCAGTTCACCCCAGTAATCCACCTGTACTCTTGACAAATCAGGTATGAAAGCATCATTGCCACTCTGTGTGAGAACCTGGATTCCCTGGATGAGCCAGATGCCAGAGCTGCCATGATCTGGATAGTGGGGGAATATGCAGAAAGAATTGACAATGCTGATGAGCTGTTGGAGAGTTTTCTGGAGGGCTTCCACGATGAAAGTACTCAGGTAAAATTGCACTGTGCATCTTATCTGTAATGTTCCATGCATTGCATTAATGGAATGGACAGTAAATATCATTCAATGAAAGCTTTAATATTTGGCTAAAGAAACCCTCTGGGAGCCTCTAGGTTGGTTCTTTTGTCCCTGTCTCCCAAACTTCTCTTCTTGGAAGGATAAGGCAGAACTGGAGGGGTTTCTAGATGTTTTATACTTCCTGGGGGAATAACCCTACTAGGGACCAGAACATAGAGAGGAATAGTGATGAGATGCATCACAGTGCAACACAGACCTCAGTGTGCTGCTCAGGGACTTGCCTGTGAAAGTGTTTTGCAACAGGCATGAGTCTGAGTCTCGCTGTACTGGGTTTCACTGGTAAAGAATAATGTAATGCCATTATGAAATTCAAGTTTTATATCAGCAAAAGATGTTGAGACTTGCATGATGTTGCTAAAGCATGGATGAATCTTCTGTGCCCTGTTGTGTCCCTTTCTCAGGTGCAGCTCACCCTCCTGACTGCTATAGTCAAGCTGTTCTTAAAAAAGCCTTCTGAGACACAGGAGCTGGTTCAGCAGGTCCTCAGCCTGGCCACCCAGGTAAGCCAAGATATCCAGTGATCCAGAGCCCTCCAGACACTGTCCATCCTGCCGTGTGGTGTGTCCCATCTGCCAGGCCAGTCAGCCTTGCAGCAGATGGGACTCAAGGGTGTTCCCCTCTGTCCCAAAGAGACTCCATTTAAGAGCTGCTCTGTGCCTCTTGGCATCTGGAATCTGTCCTCTCCTTCTTAGCTCTTGCTTTATCCAAATTCCCTCCCTATTCCCCCACTAAATGGAAAATTTAATGGAAACCAAAGTGCTCCCTCCTTGAACTGTCTTTGCAGTTAAAACATCTGGAGCTGTGACGGAAGGAGCCTGGCAGTGACTTTGTTCTGTGAACAGCAAAGTTTAGGCAGTGCTATGAAAAAGAAAGAACTGGAGTTTGGGGTTTTTCCTTTGTGCTTGGGTGCTGTCAACCAATGTGGCAGCTTTGCTGGAGGCTGTAGCAGTGGGTTAAGATCATAGATTCATTATGCATGAGGTGCTGAGTTATGAGCTCAGATCACTGCAGGCGAGGCTGGGATTGAGCTGGCAGACACAAGTGCTGTAGTTCTGGAGGACAGAAGTGGAGATGTCCTGGTGGCAGGGGTGGCTAAGACCTCAGACAATCTTCCTGCACTCCCTGGCTGTAATGACTGGGGTAAACAGCCCCAAAAAAGCAGTTCCTCTCCATGCCTGCTGTGTCAAGTGATAAAAATAGTCTCCCAGCTGAATGGGCTGCGATTCTGAGCAGAAAACCTGGAGTCAATCATCAGCTGGCCTCTGTGCTGCAAGAAATCATGGCTGAGAACTTACTAGTACTTAAAACTTTTATTCATCCTTTTGAGGAGTTACACTGGTCAGCACCAAGAAACCCATGGCCTGCTTTTTTTGCTTCAAAACCTGCTTTTAGGCAGAATCTCAGCTGCTCTTCTGAGAGAGGAGTGGGCCAAGGGCTTGCTGTATCATTTGCCTGAGCCAACAGAAGAAAGGTACTAAGTGTTAAACCCACTGTGCTGAGTCACAAAATATTTAATGGCACCCTAGGAGTGTAATAGGCGTCTGTTTTTTCTCTGTTTGTCACAAATGTTGGTTCAGTCTGGATTCTTGTATTTTATATGAATAATAAGTCAATGTAGGATAACTGGCTGCAAAACACTAAAAAGCCTTACGTTTCAAGGTCTGATTTCTAGGTAGAGGTACTGGTTTTCACTTGAGTGGGTGAGTAATTACACGTGTGTTTCTTTCCCCAGCTTAGGTATTGTTGCACTTTGAGTGTCTCCGGGTATGTCTGCACAGCAAACTGCAGGTGTGATTGTAGCTGGAGCCAGTTTAATCCAGCCAACAGTGGCAAAAATAGTAGTGAAGCAGCTGGGAGTGGCAGGGACACAGATGTGTAGCAGGGATCAGGTCTCTGGCAATCCCTTAACCCATAACAGACCTCTACATCCCCATTGCTTTTGTGGATCTGGCATGGGTGGGGAGATGAGCTCATTGGTATGCAGACCCTGGAGAGCAGAGAACTGGGAGAGAAACTGGTAAAGGGAAGATCTGAGCCTCTTGTTTCATTACCTTTACTAAAGTTTCAAATCCTGTTTATTTGGCTTTGGAAAGAAACAGCCACTCTTGAATCTGTTTGTGCCTGCAAGTAGATGGAAACGTGGTCTTTCACATCTGCCTTCCAGAAACCCTCCTGATCTTGAGCTGCTGCTGCAGAGAGAATGTGGAGAGCCTTGTAGGGATTGTTAGGGGCAAAGGGATTGGTAAGGATTGTAAGGATTGTTAAGGGTGTAAAGAGTCAACCATCAAACAGAACCAGCGCCGCAGAGATAAGTGTCTGAGGCAACAGATAGATTTATCTGGGTCCTTACAAGCGAAATGAGCTTAGCTCAGTCTCATTGCAAATAGAGGTTTTACTGTGTGCCTGAGGACATTGAGACAGAGAGCAGAGAGGCAGGTTCTGACAGGTCAGCAGCAGCACGAATGAGATCACAGAAGAGGAAAAGAAATAGCAAGAGGAAGGCTGATGAGGTGTATGATAGATTGCTGGAATTTTATGGGAGAAAAAATCCTCAGAAACATTTATCCTGTTATTCTGCTGCCATGGGAGTTAAAAACCCCAGGTCTTGTTTCCATGAGCAGTTCAGACATGTTGCACTGCAACATAAAACCACAGCACCTCCTTCTCCCTTGAACATTAGCAGCAAACCATCCCCACTCACTTTGCTGCTCTGAGCAGAGCTGCTCAAAGAGGAGAGAAATAATTAGCACTTCATGCAGAGGCAGAAGTATCTGCAGTAAAACGAGGGTATTATTGACAGCTGGAGAAGTGATGAAGTATCCTAAGTGTGTATCATTAGCATCTTTCCATACTTCATTAGATAACTAAAAGGCAGGATAAATAAGATCTCTTTTGGTATAAGTAATATGGCTTATTAAGATGTAGCTCTGCAGCATCTTTTTGTCCAGCAGTGCCCTTGGGTAAGTCATACATTTCCAGGAATATTGGATCATTATTCAGTATTGTATCTCTACTCTCAGTATGTGAAAGAGTGATTTTTCACTCACATTCTTTTCTTCTATCTACACCCCCTTGGAGTTCTCCTGATACTTATTGTTATATCAAGTGGCAGGAGAGTTTAGAAAGCGGTTTGAGAGCTCTGTGGTTTGGGGCAACTGTGGGGTATAAATCACGGGTTTTTTTTGCTCCTTGACCAGCTGAGCAGGAAGCCAGGCATTAATACCCTGGTTCTCAAGTTTTATTTTAGGGATGTTCATCACAACATACAGTTTGTAACATCACTTTGAGACCAGCGACTGTAGCTGCTGGGTGGTTGGGTTTTTTTTTTAATCCAGCAGAATCACTGCTAAGAAAAATAAAGTGATTACAGGCCTTAGTTCACTTCAGACCCGTGAGTGATGTATTGCTCTGTCTCAGGACTCTGACAACCCAGACCTGCGGGATCGCGGCTACATCTACTGGCGCCTTCTCTCCACGGATCCCGTGACTGCCAAGGAAGTGGTTCTCTCGGAAAAGCCGCTGATTTCCGAGGAGACCGATCTGATTGAGCCCACCCTGCTCGATGAGCTGATCTGCCACATCGGGTCTCTGGCTTCTGTGTACCACAAACCCCCCAACGCCTTCGTGGAGGGGAGCCACGGCATCCACCGCAAGCACCTGCCAATTCACCATGGGAGGTAAGCTCAGGCAGCCACAAGGATAATGGGGAAGGATTGCCTGTTTCTTTCTAGCAAACAGTCCAAAAGTTGCCAAGATCTTTCAGAACACTCTAATGGGAATTTATTGATAACTGTGTAAGGGCTCGCAGGTCATTCAGGGGGCCATTCCGTCGTGGAAGGTAATCCTGGGTATGTAGTTTCTGTGTCAGAAGACACAGGGAGTATTGTAGTTCTTGAGTGAGGAGGAGCTGTGATGTTTTTTAAGAAAGCATTGGCTACAAGTGCTCTTGACATGAGAGACTGAGTTAAAAAGCAGAAAGTTTGGGTAAGGGTGGAATCACCTTTGGTGCAAGGGCTTTACTCCAGGGGGAGGAGGACTAGAGTAAGAACAGTCATCTTTCAGAAGATGATTTTGTTAAGAGCTTTTGCTTCAGCAACAGCACAGCTTTAGGAGCCTGTCTCCTGGAATACAGTATCAGTTTCTTGGAACAGGTAAGTAAAGGGATCCTTCGCTGTTGGAATATGAAATGGAGAAGGATTGGTAAAACCACCTTTCTCACTTGGTGCCTGTGAGACAAAGGAAGTGCAAAAGCCATCAAAGCCCCGTCACTGGAAACTGTTAGAGCTTAAAAGAACATGGGTAGACTGATATCTGTCTAACCCTTGGGAGGTGGGGGGAAATGCTTTGGCTTATTGCCTGGAGCTTTAATGCTTGCCTGTGATCACAGTCCTGGAAGCAGGTTGGATCTGCAGGCACAGGCAGTGCAGCAGTCCCAGGCAGCAGAGGGGTTGCTGTTGAGCCTGTTCCCGTGGTCCCTCAGTCAGGTGAGCAGTGCTATTTGCACTAATGGTATTAATTACACAACCGAGTGTGCTTTGCAGCTGGAGGCAGAGTATCCAGGCTTACCTCTTAATAATATTCCCAAAGTGACATTTGGAGTGCTATTTTTTGCTGTTGCACTGATAAATCAGTGTGCAATGCTGCTTCTTTTCTATTTTCTGACACCACTTCTCTGCTATTCTTAGCAACTAAAGCTATTTCAGTGGTGACTGGCTTTGGGAAGCCGAGTTGTTTTCTCCCTGCCTATGAAATCAAGTCTGGCTGCACTGACCCAGAATCAGCAACCACAAGTCTATCAGTTGGGCAAGGAAAGCAGTGGCCACTTTCCTGCCTCTCCTAGTCAAAGATTTGTCTCCAAATGAGCTGGGGTAGTTTTTGGTCTTTGGTGTTACCAACCCTCCTGTATGCTGTTAATTCAGGTCACTACAGAAAACATTTTAGGGGATTTAGCTCAAGGAATTCAGCTTTCTGAAGGAGTAGTTTTTTACTAGCTTGTTGCACACACTGTGTACATGCTTGACTCCCGTAGCTCGTGCTCTGTCTGCTGACCTTAAGTCTGTTCTGACTACAGCAGAACCATTGCTTCAACATAAACCCTCCAGGCCTCAATCAGCAGTGTTGGGCTGGGGGAAGGTCTGAAGGGTGCTCCTACTGGTCACAGTGATGCAGCCCATTTGGTAAATTAAAAAAAAATGAATGGAGTTAATGGCACACTAGGATTCTCCAACAGGAGCTCACCTCATAAAGAGGCCCATTATTGGGGTTTTCTGCATCAGTGTAAGGCAAGTTAAGGGTGTCTAGTGGGAGATAACCACCTCACCTAATTGTTTGGAGTTATCTTCTTAACTCCTGCACTCCAATAATAACCATTCTGGTGGCTGAAGTGTCTGCTAGAGATTAAGGTTTTCCTTCAGATTGCACCGTGAGATAGAGGTGAAAGTATGGAAGTGTGAACATGTTCACAGTGAGTGTGGCTTGAGAGTCAAGACAACATTGTCTTGAGTGGATTGGCAGAGGTAACTAGATGAATGGTGCTTTCCTGGGTATGAACCTTGGAGTAAGTAGTTATGGCTGGCAGAATTCACTACACTGCTTTTCGATTCGTTTGATTTCCATTCAAAGCAAGGACAGGTTCTTTCAGCTCTCTCAGCTGATGGGAAGACCCATTGAACAGCTCACAGATGGTGAAATGTTCCTGCCTCTTCAGCGAGCCCAAGTGTCACAGAGTTGCAGATGTATCCTGAAGATGGGGGAGAAATCTGATTGCTTGGCAGTGTTTCCTCATGTGGAGGCTCCCACCACCCCTGCTCAGCCATAATTCAGCTGGGAAATTTGGGAAGATCTTTACAGGGCTCCTGGGAGGAGTCTGGTTAGCCTTGGGCAGGAGTCTCTATCACCCCTATTTCACAGGTTGCTGCAGGAAATTTTTGATTCTAGTTCTCTCTGTTTATCCCTGGTAAAACCCAACATCTGGGAACTGCTGGAGGCTGAATTCACATGGGCAAACCCAGCTGTTACCCACTGTGAGGGGCAAAGCTTATATCTAGACTTTTTGCCCTTTATAACCCACATATTCTTTATTAATTTTTTTCTTTCATATAAAATTCAAAGGTTTGTTTTTTTATAAAACCTCTTTAAAGAGACTCATTCTTCCCAAGCTGGGTTTTGCTTTTTAATACAAACTGACTTAGCTTTGTCCTTTCCTAATTTCTTGTTGGGTTTTGGGGCAACAGCAGTTACACAAGACCTTGAGGGATTTCTCTGTCTCCATCAGGAGAAGGATGAGTAAGTGTTGAAGAGGTGTAGTGTTAAAGGGATTACAGACTGGGAACGAACCAAGTGGCTTGTAATGTGCCTCTGCTTGGAGCTGCTGTTCCTCCCCTTCCCAGGGTGGGGATGGGAGTGGATCACAGTAACCACTTGCTCTTCAAAAATGTTTCACTGAGCAGTTCAGCACACTCAGCAGTCTCCCTGCTGAAGGCAGAAGCAGAAAGGACATCTAATATTAGTATTATTTGGGTTCTAAAGCTTTTAATGCAAAGAAGCTTTCAGTGCTTTCTGCTGCTGCTGCCTGGTAACTAATTCATTCTGCAGTCCTTATGCTCCGTCTTTTCCTCTTGGCACTGAAGTTGGGAGCAGCTTAGACTCTGTGGCTGAATCTTTCCCTTCAGCAGCTGAATAAGGATAAGGGAATTCTGACTACTCAGAATCAGGAGCTGCAATCCTTACAGAAGAGCCTCAGTGTTAAACACCTTGTCAGGACACTAATTCCCACAGCATTTGTGTGCAGTTACCTGTTGGCTGCAGCTTCAAGAACGTGAGCTGGAAATCATTTTATCACTTACTACTGGCAACAGAGTACATAATGGATTTTAATTATCTAAAAGGAGCATCTCTGGATTTAAAGAATAAATACACTGGAGTGAGATCTTCAGGAGCTACAGTCAGTTTCTTCCCCTTCCCCTCTCATTATAAAATTCAGTGACAAGTGAATGTAAATGGTAGCCAGACTGCATATGATAAGAAATTTTGGAAGCTGTATAATGAGCATTTCTAGACCAGCAATTAGCATGCCTGCTAACTCAGAGAAAAGGAAATTATTGATAGAAGGGAGGAATCAATTTTAGATGGAGGTTTTTAATTAGGAAAGAGTTGTGGAGCTTGTTGCTGGTCAGTAGAAGATGATTAATGGAGATGTATGGGGAGTGGTGGAGTTTGCACTGGTTAGAGTTGAGGGCTCAAGGGTTTAACAATGTTAAGTTGATAACATTCTCTGAGGAAATATGAATTATTTATGTTCGTATGTGGTTTTCAGGCCCAGTGGGCTGAAAATTGTCTCCATAGGTTTATTCTGAGCTGGAAAACACTTATTTTCAGTGCTGTAGTCCATGTAGTGCTCATGGCTCACTGTTTTGGATGGGTCTGTGATTCTTAAGGTGAGCAGGTTCCCACACCTTGGAAGATTCCCTTTGCTGAAGACCATGCACGATGCTTGGGAAGTCTCTGTGCTCAAAGCATGTGGTGAAGAACCACATGCCATAACACATGATATCAGTGGGCAGACCACTGCTGGGATAAGCTTTGGACTGGCTTCTTCTTGTCTTGCTGTGTTTCCCCATGCTGGCAATCCAGAGCTGGAGACCAGAGGTGACTGATGTCTCTTTCCTCTGCTTCTTGTCCCACCTCCTGTAGCACCGACGCAGGCGACAGCCCCGTGGGCACGACGGCCACCACCAACCTGGAGCAGCCACAGGTCATTCCATTCCAGGGAGACCTCCTGGGAGACCTCCTCAACCTGGACCTGGGGCCCCCTGTGAATGTTCCCCAAGTGTCCACCATCCAGATGGGTGCTGTGGACCTCCTGGGAGGAGGGCTGGACAGCTTGGTAAGGAGCATCTTCATTGGCTGGTGTGAAATAATTGGAGCTGTGCTTATCTCTGCAAAGCCTTGATTATTTGTGCTTTCAATGCTTGGATCACTGAGCTCCCAGTGCCGAGTCCTGAAACTCCAAAAGAATTTAACCAGGGCTATTGTACCAACTTCCAGCAGGTTTTTTCTGCTATAAAATGGATGTAGCTGCATGCTGCAGAATCCCCATGGTCAGTGGATATATTTGTTCTGAGCTTTTCCTGTGCAAAAGAAAACCAGAAAGTTGTTTCAAGCATGTAAAGTGTTTCACTGCTTTGTATTTCATTCAGACTCCCTTTCAAGAAGGCATTCAGTTCCCAGCCCTCCTGAATTTCAGTGCGAAGCTCTCGGGCTGTAACCCTGTGTCATCTCATTTGTATCTGCCATGGCTTAATATGGGTGACATTTTAATTGCAGTGAGGTCAAGAGGGAAGCACTCTGTGTAGTCTTCCCTGTGCCACAGCTGCTCACAAGGTACCTGCCCTGGTACTGCCAGGGTCAGGCTCCAGTGGGAGTAATAACACCTTTCTCTGCTCTGGGGAGTGAGCTGGGCATGAGCTGCAATGAGAAAATCCCTTGGCAAAGAGACAGCAGCAGTGGAGAGGTCAGAGCTGTGGTCTTATGCCAGGTATTAAGAGGTGGTGAATGTAATGACGAGCCTGGGAGCTGTTATCCCATGGAGGGGAGCCCAGCACTCAAGTCCCAAACTCCCTACTGACTTCCCTGCAAGGGAAGAAGCACTCCTGGGTGTATTTGCACTGTGTAACGTGGGTAAGGCTGCCCCAGAGAACACAGCTGGGTGTTTTTTCAGACCTGCAGTGGGTTTGTCTTGCTTGAGGTTTGGCTTGTAGTTCCCTGCCTGGTTTAGGTGGTTTCAGTTCTGAGTCAAGCTCTGAATAACAGAGGTAGGAGGCAGCTGGATGAACCCCAATGCAACAAATCCTCATTTGTCAAATACATCTTTTTTAAAGCTGCCATAATCTTATTAAAGCAGACATTAAACTCATTTCCAGCTCTCCATGAGCTAATGAACTGGAAACAATCTAACCCTTAATGGCAGTGGCATTCACAGAGGTCAGATGTGCTTTAGCCTCTGTGCTGAACAGCAGTTTGTTTGGTCAGTGGGGTGGCTGCTCTTTCACTGGGGAGTATCTCAGTGGGGATCAGGGAAATGGTCAAGCTGGAACTGCTGGGAAAGCAGACAGTGAGCCCAGAGCCCTGTGCAGCCTTTCCCTGCATTGCAAGACATGCCCCTAAGAACCTGGGATTGGTAATTGTGTAAAGGCATTGCAGAAGATGGTGCTGCCTGTGGTGGCAGAGAAGGGTTAGCACTTAAATTTCTCTGTCTGTGCTCTTTCCAGGCCTCTTATTGTAACCCTTTGTTTCTCATTAGTGTCAGACAAATAAATGGACACAGTAAAATTAAAACTTGGTTTTGGGAGAAGAGCTGTCTCGCAGGTGGCATTAATGGGCTTAATTTAGTGACCTGCTTTGACAGTAGAGCTGTTAGTTGATATGGTCCTAGGCTTTTACTTAATATTTTCCTCAAGCCTTAAGTAAATCTGTGGAGCTGTGGAGTGTGATCTGACAAAATGATCATGTTTGGATGGGGAGTAGCTGTGCCTCGGGCTGCACAGCCCAGCACTGTCTCAGCTGAGTTACTGATGGGGTGAGCACTAAAACCAAACGTCTGACTGATGGAGGGGTTTTTGATGTTGCGTGATTTCTGTTGAAGTGCTGTTGCATCAAATGAATCAAAGCTCTGCCTTTTCCTTCCCTAGTGCAGATGTTGCAGATGACACCAAGTTGGGCAGGAGTGTTGGTCTGCCTGAGGACAGGAAGGCTCTGCAGAGGGGCTGGAGCGTGTCCAGAGAAGGCAATAGAGTGGAGGAAGGGGTTGGTCTGATGATGAGCAGCTGAGGGAGCTGGGGGGGCTCAGCCTGGAGAGGAGGAGGCTCAGGGGCACCCTCTCACTCTCTACAACTCCCTGACAGGAGGGTGTAGGTGAGATTTGGTCTCTGCTTCCAGATAACAGGTGACAGGATAAGAGGAGACAGCCTCAAGATGTGCCAGGGGAGGTTTAAATTGCGTTTTAGGAAAAATGTCTTCACTGAAAGGACTGTCCAGCCCTGGCACAGCTGCTCAGGGCTGTGGTGGAGTCACCACCCCTGGAGGGATTTAACAGATTTTGGGGAGGTGGTTTAGTGGTGGTCTTGGCAGTGATGGGGTAACAGTGTAGAGGTCTTTTCCAACCTAAATGAGTCTATGATAATATGCCTAATTAGTGAATGAATGTGATCTGTATCTTTGTTCATTGTTGTGGGCATGTGTTTAACAAGCATCAAGCTAGCGTAACCCTAACCTGGTATTAGCCAAATTGCTGGGTGGTGTCTCTGGGCTGCGTGACTCACCAAGAGGCTTGGGATTGGAATCTTAGGTTAATATTAAGCCACATTTGTGCAGTGCCATCCCCTCTTCTACCTGCTTTTCTTTGGAGGGGGTGTCTGACTTCAGAAGGATGTTCTTGCAATAAAAATCCCAACAGGAGTAACCCAGAAAGACCAACAGCAGCTTAAACTTCCATGGCAAATGTCATTCTGCATATCAATTTCTTAAACTGGAGGAGGTTATTTTTTCTTCCAGGCATTTAAATAGAGACTATGTGGTGCAACACTGGATAAACATCAAATTAATATTGGTTCATTTGAATTTTCCTCAGCATTGCTAGATATTTATCCCTATGACCAATGAGACTCCAGCTGCTTGAGAGGTTAATTTATTTATTGAGTAAATCTTATTTTATCTCCATAGTGAGTTCTGTAATTGGTATTAAATGTAACATGCATGCACAGATGCTGAGCATGTGCTAACAATTAAAAAAAAAAAAAGGAGAGAAAAAGGTCTGTTAGTACAAAAACAAGATATGGTTTGCTTATAACTAGAGCAAACCTGCTACAGGACCTATGGAGAGCTGTTTTCTAGAGAATAAAGCCAGTCTGGATTGTGCCCCTGTTTGCTACCGTGGGCAGATCTAGTTCTTCTCTGCTCAATTTTCTTTTCCATAAGATGGTGACTAATCCCACTTCTACAGAACTATTTGAGGTCTCAGCTCAGCACTGTAAAGCAGTCATACCAGCCACTCATGTGGGAGAAACAAAACTTCCTGGGGCAGCAGATTGCTGGATGCAGAGCTTTGTGCAGTTTGATGCTTTATCCCCTCAAAGGCAGCTCTGAAGTGTCTGAACTTCAGGCAGGTTGCAGGCACCCTCCCAGCTCCTGTTTGCTGTTGATGTGGTGCTTTGCAGGATGCCTGTCTGTGCTGACATGAGCTGGGGTCATTTTGCCTCTAAACCTTTTTTTGGGTGTTCGTTTGCTCAGAAAATCCGCTGAGCATGTGAGTGAGAGCTCTGTGCTGCCCAGCACATCCTGCAGCTCCCTGTGAGCCCGTGCATTTAATGGGAGCTGGGCACCGTGGCCAGGAGCCAGGGAGGCTGGCTTGAAATCCAGGGGTAGAGCAGTAAATCTGTGGGAATAGGCAGGCTTGGATAGCCTGTTATGTAAGGGTTTTATTTAATGCTCGAGCCACTCATCTACAAGAATATTATTGATTCGAGACTGGCAGCTGGTCAGATTGATTTATGTCCTTAGTTGAAAAGCTGTTTGATAAACACTGGATTTCTACAGTTTTCTGTAATACCTGGACTGGTTTGGGCTGTTCCAGGTGGAACTGTGCCCCTCTGTGTAATGAGATTGGATATAGGGGGGGTTCTGACCCCAAGGTTCCCTTCCCTACAGTTCAGGGCTGTGTCCCACCCCTGTGCTTGGCTCTGCAGTGGGATGGAGGGTGCAGCAGCTCACTGCCTCCCCCTCAGGGTGTCCTGAGCTCCAGGCACCTGGCAGCCTGGGAAGAAACCCCAGCTCCAGCAGCCCTGAGTGCCTGCCTCATCCAAAAGGGGCTACTGGTGTCACTCCCTGTCTGACTGCTTTCAAGTGGAGACTTTGAAGTCTGGCCTCAGGGGACAACCTCCTGGCTTGTTGGGGTTGATTAGGGACTCACCAATGTTTTATAAAGGAACCCTTCTGCTGGGGTTTCATGTAGTCAGAGTAGTTGTGGAAGCCCAAAAATGACCTGGGAGCCAGATTCCTCTCCTGGCTCTGAAAGTGACTTGCTGTGTATAATCTCAGGAAAGTTACTTCCCTTACCTTTTCCTGGAACTACAGTGTGAGAGTGTCAGAGCTAGGTCAGCCCCAGCATCCATTTATGCAGTGGATGTGATGCTTTCCCAGAGTGCTCCTCCAGCCTCTGATAAGGAGCTGAGTGACTCCTTTCATCTGAGCTGTTCTGGTTTGATGAGCTTCAAAGGGCATCTGTTAAGATTTCTGACAAAGGACACGTGTCCATTGCTGGAGCAGGGCTGATATGGAATAGGAGCTCTTTTGGTGCGTCACTCATTCATGTCTGATTGAAGGCTCTTGTTGTAGCAGTCACAGGACTGCTAGAGCTTTGTGAGCTGCTTTTTTGCACTTTGGAAACTGAAAATGGTTAGTACTCAGGGGTTTTTTTGCTGATGGAAGTCATTCAGCCAGGTGTAAAGCATTAGCAGTAAGTGGAGTGAAACCAGTGACCCTGGTATTGGCAGCAGGACTTGTTCCCCAGCACCTTTGACACAGCTGTCCCTGGTTTGGAGAGCAGCCCTTCTGCCCTGCAAGCCTGGCTTGGTGGTGTGAAAACAGACACATAAAACAGGCAGCAAACAGGCACTGAAAATGCCTCTGTGTGAGCCACAGCAGTGTCTGCAAGGAGATCCCTGCAGCCCACAAGGAGATGCAGCCTGGTCTGTCCTGCAGCTCAGGTGTCTCTAACAGGATTAGCCCGGATCAGTGGCATCTCAGTCAGCCTCAGCTCCTGATTCCTCTTAGGTAAATGCCCTGTGTTCCTTGCTGCTGTGTTACTGAGTGCTGGCTCTTATCCAGCTCCTTGAGCTGTGATGCTCGACCCTTGGTTTGGGGTATGAGGGAGGGAGGAGGCAACAATTGCCCCCTGTTAACCCATGAGCTACGGTTCATGAAATGCACAGCTGCCCTGAAAGCCCTGGCTATGCTGTGGACACAAGGCAAAGCAGTTGCTGGGCAGTGGTTGTTGCAGCTTCTGTCCCTGGCTCCACCCTTGCTGTTATTTTGTGGTGCTCCAAAAGCCTCACGTCATTTTGCAGAAGTGATTGTAACCCCTCTGGATCACATGAACACTTCAGCAGAGTCACTTCATTACAAGGGGCTGTTAAGATGCAAATAAACCCTCCTAAATGCAGTAACTCCAGCACTGCTGCACTTCATAAGTCAGCATAACTGCTTCCACAGAGCTGGAATTACAGGGCAAAGGCTCTCCCACTGCAGAGCAGCTGCAAGCCTGTCCAAGCCAGCTCAAACCAAGTGAAGGCACTGCTGTGCTTCAGGGAGAGGTGCTAGTACTGGTTTTATTGATAGTCTTGAGCCCAGCTTCTTCTTTAAACCCGTGTGGCTGCTTTGGTGCTGCTGTGGCATGATGTGCTTGGAGGCAATGAAGAGAACCCGTTTAAAGAACTTGGTGCTTTTGGGGGCCAAGACTCCCTGTTCATCCCCTGCTCATCTCCTGGAGCTGGCAGCTCTTCCTCCTGGGAAGAGGCTTTGCCCTCTTCAGCAAGAGACAAGCCTGCCAACTTTGGGCTCAGGATCAGGGCTTTGCAGTGCTGCGAGTTCCCTTTGACCATCAAATGCCAGCCCTCGTCCACTAGTGAGCATTTCAGCCTGAGTGGGGCTGACAGCTGTATTCACATGGTCCTCTCCTCCATGGAGCTGTTGCTGATCTGCTGTGAGGCAGGTCCAGGTTGTCCTTCTGCCAGTGTCTGTCCACCCATAAGGTGAATGGAAATGGTTAACTAGAGCTGCCAGCCTTGGGGAATTGCTTCAGCAGCACTTTCACGCCTGACTAATATCTGCTTCTTTCCTTCTGCACTCTGCCTGTCACTCCAGATGGGAGAGGACACTCCGTGGGTAATTGGTTCCTGTTCCCTCTGTCTTCCTCCTTCCCTCTTACTCACACACATCGCTCTTACTGTCTCTTCCATCATTCTGAGTTTGGAATAAAGTTAGGTCTTGGGCATCTCACAGGAGGATGGAGTAAACCAGTCCTGTAGTCCCTGAATGGGGAGAGAATTGGTGCCATGGGAGGGTGACAGGCAAGAAAAATGGAGAGAGGTGCTTGTGTGCTGCTGCAATGGGCAGTGCACCCCAGATCTGATGGGGAACTGATTAGTTCTTTATTAACTTGTGTCGCAGTAGATGTGCTGTCACTTCTTTTTGCACTGTTAGGTAGAGCCAGCTCTGCCTGCAGGGACCTGGAGGAGCTGGCAGCTCCTCCGCGCTCGCTCTGCAGCTCCGTAGCACATCTGCAGTGCTGGGGCCCGAGGAGTGGAGCCAGGAGAGGCACAGGCTGTGCTGTGCAGAGCCCTCTGACCAGCAAAGAGGGGCTTCAGGAGGTCAGAGCTTCTTGCCGTTGCAAAGAGACCTTTTCTCCCACAAAGCAAAGATGTCGGGTGCAATCTGGAAATGTAAAGGGGCTCATGGTAAATTCTCTGAGCCAGTGAGGGGGGTTATTTCTACTCCTTGTAGGGGGTGAGAGCTGGAATCTCCACTCAAGCAATTCTACTTTTCCCCCAAGGCCTGACATGTAGGGAAAATGAAAGACTTGTGGGTAGGTTGAGGAACCCCAATATGTCGTTTCCGCTTTCCCTCACAGGGAGAGCATGCAGATACCAGTGTACAAGCTGCTTCGAGGTTGGGTTCCTACCCTGCAGCTTCTTGTGATGAGAGTAATAGGAAATGGTAGAATGGTTAACATCTGGCTTGATTATGCAGAATTATTCAGTCATTTCCATAATACCCTTTGTAAAATACTTGCTGCTTGATAAACCAGTCTTTCTCCTGCTTCAGACAACAGTACCAGAAGTCCTCCATGCATACAATAATATCTGGAAATGAACTGGATTCTTTCTCTTCCCCCAGACTTTGCTGCCTGTCAGTATAAACCATGAAGTTCATCTGCATGCAAGACTATGAATAGGGATGAGGTGTAATAGTTGCATTTATTACTCCTCAGTGAGCCAGTAACAAGATGTAAATGATCTGATATATTAATCTAAATTATGGCTTGGCTTAGCAGTCAATAGAACAAAAAACTCAGCTCTGCCACACTGTTTCAGAGGGGGAGACTTGACAGTGTAATAAGCCTTGTTTTATAAGCTCAATATTAATTGGATTTGCATCCTCTGGCTGGCTTCCTTTGGTCTCTGACTGATCCTGCTTTTGACTTTGGAATCACTCACTTTTGTCTATTATCTCTTAAGTAAGCTAAGGAAAACTGGACAGCAAGAGCCTGGTTTGCTGTATGAAGAGGTGACTGTTGTAAAAGATGGGGAACCTGCTATTAACTTACACCATGACCTCAAGCAGGGATAAACTGAGTCCCACACAGGAGAAAAAAAAAAGCTCTTAAGGCTTCTTAACAAAGAGCAAATTGTGTGTTATTTGTACTTCTTTAACACATACTTATGGTGGCTGATGTTGCATCAGCTGGCTCCTGTGGGGACTGGGGAAGGAGAGGTGGCAGGGGATAGAACAGGGATCCAGGGTAACACAGGGATTTGTCAAATTTTACATGTTTTATGGAGGCTGGTTATCACCTGGTAAGCCACTGTCTTAGGACTTTGCTGCTGTTCTCAGGGCAATTTATCCTTTTTATCTGTGCTCTGATGGAGAGAGGTGTGAAGCTTTATGGTACCTCTTGTCCAGCATAAAACACATTCGCTCGCTGTGAGATCTCACAGGGAGCAGGCTGGTGGGGAGTGGAGCAAAGTTAATTTCCAAGTTTTTTGTGCAGAGGGAAAAGGTTGGAGCCTTTTTGGCTCTAAGCATAGGCACTCCTGGCAGCTTCTGCTTTAGCTATGTGGTGTGTTTATTCAGTATTCTGACACATCAACGTTTATTTGAACAAGATATCTAAGAGCCTTTATTGACCCAGTTTGTCACATGCTTTTTGTAAAAGCAAACTAACTCCCCAACCCCTAATCAAATGGAAGAGGAAACCATCTCAAGGTGAGCTCTGATGATCTGGTCTGACAGTCCAGTTTCCCTAATGGGACTGGCTCCTACCTCACCCCTGCACTTGCATCATCCTCTGTGCTTATTGTCAGGTCATGTTCCTTGTCTGAATGTGACCCAAAAAAACCCCTGTACTAGGCAAAAAATTATCGTGGTCTTCAGCAGAAAAGCCTGGGACACAGATAAGCCTGGAGATGTCTCTGCAGTGAATAACCACTGCAGATCTGTGGTTCCCTCCTGGCTATCTGTTGAGTGCTTTTTAAATATTCACAGGAGTGATGCTGTACTCACAAGCAGCGCTTGTAGCCAGCTTTGGAGCCTGTCCTGATCACTGAAATCTCTCAAGCATGTAGAATGATGTTTGAAAAATGGGCTTTGTCACTGAGAAAGTGGTATGGATGCTTTTGCGAAGGGAGTTCATGATAGAAGAGCTTCTAGGTGGGCTGCAGGGGGGTGTGGCAGAAGGGCCCCAGAGAGGATTTAGTGTTTGTGGAGGTTTGTTGTGGGTGTACACAGTCACTGTTTCATCCCTTCAGACTGTAGCTGTGTAGCTTGGCAGAGATGGTTATTGAAATAACCTGCTGCACTGAGAGGTCTCTTTGCTGTCGGAGTGCCCATTAGATCATGAAGCCGTTTTTTCTCTGTCTATGGGAGGGTTGCACCTTCAAAAGGAAGACAAAGCCCAGCTATCTGAGCTGTTGCAATAGCCAGCACATATCCTGTTCTCTTTCTTCCTCGTTATTGAAAAGAGCCGCATGTCAGAGGAACACAGCCAAGATGCTTTGTGTTTGCCCGTAGCTCCTAGCTGTTCCCTAGAAAACTAAAGCTTTCAGGAAGTCAGCTTCCTGTCAGTTTTATTTTTATGCTGTTTCACAGTTACCCCACTGGGTTTTGTGGAGCTGCTGGGGCCTGCTGGCAGGCAGCGAGGTGGGCTGGAGGGAAAGCACTGATGCATGAAACGCGAAGGAATAGCGCCGAGGTTCTGGTGAAGAGGAGAGGCGCGAGGAGGGATGGATTTTTGCTCTTATTAACCGGCAGAACGCTCCTGTCTGCAGCGTGGGGTGCTTCTCCAAGCAGCTCTGCTTGCACAACAGCAAAAAGCCCCTCTGTTCCCTGTGCTTTCCCAGCACTGCATTTCCGTCTGTCCTGCGTGGCGAGCGAGCCGTGCTCGGGGCAGCGCGGGCGACTGGGCTCCGCTCCGGCCACCTGACACTTGGCTTAAATGATCTCGGTCTTTCTCTCCTCTCTCTCCTTCTCTCTTTCAGCTTGGCAGTGACCTTGGCGGGGGCATTGGAGGAAGCCCGGCAGTAAGTGCCATTCCATTTTTTTCCCCAGTTTTAAAAGAGCTGCTCAAAGCTCAGGGTTTTTTAAATGTAAACTCGCCCGCTACGTGCTGGAAGATGCTTTAAATCCCTGAAGATGTTGGAAAATGGGCAAATGCCACGGAAATCTGAAACACGCAGGTCCCCACCTATGTTGCTTTTGAGTCCAGCTGCCACCTGGGCTTTCCTAAGAGCAGCCAGGGCCCCAGAGCTGTTCACTCTGTCTGCTTAGCTCTTCTTTCTCAGAGCTTTTAGTTGGAGCACCAGCCTTAACACTGGCAGTAGCTCATCCTTGTGCAACTGTTTTGGCAGGTGGAAGGCCAAGGATGCTTATCTCTACTCACAGAGCCTGGTCTGTTGTAACCCTAACCCACTGTCACCACAGGCTTGCCTGAACTTAGTGCTTTTCTCCTCCCAAAACCCACAGAAGTTTTTTGCCTGGACATCAGGAATCAGATGCTCTGAGCTCTCCTACTACATGTGGTCAGTGCTGCCACCTCCGCTGTGCCTGTGTTTTGTGAGTGTCCTGGTGCCTGCAGCACTTGCCAGGACATGGGAGAGTTTCAGCCTGCTTTCAAAGCACCCTTGGCTTCAAATACATACCAACTTTTTCCAAGAAAGCATGGGAAATGAGTGCAAGATGACTGGGAGATGCAGTGGGCAGGAGTAGCCAAAGTAGTGTCCCCTACCAGAAAGCTCCAGTCCCTCTGCCTAGGGCTCTGTACCCAGTAATTCAGTGAGGAAAGCACTCTCAGTGCTGGAGGGAGGGCTTTTGAGAGACCCTTGTTATGGCTACAGTCATTCTCTCCTTCCTTACCTGTGAATCTGACACTCCTTTCTGGCTTCAGCATGAGGGCAGAGGAGAGCTGGTAGTGCACTACTCCTGTAGCCCCCAGGCAGTCCATCCACACCAGGGCATGAGAGATTCTTCCCTGTAGTGATCAGACCTACAAAGCCAGGTCTTTGCCTGCCTGGGCCAACAAAAACCCACCAAGCAGTTCTATCTTAGTAATTCTGCCTGTTTCTGGGCTGCTGACTGGAGAATCCTGTTCTCAAGCACATAATTTTTCCTGCTTGCAGTAAAGAAGAGAACTTGGGAGTCAAACTTGAGTCTGACTGCCCCATCTAGAGCTGGGCACCTGCAGGTTAATATTCCTGGTTTGGTGCCCTCGTTTAAGTCCTGAGAGGGAAGGATTGCCCTTCTTGCAGGAAGGTTGTCCTCTGGCAGACAGACACAACTGGTTCTGCTTCACGTGATGAACCTTTTGGACCACAGTGCTGAGAATGCAAAGCTCTGGCTTTGGGTGGGAGTACACAGTACGGTCATGACTCCCTTGCTATCTCTGGATATGCAAAATCTTGCAGATTCCTGAAGACTGATGTAGTTGGGGGAAGATTTGAAGCTTTTTTTTTTTTCTTTTGCCTGGGTTTACGTAGGGTAGATCCACAAAGCATATTGTCTTATGAGAAGGAGAGGTGGAGAAGAAAGATTCCTCTAGAGTGGGAATAGATAACTGGAGCTATAAAAAATGATGTGAAAGCTTGGTTGAGGTGGCAGCCGAGTGTAGGGATTAGTTGCCAAGAGCCTTGGAATTCAAATGCATAATTTAGCACTATTGATAAATCAGCAGGGAAGCTGCAAATGGCTTTAAAATATTTAGGATATTGCCCGAGTTCATGCTTTATTTAATAAGTAGTGTTCAAGGGTGATGTTAACCAGCGCCTGTTCTTTCTGACTCCTCCAGGTGGGCCAGACCTACATTCCCTCTGCTGTGCCAACCACCTTTGCCCCTTCGCCTACCCCTGCAGTGGTCAGCAGTGGACTCAACGACCTCTTCGAGCTCTCCCCCGGCATAGGCATGGCTCCCGGAGGATATGTGGCTCCAAAGTCTGTACGTAAGGAGAAACTATCCTCCTCAGTATATTGCCTTACCCTGGAGTAAGAGACTCCCTTACAGGGAGTCTCAGGTTGTTCACTTGTCCCCTTTATTTGTGAGTCTCTGGTGCTTTCGGCACCTTCGTTCAACTTCATCCCATTAGGGTTGCCCTGGGTTTTTCCCAGGTGGAGTAACAATATATTTTGGGGACCATTTGGTTAGTAGTTACAGACTTCTGCTGTTTTAGCAGTTTCTCTCATTTTGGCTGTAACAATATTATTACTCTCAAGAACGGCTTATGTAAGATCCGAGACTTCTCCGTTTTGCCAGAGCAGCTTTCCTGCTGACCTGCTCCTTATAGCGAGTTTCCTCGGGAAACTGAGGGCAGGGATACAATGTGCAACAACTTACTTTCGTAGCAGATTTGTTTATTTGGAGGAATCCAATGTGACAGTGAAGATAAAACCATGTGATTGGGATGAACATGCCGCAGTGTAATGCAGATAAATGCTCTGTTAGCGGCAGAGACCGCAGATGCATTGGCTTAGTCAGGAGGGGTCGGGAGATACAGAACACGGTTCTGGAAGCAGGCTGAGGAGCAGCCACAGGCAGCTCTGAGTGAGCCTTTCCTGCCTGAAAGGGAATTAACAAGAATTAGCACTCTTATTAAATAGTCCATGGATGGATAAACTTAAGTCATCCTATGAAATCGAGGAATGTGAAATGGAGAGTGCAGAGCATACGCAAAGCTCTTGGTCCTTGCAATTATTACACCATATATAAGACCAACTACAAAAGAACACAGTAATTTTGAGCTAAGCACTGTCTCATCTTGCACCACTCAAATTTGGGTTTGGGTTTTTCCCACAAAGGTGGTTTGGGAATCCAGAACCTGAACAGCTAATAGATTTTATTTGGTTCAAACTTTAGTATTGTCCTGCCTCTAATAGCCCAACAAGCCCTTGGAGAAGCCTGTCCATCAGCAGACTCGGTAAGTCTCACATTAGTGTGATGGACACAAGTTCTTGTGTACACTAATGCTATAGTATATTTGATTTCTTATGTGAGTGCTGTGAACAAATATGGATTAGGAGCAGCAAGCTTATTCCTCATTGGTGAGCTCGATCCTTTCAACACCCCATGTCCCATCTTCCCTGTAGTGTTTCTTTAGCCTTTGTGGGCTTAATGTGCTGATGTAGCTGGATTTCTGAACTCAGGACTTCTGGGGCTTTTTGGAAAACTACTGGTTTGTTATCTTCAGGCCAGGCTGCTCATGCTGAATGACATCTCTTGTGTTCAAGGTTTGGTTGCCTGCAGTGAAGGCTAAAGGATTGGAGATCTCGGGCACATTCAGCCACAGGCAGGGGCACATCTACATGGAAATGAACTTCACCAACAAGGCTTTGCAGCACATGACTGACTTTGCCATTCAGTTCAATAAGAACAGGTAAGAAATCAAAATCAATGCACTGTCTTCAAAAGATGGCATGCTCCTGTGAGGGGAGGTTGTATCTACACTGCTGGATCCAGGCAGGGCTTTTACGTAGGTGTATAATGCAGTCGTGGAAATAGCTTGGATGATACAGCCTGAACTCTCCATCCCACCACAGTTGTGCTGAAAGGGCTGAAAATACAGACTGATAAATCTGAGGGGAAACAGGCAGCTGGCTGTCCCATCGTTCTCCTGGCTCTGAAATAGCATCTGCCCCATTTAATCTCTGGAGTTTTAAAGCAGCCTCATGAGTTGTTAGGCAGGTTAGTGGTTTTATAGCCAGTGAGTGCCCTGAGGAAAACCAAGAGCGTAAACAGGCAAGATCTGAGCTGCACAAGTATCAACCCTCTGCCTCCTGACCTAATTGCTGTGCTGCCCCTCAGCCTGTCTGGAAGTACAGGACTCATTAATAAAGCTGTTTGTCAGTGAAGAAGTTGCAAGTTAAGAGCCTGTGGCACATGTTTTCCCCGTAATTGGCAGCAGAACAATTTCATCAGAAGGAGCAGCCACTTGAATGTTTAGAGCATACAGATTGTTCTCAGAAACCCAGCTTGGCCAAAGGACATGACATGGCAACACAGCCACACAGTCTTCAATACCCTTTCCAGTAAGAGCTTATCCTGTGGTTTTACATTATCTTGAGCAAGGGCCAGGCTAGTTCTTATCAAGACTGTAGAGGGTATCTTGTGACTGAAACATCCTCTCTATTTCTTCATATCACTTCACTGCAAAAGGGTTCTCTCTACTAAAAATCCACTGAAACCATCTCTTTAATATCTCTTTTAGCCTTGCAAATTTAGGATTTCTTGGGACGAATAAGATTTACTTAGAAAAGACATTATGTTAAGTAAGTCTTAGTAAATGTTCTCCCTGGACTGTGATATTTTCTGGAGAGTTTTGCTAAGCTGCTAAATGCAAATGTTTCTTGCAAATTGGCCTAGAAAAAAAGGCATTTTGTTTGTGATTTCCCTCCATACAACAAGCTATGTTGTAGCCACACCTACGTGGCTTCAAGGGCATAAGAAGTTTAAATACTGTACAGAAAACCAGCAGTTTTTGCTCTTGCAGCACAAGCTCCATATACAATCCACTACTATTTACTCTTTTACAAATGCTGTTCTGTCACGACTTTCCACTATGGCTGGTGCACTGGAAAGAGCTGCTGAGGACTGGTTCTTTAGTTTTAAATATTAAGGTTTGTGATTGTTTTTATTGCTTTTTCCCTCCCTCTCCTGCTCCTGCTAATTGCATTCACTGCAGCCTTGGGATAAAGCATTGGAAAAAAAATAAAGCTAAAGTTCTAGAATTCTGTAACATCACAGCCCCTTAGTAACAAACTGCAACTTTGATTTCCCTCTGAGTCTTGGGGAAAGCACGAGGGTTTGTGTCCTTCAGGGTGAAATGGCTGCAGAAGGCAAATCATGTGGCAAAACCCTTGCTGAGAATGTTCTTGTTTCAGCTCCCTAGAGCTGGAAACTAAGGAGAACCAAGAATGGGGCATTTACTGGTTTTTGAAGGAGTGAAAAATCCAATAATGGAGGCTGACTCTGTGCAGACACAGTATCAGGTTTTTAGTGAATAAAATAAAAATACACACCTATATGTCCTGTAAATGCTCTGTGACCTCTGAGCTCATGTGGATTCTGCTAAAGAGAAAGGCATTTATGAGTGGACACCAAAGCATCTGCACTTCCATGTGCTTTTGGAAAGCAGTGGGTACATAGTACAGGAGTGCTGTGTTAAATGTGAGCTGATTTCCCTCAGCCCCACTAAGCAGAGGTGCCTGTGGAATGAAGTGTCTTCTGGACTGAATGGTCAAGTAAGCATTGCTTTGGTGGGATAGATCCCCAGTGAAGGAGCTTCAACCCCGTGGCTGAGCCAGGTGCTTTCATTTGTGACTGGCTGCTCTGGTTCATTTGTTCTACAGTGCTGTTACCAACCACGTGTTCCACCCTGGGTATTTATATTTAATCTGTGTTGGCTCCAGTTCCTTCTTCCATACTCCCAGAGATACAGCAGCCATTGAGTGTGTGATATACTCTACCTGCAGTGCTACAGCTCTGTAAGAGAGAGCCAGGAGGCCTGACTGAGTCCAGGTGCTGAGCCTTGCTGGGCAGGATGGTGCATGTTGTCAGCAAGACCAGTCTGAATGAGTTTCCCATGACTTGTCCTACTTTGAGTGTCTGCTTGTTTGAGTTCTTGTTCCTTCCCTGAGTAACAGCAGGGGCAGCTCAGGAACTGTGGGAAGATGAGCCCGGTTGTGGTTGGCAAAAGGGGAGTAATGTTGGGCAATGCAGCACTGCTCTCATCACCTCTGTTTTTCTCTTGCCCAGCTTTGGGGTCATCCCAAGCACCCCACTGGCCATCCACACACCTCTGATGCCAAACCAAAGTATCGATGTCTCCCTGCCCCTCAACACTCTGGGACCAGTCATGAAAATGGAGCCCCTGAACAACCTCCAGGTAAGGCTTGTCTCTTTCTGGGCAGGGGGGAGATGAGCAGGTGCTCAGCCCAGTTTGTTTGGCCCAACACAACGTGGTAAGGCTCTAGCCACAAAATACCATGTGTAACCAGGCAGACCTCGTGGATTTGGGCCGTGAGTCTGCCCAAAACTTAGTCCACTTCCTTCTTCTAGTCTCTCTCAGAAGGACTGAAACACTTAGAGAATTTTGTGAGTTTTCAAGCACCTCAAGCTGACCACTTGCACCTGCATGTAGATTAAGATCTTTGTACCAGTAACACTGTTCTGTAAACTGGGCATGAGGTTTAGTTGGACTTATGAACTGGAGCTGGTCTGAGCAGAGAAAGTGCCTGTGGTGGAACAGGCAGCAGAGCTGTCAGCGAGAATTGAGGCAATTAAAGGAATTGCAGGAAAGATGGCAACTGCTGAGTGATTAATATTTCTCTAGTGCTCTTAAGTTCCAGGGTGCTTTACAAAGGCACTGGCACATCCCTGCCCCAGATAGCTTAATCCAAGGCAAATGATGTGTTCCAGGAAAGGCGGAGGAGAAATGACGTAAGCAGCTGATGTTTCATTAATGAGGGTGTTGGTGCATGGCGGGGACAGCATTCCCTAGAGGAGGCTCTTTATCAGATTGGGCTGTCAATCTGATAGAGATAGGACAGATCCAGGGAGATGTTCCACCTCTACTTTGGACCAGACTGTCTCCATCAATCCTGGCATGCCTCAGGGGCAGTGGGCTGGAAGTCATCAGGCAGACAGCTCTGCCTGGAAGGAGGCTCTTTCCCTCTGCTGCCATGTGCAGCCACTCTGGAGCAGAGTTCATCAACTCTGGCTCTCCTCTGGGCAGCTGGATCCTCCAGGATGATTTCCCCAACATCCCAAAGATGCAGCTATCTTGGCACTGTAGCACATCTCACTCACCTCAAGTCTCCAGGAGATGGAACTGTGTTGGGTTCCTGTAGCGTAGCAGCCCATAAAGGAGAATATTTTGAAGCAGCTCATTCTCTTTTTAGATTAAGAGAATGCAATGAAAGTTACTATTTATTCTGCCTGAGCAACTGTTTTTTCCCTTCTTTTGACTTCCATTCTGGGGCTTATGACTTATTGATGAGTCTTTGGGCAAACAGCTTGAAATAGCTTCTCTGGCACTCAAACGAGCAGTCCTACACTGAGCGCAGTCATGCGATGGGGGAGCACGCAGACAGTGAATGAATTACATGGTGTGTCTTCCACAGAGGGCCCTTCCAGCCTTGGGAAAACCTGGGCTCCTTCTGTGTCCAGGTCATGAGGATGAGGTTCCATCACCGCATTTGGGCCAGCTGTGGTAAAATCTGCCTCCTGCTCCGAAGGAAATTTGGAAGTCTCTAGGAGGTGACAGTCCCGATCAGCCTCCATAACACCAGGGACTCTCTCAACAAGGCAGCCTCAAGTCGCTGCTTGCTTTAATCAGCAAGGAAGTGAAGTATTTGGGTTATTAAATCTCTGAAGAAATGGGAACACAGTTTGTTTCTTGTAGCATCCTCTGATAGAACAAAGCAAAGAGAAAACATGTGAGGAAACCTCCAGCCACCTTCTATTGAGACAGTGGAGCATTCATTAGTGCCAGACTCAGTTGCTAATTTGCTAAAGCTCTCATTGCCACAGAAGTTGGCTGCCCTTTTACAATTGGGGAAGCTGCCATATGGAGTAATAGTATATTTCTCTGCAAAGAGTTGAATCACAACAGCAGATGCCAAGTTAAAAAGAGCACTCCCCTTACTTTTTTGACAGCAGTGGGTTTGATGGAGATCTGTCACTGCCCTGACAGCCAAGGCTCTGGTTTTGTTTTGTGAGTCCATGTAGAAAGGATTTGTCTTGAAACATTCAGAAATCGTTTTGGTGACCTACTTAGGGAACAATTTATAGCATAATATAGGAGTAGAGAATACAAATGTTCTTGTATTCATTGAAGAACCAAAACACTCATCAAGTTGAATTTGCTTAATGCGTTTTTTTCTGAGCTGGGGAACATTGGAGCAGATGCAGGGCTGATTTGAACCTGAGGACCTTATGTTCATCTCCTATTCTGGTGGGGGTTTTTTTGTTTTAGTAACAAGAAAAATAAATCCTGAAGTAACAAAACTGATAGCTTTCAACTTTTTGTCATGTTAATTAGAAACTTCAAAGACTAGTTGTACATTCCTTAGGCAACTGTTTCAGAAGTAATGAATTCAGGTCTTGTTCAGGTTATTTTTATTACCATTTCTAATCTTTCACCTGATACAGCTCATTTAATCTTAACATTTGTAATCATGGAAAGAAATTAAAATATTTGACAAGGTAACCAAAAAAAGACATTTTTGCAAGAAGATGGGGAAGACTGAAATATTTTCAGAGGCTCACTTAGGTAAAATATAACTGAGTCTTCTGTTTGCCAGTGACCTTGCATCTTGTGAACCTCAATGCCAGGTTTCTCCCTCCCATCCTAAATTAGCAATGATAATTTTCTTGACCTGTTGACTCAGATTTAACCCCCAGCCAAGCAGAGATTTATTCAAAGGGTAAAACCAGAGTTAGACTGGACCCAGCACAGTAGGGCTGAACAAACTCTAATCCCTGCTCTCTGGTTCATCTCCTTCACTTCTTACAGATAAAAACCCTGCTGTCAGGTGCATTTGGAGCCTGTTGCTGCAGAAAATCTGATTTAGTTGTTTGTGTGCTGCTAACTTCTGCTGGGGGACACTCTGGCAGTGCCTTGGAGGCAACCTGGCACTCGTGGGTGCCCAGAGCTGCCTCTGCAGAACATGGCATTTGTAAATGATAACAAGCTCTTTCCCAAAGGTTCTTGAGAGGCTGCATTGGCCTTCATGAGTGTTTGCCAGCCATGGAGATGACTCTGGTAATTGTACAGGCTTGCCTGAGTCCTGTAGTTGCCTTTTCACAGTCAAAGCAGTGACACCCCTCTGGTGACCTGTGGGCTTGTTAGGGTCATACCTGATGGAAAAGGTGGGCTGATTGAAGTTTGCCACCATGTGTTTGAGACTTGAAGCTCTCAAAGAGGAAATTGTGTTCTGAAATAGGGATTTGCACTGGTGAGGAATATTGACTCTTTTCAGATGTTTTGAGTCAAATTTGGAACTGGAAAATGACTGGGTTGAGAGCTTTTCTGTGCTAAAGTGAACCACTGTTCCTAACAAATGGCCTTTTAGGGGCTATGAAACGCTGTGAAACTGGAATACCAGTTTGGGGGTGTCAGAATTGCTCCCCTAACCCTGGAAATGGGTGAAGTGGAGCCGACCTGCTGCAAGAGTGTCAGAGCTCAGGCCTGGCCTGTCATATCACAGATATGGTAATCCCTTCTGTGAGGTGACAACCCCTTGCAGGAGACAATACAATTGCAAACAAGCTGCAGGGACTCCTGGAGCAGTAGCAGGGCTGCCTGAGGCTGGAGCCACCCGTGGGACCCGCATTCAGAATTCCCCATCAGCGTGTCCCATTCCCCAGCATTACCTCCTGTCAGCTGCCAGCCCTGTTTGTTGCACCTACTGAACGTGCAACTGAGAGCAGCATAGCTTCTGTTTTCCAAAATGCCTGTGAAATGATCTGATGAGTAGGGAAAGGGAAGGATCCAAGAGCTGCGTTTCTCCCTGGAAAGTGGCACTTTGAAACACAAACCTCTCCCTTGCTGCTGAGCAGTGTGAGGGGCAGAACACTTTGGTTTCTTGCAATGAGTTTTTGGCAAAGTGGTTTTGTAAAGGCAGAGGAAGGTGCAACTTCTTCATTGAGGAAAATACCGACCTTCCTCATGCATTAGATCATTGTTATCCTTCCACACCCAGCTCTGCTGTAATTCATCGCCTGTGCTCCTCCTCGCAGTGCAGAACCGCTGGAGCTCTCATTCATCAGAGCTGTTAATGCATCTCAGGGCACAAACAGAGCACTCAGTACTGGGAAACAGACTTCACACATTCAGCTCTCCATGAAAACAAGGCTGAGAATTGGTGTGAGCAACAAGTCCCGCCAGCAGATGTTCACCCTCCAGAGCCTGCTTGATAAACAACACCGTACCTGCCCATGGGTGAGCTGTGTCAAAATCACTGACCAACCACCACACAACAGCCTGGGGTGGCTAGAGGGGGAAGGTGCTTTGCTGGGTTTGTTGCCTAGGTTATTTTTTTAACAGTCTGTACTCGTGAGAGTCTTAATTCAGCAAAGAATCCTCCTGGGAACTCCCTGAATTAGGGACTTGGATCACAGCTTGGCATCTGCAGCCAGTCCCTGGCTCGGCTGGGAAAGCTGTTGGTTTGCTGGTTAAGGGCAGGTCTGCCACATGGTGCAGCATATTTGATAAAATGTGCATTTTGAACTCCAAGTACGGCAAGGCACATGAGAGTGTAACCCTCCCAGTAACTGTGTTCCCTGACCATGGACGTAACCCAGCCCTGCTGCCTGTGCCCAGCTCCAGGCTCCTGCCTGGAGGCAGAGCATCCGCCTGGCAGCGGCTGCAAACACCCCTGGGATCCCAAGAACCCTACCTGTCACACCAGATATAGTGAAGGAGCAGCATTTCCTGGGGGCATGTGACAGGCAGAGCAGCAGGCTGTCACAGAACAAACCGTGACCTTGTGCTGGCAGAGGTAAAAAAGGCTCTGCGGTGGAGAGCTGTTCTCGCCTTGACAGTTTGGCTGTTACCAGGCTCTAAAGCAAAACCCAACTTGAAGTAAATCCTTAATTTAGTGTAGGTGCTAATGGGATTCCAAGTGGGTATGTTGTGTACTTGCTGCTGATGGAAAGCATCTGTGTTGCTTTCAGACTTGACTTTGAAAGTCAGTTCTTATGCTCAAGTCTGGGATTTACAGCATCAAAAACCTACACTGAATAAAATAGCTTAACCTTGTTCTTACGAGGTACCTCTTCCCCAAAATACCATATGTTGGCTCTCAGAGAGTTGCACTTCAAGGAAGGTCACCAGAAGGGTGCTCATGCTACAAGGTGAGCAAATATGTTCCAGGGCTTATTTCTAGAGGTGCTGCTTCCTCTAGTCAGATCATGAACTAGACGTGATTTGAAACCCTGTACCAATTTTTAGTGGGCTCACACCTTTTCATCAGTGAAGCATCACACAGAAATCTGTCACCTTTTGACTTCTATCCCTCAGAGCTTTGTAGGCTTCTTGACTAAATTCACAAGGTACTAATACCTTTTCTCCTCTCGAAAAGGTTGCCAATGGAAAGCCATTTTTGTTAAAAATGCTTCTGTTTCAACTCTGAAATGTTTGAGGCTGAAGGTCTAGCTGGAGATTTAATAGTTCATGTCCAGGTCGGCAGGTTAAAGCTGCAGAGCCATGAGGAAAGTTAATGTGGACTGCAGAATTTATGGAATGCAAGTAGAGGTTCCTTTCGAGCGTGTCAAACCTGGAGAGACTTCTCAGCTACTGATATCACTTCAGATGTCATTGACTGTCTCAGGACAATGTTCCCACCTGAGGAACACTGGATTTTTTTTGGCAAGTTGCTGTTAGCTGTTCAGTTTCTTGCAGGCACTCCTGTGGATCTGCTTTCTGCCTGTGATTGCTTTTGTAGCCTGTCAGATGGCATTGGATGCTCCTGATGTGGAGCAAAGCCTGACCCTGGAAAGCTGTTACCGACTGGTAGGGCTTCTTAGCATTTCCTTGCTGCAATTTTCCCCATCCAGGTATCTGTAGGTGCCTTTTCATGGACCAGGTTTTGTGGGCCCACAGTGCTAACAGGGCACACCTGGCTCTTTGGGGGAAGTATGGGGTGTTGAACGATGGAAGCTTATCTGGAAAAGCTCACCAGCCTTTTCCTAGTGTTGTAGGTTTAAGGAGACCGTAGACTTTTCCTTTCCTGTTTGCAGAAGTTACTTGTAACAGCTGGTTTCTGCATGGTTACAGATACTTGCAAGGTGACACGTGATGTCATTACTGAGCCCAGTGATGCAGTTTGGGAGGAAGGCTGGCATGTGGCTTGATTTTTCTTTACTGGGAAGAAATTGCACTTCAGAGCATCTTAATTGGGTAGCTCTCCAGAGTATAGCCAAAGCAGCTTACTCAGTATGTTTCTGCAGAGTTGAGAAGCAGGTCAGCAGATACCTTTTTATAGCATCCTTATAACTGCAGGGACAGGGTTGGCATATTAATTTGGAGTGTGCCTCTCAAACCGTGACTGGAGAGAAGGTTCTGCTTTCCAGCCCCTCTTGTAAGAAACTGCTGTTGTATGGCAACAACAATTAGCTACAAAAGCCAAGTAATCTCTGTTGTTCTAAGGCAAGGCAATTAATCATTAAATCAGAGCTGGAAAAGATCTTGGGTCATGCAGAGTAGTCCTTGTTGTGCTTTGTTGTTTTTCTACAGTTCCTCTTATTGAGAGCATTGTCAAGGCTGATTTGAGATAGTCCAAGCACTGGAGCTTCTCTCTTCCTCAGAGGAATTTTGTGCTGCTTAATAATTCTCACTATCAGTTTTCCCAGACATTTAGCCTAAATTTTCCCCTCTTCTGGCTCATCTCCATTGACTTATATCCAGGCACAGCATCTGGAATGGCTGCACTGCTGTCCTTCCCCCACCTCTCCCCTCCCAGACTTGGAGGTCTGTTTTTGGCTACTCACCCGGCGTGTTCAGTCACATTTTGCAGAGGTGAATCACTGAAGTCCACCCACCACTCTGCTTTTACCCCCCTGGCTTTGGTGCCTCCAGCTCCAACACTGAACACTCCAACTCGTGAGCGTGACGCCAGCAATGGAAGCACGTAACAGCTCTCTGTTACAGAGGACCACTGCCAGTTTTTTTCCTCAGTTGCACCATCATTTACGTGGTTTTAGTGAGCTTTAAGCTAATCCCTTCTTAAGCTGGTTTGCACTGTGGGAATTAAATTTAAGCTGTTACCTTTACTGATTGCTGGAAGTAGAAACACCACAGAGCGTCACATCTACCTTTCTGAAGTTTTTTGCACTTCTGGGACCTTCCTAATTGCCAAAAGAGTTTGTTTGGGAGCTTGATCTCCTTTTTCTTGTCCTCTGTCTTGAGTGCATGTCTAATTGAATTCTCTGGTTTATTCCCCTCCCTTATCTATACACAGCTGGCTTTTACCAACACTAGGGGGTGTCTTTCTAAACTTGCCACTGTGTGACAATAGATTTTCTCAGCAGGACACCAGTATATTGTAATTGATGTCAATGAAGTTTGTCTTGGCATAAGTCTTTGTAGCAGCCAACTTATCCTTTTGGCTCAGCATTTAGCATGGTCTGGTTTGTGTTTCAGCCGGGTGGCAAGTCAGAGACCTCCTTCTGGGGTTTTTCAAAGGAAGGGGGAGCTCAAATGGCTCCTGAAATTCCCCACACAGCCTCAGTTCTGGGTGTTTCTTACAGGCTTTGGATTCCTTCGTTGGAAGCAATGGCAGGTGTGTGCTGAGCTGTGCTCCCCTGACAGGCTATCTGTGCGGGCTGACGTGGGGAGAGCATGACAGGCATGGAAATAAAGCCCAGAGCTGCCTTTTTTTCCGTGCTACATTATGACAGTGCGCTTCTCAGACCTCCAGTTTGCTCCTGCTTGTACCCTCAGCTCTCAGCCTGGGGAGAACTGAGGGCGAGGTTGCTCTCTGTTAGCAGAGATTAGTGGGTAACATGGCAAGCGTGTGTGATAAAGGCAAACCAGTGCTTCTCCCTGGCTGGCAGAGTTTAATGACACTGAGAATTAAGTCTTTTGTGTAGTGATCTTTTGTCACCTGCCCTGATTGCTCTGTGGCAGGGCTTTCTTCTTCCAGGAATCAACACCCTATATGGCTTTCACTAAGGTATAAGCAGGAGGCTTGGGAGGAAGGTGCAGGCAAGGGACCCACTTGAGGCTCTCTAGAAAGTGTCTGGGCTGAAACAGGGCTAATTAAGGAGGTGAAAAATAAGGAAATGAAGGTGGAAGTAAAGAATACACGGGGTTTGGCAGCTGGGGAATTAAACAGTGAGATGGCAAAGAGGGGCGATGAAGAAGCCGATGTGCAGTATGACAGACACAATAGTAGCTGTGTGCAGCCAAGAGGTGGGGATGTACCTCGGAGGTGTAAGGAGTGAGGAGAGGGAGAGAGGCTGGACAAGAGCAGGAAAGAGCAAGGATGCTGCTGTGAGCCCATCAGTGCAATTGGCTCTGAAGCAGCAATGGTGAAAGGCTCCCAGGAGAAGATTGGGCAGCTTTTAGGGAAAATGGAGTGAGTGCAGAGGGTTGGGACTGGTCCTTGTCTGAAACTAGCCAGAAGCTCAGTGACATCCCCCAGGGAGTCTCACGTTTGGAGATGGCCAGTGCTCAGAGAGAGCACTCCAGGGTGATGAGCCCATGTGAAATCTTGTGATCCCTATGGATTTCCAGCTGATGGATACTCTTTAACCTCCCTGTTTCTTCTGTAACAGGTGGCCGTGAAAAACAACATCGATGTCTTTTACTTCAGCTGCCTAATTCCTCTCAATGTGCTCTTTGTTGAGGATGGCAAAATGGGTGAGTGCTTTTAGGCCTGTGGTCAGGCTCCTCCAAGACAGACTGTGCTGGCAGTGCCCAGCTGGGTGCAGTTGTCTCATGGCTGAGATTGGTGTGTGCTTGGCAATGACCTTTGTGCCAGTGCATCTCTCAGCCTGAATTGATCTGCTTGGGTAGCCTGCCCTTGTTGTCCTCCAATTCCAATAGCTGCCAGAACCTAAGTCCTCTGCTCTGATTCTCTCTGCCAGGCAAGATCAGTTTTCTTTGAGGGGGATTTTTTGGGTGTTGGTTTGGGTTTGGGTTGTTGTGGTTTCGGTTTGGGGTTTTTTTGAGGGTTTGATTCACTCAAGTGGGTCTAGGTTTTGCCCCCATGCCACTTCTACTGTAATTTTTGTATTCCTTTATTGAATTGTTGTTTGAATTGGCTGTGAAGTTGCTTGAAAATCAGCTTTCACTAACATAATCCTAAATGTGTGGATCTTGCTCCTTCTTGTCAAATCTTGCCTGTTCTTGGCTTGTAGCTCATATGTTAAAGACTGTCTCTGTTTTGTGGAGGGCCAAAATCCATCAAAGCTTTGGTGCTTTTACAGTGAGGCTGAGGTTGTTATAGGAGCAAATCCTGGATCTGTCCACAGCAGGGCAGAAAGTGACCACAAGCTCTTTTGTGTGTCTGCCTTGAAACATTCTGTGGCGTGTTAATTAATGCTGTGACCCTTTGAGGATCCCACAGTGCTGATCGTCTTTCTCGTTTCTAGAGCGCCAGGTCTTCCTTGCAACATGGAAAGATATTCCAAACGAAAATGAGCTTCAGTTCCAGATTAAAGACTGTCACCTGAATGCTGGTGAGTAGCTTAATTCTCCCGTGCCGAGAGCGCTTCTGATGTATGGCCACTAAACATCACCTCGTTAATATCACCTTGTTAAAATAACCGTATGATTAATGAATAGATGACTTTTGAACGGAGCAGCCTTGGCTTATGAACAGAGCAACCTGGGATCCCAGGGCTTGTTTCAGGGAAAAACTTCAGCTGGGTCCCCATAAAAGCACATCTAAAATCCCAGGTCTTTGATTTTACCAATCTGTTTCTTCCTTTCATTCTGGGCCGTTTATTCTTGTTTTCTCTTTTATACTTTGCTCCCCTGCAAAGCTGCACTTTAAATAGAGCTGAATATGGTGCTGGGGCTGTTCAGCAACCCTGTCCTCCTGCTGTGAGTTTTGGACAAGGTGTTCCAGCCCTGACTTTAACCTACTGCATCATCCTGGGCCACTCACTTCAGCCTTTGGCAGCTCCTTCCTTCTTTCTGTTGTGGAAGAGTAACCCTACGTACACTATAAGGTGCTGTGATGTCTGTGGAGGATGGGCCATGTGAATAGAGCTTTGGTCTGCTGTTGTTAGCTGAGATATTGATGTATTTTGATCAGATTTGGTCCTCCTCAGTCGATTTAGCCATCTAGTTGCCTCTGTGAGCATCCTACTTGTACGTGTGACCTTACTACTGCTGAAGGATGATGGAGTGTAAAGGAGTGGAATGGGGCCAGTGTAGCAGCTTTGCTCCTGTTCAAAAGGTTCTGGACAGGAGCCAAGTGATTCTACCATAAGCTGCTGTGTTTTACAGATGAAAGAAGTGTCCCTATTGATTACCAACCCTATAACCTTTTTGTTCTCTCATGCATGCTTTACACAATGAACACCCTCATGCTTCAATTGCAGACAGAAACCATGGGTCTCTTTGTACTCGTAATTATTACTATTTTGGAGTATAAAAGATGGAGCACGGAAGAGGAGGAAAAAATAGCAGCTGTTGGACCTTATGACTTGATTTCACTGTGGGGTTTCAAGTGAGAACAACCTCGGTGCCTCCCCCAGCCCTCCCTCTGCTCCCAGCCGAGCTTGGCATCGCCTCTCCCCCTGCACTGCAGAGCTGCTGCTGGTGGTGCCTTCTGCCCTGGCCATGTCCTGACTGCATCCAGGGCTCTTCATCTCCAATCAGAAACGCTGGAAGCTTCTCCTGTTTGGTGTTGGAGTGCTGGCTAGCAGAGGGCGTGGGTTGGGAGGATCCCTGGCGATCCTGCAGCCTGGCCTGTCCCCTTCCTCCCTCCGGAAGAAAATGTGGAATGACAGAACGCTCCTCGTTCCAGGAGGGTTTGCCAGTCTAGGCCTGCCTGAACTGGGAATACTCAGAGCAGAACATGTTCCCAGCTTGCAGGGAGAGGGCAGGAACACCAGGTGGTTTCTCTGCAGTGGGATCTGCAGCCATTGCCAGGCTCGGGCAGGAAGAGCCTTGGCCGCAGCGCCTCTCCCGAGCGCGATCCGTCACTCGAGATGCTCGGGGGTGTGCGGGATCTGCCAGCCTCTCTGGCTTGTGTACCACAGAAAGTGGGTCATGTCTCATAAACAGATTTCAAACCCTTCCATCCGCTGAGGGTTCTGTTTCTGGGTTTCCGCTGCCGACACATCCTCCCTCTTGCAACTTCACCGGCCGTTCCCTTCCTTGACTGCCTGGGATGGGGCACGGAGCAGGCCAGGATAGGCCTGCAGGGATAGCTAGGGAAATCTTGTGTGCTTGTCTTAGTCCCTTGGATTTTATCTACCCTGACTCAGTCTGCTCACCTTGATATCATCTGAGATCTGAGGTCATCATACCCTCCTCTAATTTAGACCATCCTGAGAGCATCAAGCCTTGCCTGTACAAGGTTCATCCCGAGCCCAAAACCTGTGGAGCACTGGGCTTCCAGCATCCTCAGGGATGGAGGCTTCTCACAGCATGGCAAGCTGCTGCACACCGTGGCAAAGGCACAGTGAGCTGGATGAGCTCTGACAACAGTTGAATCCATCTTGCTATAGTTTACACCAGAGCAAGGGTGTGTCTGGTCACCTGCCACAGTTGGGTGATAATGTTTCAAGATTCACAATCTTGATCCTTCAAATCCAGTGAAAATAGTAGGAAAGACACCTCCTTTCTTCCAAGAAGAGCAGCTCTGGTTTTAAAACCTTTAGGAACTTGATCCCTGTGGTTCATGTTCCAAAGACTCTCCTAGCAGAGATGTCTAACCAGAGTTAAGCTCTCGATTTGGGCTGTCGCTTGTTCTGTTGCTCACTCATGACACACCACCGCGTGCAGCTCGTGTCACTGCACAGATTAAGGTTCACAATGGTCATGTGGCAGAGCTGCACAAAACTCTCTGCAGATTTCAGCAGCTCCTCTCCAAACCTGAGGGAGATGCTGGGTTTGTGCAGTGTCGCAGTAAACCTGCAGTAAATGAAAAACTATTGTTTTAAACATGTTTCAACATGGCTTTTTACAGTTTTTGCT
>JAWWES010000048.1:6115577-6162933 GCA_035583135.1 Lophotriccus pileatus
TTGCCTCCCCTTCACACGTCCCAGCGTGTGCTGTCTTTGCCGGCGGCCATGGGAACACGTGGCGAGGGGGATGGGGGGGCACTCTCCCCTCTGGAACCCCGGGACTGAGTAACCCCTGGGAATGGAGTCCCCCTTTCCCATCCAAATCCACTGTCGGAGTGCAGCGGAAAGCTTGTGAGCACCGCTGGCTCTGCAGACGTGAGCCGTTATCCCTCCTCACATCTGCTCAGATCACTAATTCATGCCCAAGATCACTAATTCATGCCCAGGATCAGTAATTCATGCCTAGCATGGGCCCGCCCACTCGGTGGTGAGCGCTCGGGGACGCACCGTGCCATTCATGCTTCGGTCTCACCGATTTCAGCCTGGTGACGTGAATTCAGCTGTGAGCTAAAAATACCTCTGCTCCCAGCTGATGTGCCCTGAGGCAGCTCCGCCAGCCGCTTGGAGCCGTGGCTGCAGCAGGATCTGGATGGAGCAGAGGGTGCCAAGCTGGGCTGCTGGGCAGAGGCTGATCAGGAGTGTGGTCCCTGCACATGTCTTTCCTTCTCCCAGCTGCAAACAGCCTTTCAATTCCCTTAGTGTTCCCATCTGTGCTGCTTCTGCACCGTGTGAGAAGTGGAGCTTAAGTTCTGTGTGGATGCTGCTGTTCTTTAATGAAGAAATTGAAATTTTGATTTCTTTCTCTCTAAACCAAAGTGAGATAGGCTTGGAACAGGGATTTGTGAGGGGCTGGGAGTTTATCAAAAAAGCAGCTTGTGCGTTTCTTGTACATCCAGGGCTGTCTGTCACCATGCAACAGTCACCTTACAGCACCTCCTGTGCAAGCTGCAGACTTTTCCTCAGGTTATTGCTTTTCTTCCTTCAAACAAAAAGGAGATAAACACAGTCAGTCAGCAGAGATGCTTCTGTGGGAGTCTGTGCTCCCAGGCTTCTGTAGGTAAAAGATCCATCCTGTGCCCACAAGGCAAGCCAAATAGGATTGATTTGAGCTTTGATGGCTTGCAACAGGGATGGCACAAAAAAAAAAGCTCCTATCCCTGGCAGCTCAGCCCAAAACAGTGCACAAGACAACCAGAAAATCTTGGCTGCTGCTGGAAGCCCACGGCACAGCAAGCTGAAGCCAAGGATAAGGTCCAGGCTGTGGGATGAGGAGCAGATATCCTTCGGTGGTCAGAGCTGACCACTCTAATCCATGTCTCCAGCATCTTAATTTCCGAAAAAAAGCAAATCCTGGACCTTTGAAGGTGTTCCCAGTGACTCAGTTAGAGATGAGTGCTTAATTCTGGATTTGGGGATTGGATTCCCAGAGGTGGGAGCTGGCGCTGGCCTGAGGCTGTTCCTGAGGGCTGTGTGGCCACGGAGGAGCCAGTCTGGAGCTGTGTCATGGGACCAAGGTGTTCTTAGGATGCACTGCACATCTGAAATTCATTAGAGCTGTTTCATGCATCTGCCTCTTAGGAAGAGGTTGGGAGAGTTCCGTGGAGAAAACTTTATTCAGAAATAATGAAAGCACAAGGTCATGGTTGCAGCCCAGCATTCTCATCTCTTATGAATCCAGCACTAAATTAATTGATTTGGGGGGGTTTTAATGAACATTCAAGAATCTAGTGCATGAAAATAGATTCCTAGTCTGTTATAGCTCTAATACTCTGGGTGCTTTTGGTGCAACTTAAACCAGCTGAGGTTCCCTCTGTAACCGAGTGTGCGCTAAAGCTCAGTTTGACTTGTTTACACTGTGTTTTCAATGTGCTAAGTTTGACTAAATTTTAAAGGATCACTACATTAGGATATGCAAATCAGATTAGCTAAATGTTTTTCTTTTTTCTTTTTTTTTCTAAATTCTGCTTACCCAAACCCACAGAGTAAAAGAGGACAAGCTGACTTGCACATGAAGACTGAGTGCCATTAAATGGGAGGCAATTAGTTGCTGTGCTGTTCAGCAGTTCTAAGAATTTGGTTTTACTTGCCTATTGCTTGTCCACAATTTGGTGTGAAACAGCAGCTTTTGTGTTTGGAGTTGAATGTGTCTTTATTGGTATGCAGCGGTCACTTTGTTTTTCTCCCTCGAGTAATTTGCTAATGCCAGAACAAAAAGAAATTGGATTTTTCTGATGAAACAACCTGAGGGACAATCATACACAAGCTTCCCTGGTATGTTGGGGTTTTTTTTCTGTGTGTGCAAATCTTTTACCTGATAGTTTAATAAATTACAGCACTATTGCATATTACATGTCTTGAAAATTAATGTACTGTCACCATATTGCCCCAAGTGCCTTCCCACTGCATCACAGTCTGTGTTTGGTGTCTGAATGCAGCTCTTGGCTGGATGCTCAGAACCGTTGAGGTGGTGCTGGAAATGCCATGGGGATGTTCTCAGCTACCACAGCACAAAATATAGTCATTAAATTTTCCTTTCTGATGTCCAGTGCTTGTTGCAGAGTGCTACCAAGCAGGAAAGGTGTGTTGTTGATGTTGGCTCTGAATTGCGCGTGTCCTTCGTGAAAACCCCCGTGGTTGCCAGTTGGTCATCTTGGCTGTTTGAGTTCGGAAGTGAAGTTCTTAAGCTGATGGGTAGAATGTTTTTTAAGCATGTCCTTTGCTTTACTCATAAGGAAAGTGCTGATAAAAAGCGCTGGATCACTTCAGTGCGAGGGAGGAGACGTTGTCCAGCTGTTGTTCCCTGCGTGCCTGTGTTTCCATGTGCATTATTTAATTGCTGGTCTGAGGTAAAGAATTCTGCTTAGAAAGGGAAAGAAACAAACCCAAAAACCCAACCCTGAAAGATGACCTGATGTTAGAAGCCTCCCTGACCCTGGTGATGGGCAAATCTCCCCGTGTCCTTACACTTTACTTCAAGAAGGTTGTGAGAACAGTCCCTGAGCCAAAATAAAAAGCCTTGCGGGAAGTTGCTGCGCAAGGTCAGGTGTGGACTGTGCATCTTGCCAAAGGACTCCTGTGCCCTGGTTTGCAGAGTCACCAGCCCCCAGAGCCACTCCTCCTGCCTCACTGGGGCTGTAGTGGGTGCTGTGCTCTGGCTGTGCAGGGCGGGCTCAGCTCTCTGCTCCCAGCAATATCTGCCTGGGTTTATTAGGTTTTTTTTCTTAAAGCCTGTGCTGTCACATGGCATTAGCGGTCCTGCCTTCAGCCAGGCACAGCCTGGCACTGTTGCTTAGCAACTCTGATGGTCTCCAAAATCCAAATTCCTGATACTCCAGAGCGCAAGAGGGATGGGAGATGCTACCTGTGGGGAGAGGGGGTCGGCTCTGGCCAGTCTCCAAATCGATGCTGAGAGAGGGGGCAGGAGGAGTTGGACAAGCCAAGCATCAGCTCCAGCCTGCTCACGTTGCTGGGGGTGTCTGGCTGAGGCAGGACATGTTTTGGTCAGGCTTTTTGCTCTCTTTCGAGGGTAACTGAGGTCAGACAGGGGAGCAGAAAACAGGCTTTCCTACGAATTGCCCTGCCTCACTTTCCCACCTTGTGTCCCCTTACAAGCCTGTTCCTCCTTGGAAATCTCCGCTCAGCAGAGGCTGTGGATGTTTAAATTGCAAGAGGTGCCATCACACAGGGGCTTTGGCATAAGAGCTGCTGCCCTGCAGCCCCATCTCACCCACTGTGCTCCCAAAGCACAGTTCCCTGCCTCTGCCATCACACTGTGGGATGGGGTAGCAGCCTCACAGCTGCCAAAATTACAGCTTCTCACTTGCAGCTGTGCTTCCAGTCCTGCACCCCTCGTCCCCAGGGGATGCCTGTACTCCGACAGCATCCCCCAGTGGAGGGGAGACTGCTGTGGCCAGTGTAATGATGGCAGGAGAAAGTCCTTGCCAGTAGTTGCACCTTCAGGATACATGTCCAAAGGGGTGAGGTTTAACCACAGCCTGTTAAAACTGGGCAAACAAAATCCCGTTTGATTTCATCGTCCCTCTCTGACAAGGATGTGCCCTCTGAGCCGGTGCCTGTGCTGGACACTGAGCCTGTCACACAGCCCTGGAGGCTGCTCTCACTCTGAGGGAATGAGGAGATGGGAATTTAAGCTTCATCCCCGCTGGGTGATATCTCTCCCAGCCACACTTTCTGTGAGGGGACTGCTCTGCATTGCCTGTTTCCCTGCTCTGGATGGGTTTGTTGTGTAGAGGAGGAGTATGGGTGGGAGGAGGAGACAGGGAATGAGGGGTTTTAAGCAAAAGATCTCATTAGTTACTTATATCTGCCAGTTTCCATAGTAACTGGGGAAGAGAGGAAGCCTAAAACTGAGTGTGTCTGGGTAGCTGGATGCCTGAACCATCTTCGACCCATGGGCAGCTGCTCTGGAGCCTGGGGAGCAAAGGGGCTCAGCGAAGGGTCCAGGCTGCCCGTGGATCCAAGTGTCTGCATGAGGGTATGGATTTGTGGGGCCCTTCCTTTCCTCCTTCCACCATTCCCTGGTGCATGAACAGGCTCTGCTGTCCCCTCTCTAATCCCCCCACGTGCCAGCACAGACTTGTGTCCGTTCTCAAATCTGGCATAGGTGCATCTTGGTGTTTGTAGGTGCAGGGAGGGATTAGAGCTGCAGGGTCACTTTGGTGCTTCTCTGCTGCTGTCCTGCTCCCTGTGCTGCTTGAGATGGAAACTACATTTCCAGTCTCTGGGCGTTCAGTGCAAGTTGGTTTAAGGCTGTTTCTCTTCCTTGTTTTTTGTCAAAAGTGCCCAAGCATAGATAAGATATTCAAGTGCCCAGTGGCCCAGCATAGATAAGATATTCCACTTGCCCTGGCAGGGAGTTAAATTTCTCCTATGGGGCACCAGGAATGGGAATTTGCCGATGATGTTTATCAGATGTGGTGTTTTCCACCGAAAGTGTGGGTGTGCCCTTTTCCTGGCATCTAAAGTCTGAGGTTTGCTCTGCTGTGTGCTGAGAAGCCCCTTGGCATGCAGAGGTTGCTGGTTTCAGCCTTTGTGTTCTGCGTATTCGCCTCTGTTCTGGTTTCCTCGAGAGGTCCCGTACAAATGATGTGTGTCACGATGGCATCCGTACAGGTCTGCAGGTGAAATCACACGTCATCTGGGAGGGCTGAGGTCAGGCTGTGGTGTTCAAACTGCATCACAGCCCTATGATGTCTAGAGACACATCTGTGGGTTTTTACCTTTCAGGTAATTGCTCGAAAATAAAGGAAAGGATTTTTCCTGGCTTGGTATGACATTGAATCGGCCAGAAGTGTCTGCGTGTGAGGGAAGCAGGAGGAAGCTGTCAGGGTTGGGACAGGACCTCAGGCAGTGATCTTTGTTCTTTTCCAACTTCTTGTTCTGACTTTTGACTGCCTCCAGGTTAGCCTGCCTGCAGCTGGTTGGGGGTTATGAGTAAAAGAGAGTTCTCTTACCCTCTGAGCTGCTTTGAGAGTCTCACCTTGATGAAGGCAGTAAGTCCTGAATGACCCAGAGCAGTAAGTGAAAGCCCTGTAAAACGGGCAAATACTTAGCAAGGGATCACAGCCTTAAAGAAAGGAGGTGGGTCCATGAAGCACATTGGAATTTTTATTCCTTGTGTCATGTTTGCTCCTGTCCCCAGGGAAGAAGTCAGCGTTTCCTTGTGCGCTTGCATCCTGGGAATGTTCCTCTGGGCTCTCCTGTCGCCGCAGATGATGAATCTGAATTAACAGATGTGGGTTTTTTTTTTTCTTTCCTTCTCTCTGAAGACACTGTCTCCAGCAAACTGCAGAACAACAATGTCTACACTATTGCCAAGAGGAATGTGGAGGGCCAGGACATGCTCTACCAGTCCCTGAAGCTCACCAACGGCATCTGGATCTTGGCCGAGCTTCGCATCCAGCCGGGGAACCCCAACTACACGGTGAGGTGTCAGACCATGGAGGGCAACGTGGTGCAGGCTGGGATCCTGCTACCTCACCTCACATGCAGAGCAGCTTCTCCCTGCCCTGCCTAAGTGCTTGTTTGGGGGAGATCCCGTTAATTTGACTGGGGGTTAGGAATGTCCACTGAACTGGGGGGGAAAAAGTGAGAAACAACAGAATTACCAGTGAGCTGGGATAGTGCCCGCTCAGCCACGAGCAGCTACTTGCCAAGGTTACCCAGAGATGAAGCCAAGAGATATTAGCGAGAAAGCACAGCCAGGATGCCCTTCCCCCTCTCACAGACAAGGGCTAATTTATGCCCTGCAGCGGGGACCAGCTGTCTGCGGATCGGAGGCTCTTTGGCTCCCTGTCCTGCCTCGTGCACCCCTGTGACTCTTCTCTTTGACTCTGCTCCCCTTCTGAGGGCCTGTTTGTCTGAGCATCCCGATATTAGAGGATTTATCTCCTATTGGAAGCTGTGCCAGGAGCTTCAAGAAAAATCCCTGGTCTGGGGACCCGCGGGGTGAAAGCGAGAGCTGGAAGGTGATTTAAAGTGTTTGCACAAGGATTGATGCCACAAGCCAGGTCTCAGCCTGATCTTTGCTTTAGAGAGGGGTGACAGCCAAGTTTGTGTCCGTCAGGGCTGAGCAGCGGATCGTTAGAAGCCCTCAGGTTTGGTGCTGGGATTTACAGCGTGAGGACGAGCCTTGGCTCACTTTGGGGCCATGTCCCCTTCCTTCATGCCTGCTGGGGCACCCACATCTGTTAAGGAATTTGGGAACCCCATGGTGGGATGAATTTATGGATCTCTGAAAAGGCAGTTTGGGGTTGGTGATGAATAAAGCAGTACCAGGGGAAATATTCTGTGTGGCTGTCATCATCCCCATCCGTGGGCTGCCCAACCCCTGCTGTAGGCCAGACATTTCCAGTTGCTTTGTGGACAAGGCAGGAAACTCCTGCCTCCCTCTGCACCACCACTAACCTCTCCTCTCCTCTCCACAGCTCTCCCTGAAATGCCGAGCTCCTGAAGTGTCCCAGTACATCTACCAGGCCTACGATGCCATCTTGAAAAACTAACAGGAGATCAGCCTGTGCCTCACCCTGCAGAAGGAGGGGGGGAAAAGGGGTCCCCAAATCCTCCTTCACCGCTAGCGCAGGGGAAAAGCACTCCTAACTGGAAGCAGCTGTATTCATGTGTAGGATTTCAGTCAAAGGCACTGATTAAACAAGGTAGCAATTAGTATCCACGTGCTAACGATGATAGGGAACAAACCCCTTTGGTATTTTTAGCGTCCATGGAGTTTGTAACCACTGCTTCGACTACTCCCGTGTCCCCCTCGCCCCTCACTCATCCGTTCTCGTGGGCTTCTCCATTTTGTGCCAATGTTCAGTGTTTTCTAAATGGCTTTAGGTGTAGTTTCGATTTTGTAAAATACTGCTCATTGGGGAAAAAAAAAAAAAAAAGGAAAAAAAAACCCAACAAGCAAAAAACCACGTCCGCTCATTAAAACAAGGCAAAAGTGTCGAAAACATAACACTGCACTTTATTTTATATTTTTATACATTTTTTTGAGTTTTTCTATTGTAATTGGCTCAAAGGGAAGGTGATTCCAAGGAAGTACTGGGAGCCCTGCAGGGACGTGGGGCTCTGGCAGGGTGAGCAGGGCCTTGGGGAACCAGGAGCAGAGCCATCAGTTCGGTCCGAGGAGGCGGATGGAACCCGAAAGAGGGGTTTTTATTACACTTGTGCTGGCAGACTCTGCTGCTTTGATGGTGTGTTTTCACTGCAGCCATCTCCCTGGCTCATTAGCTGCTGATTTGAGGAGTGAGGCTGCTTTTGCGTGGGGAGGAGCTGCAGGCCTAGATTGGTGGCAGGACAGCGATGGATGAAATGAAGGAAACGAGCCCATTCTTAAGATCAAAAGGTTCTTGCCAGAGCTCCAGGTGTGGTCTCTGCATCCTCCCCCATCTGCAGCCCCTCTTTTCCTGTTCTTTCCGTGCCTGCTGTGGCTGAACTGCCTTCTCAGCCATCCCCCCGAGCTGTGCCCCCTTCCCCCAGCACTGTGCTGGCCCTGAGGCTCCTGGTACCTCCAGATGTGGCAGTGCCACTTCCCTGACAGGGCTGCATGTGTCAGTTGTGCCCCGAAGGAGAGGGGCCACTGCTGGCAGTGTCCCGGGGTACCAGGGGAGCGGAGAGGCGCTCCCTGTTCCTCTGTTGTCCCCAGAACCCAGGCTGTGACGGGATGGGAGATGATGGTTTGGGCTTGGCAGTGTTTGCTCCTTGCCCGCCTGGGGGCCTTCAGTTTCAAGCTGGGCTGAGTTGAGCAGATCATGGAGCATCTCTCCCATTTGCAGCCCAGCATTTTGTGCCCAGAGGCACACGGTGACAAGGGCCAGCTGAGTTCCTGCTCTCACCCCGTCCCGAGTACCTCCATGCCCTGGCCCCTCTTTTCTGACCTGTCCCTGGGGCCAGGACTGCTTCCCTTCCTCTCCATGGCTGGGGACTCTCCCCACTGCAACCACTAAGTGCTGCAACAACAGCAGTGAAAGCAAAGCCTTTTGCATGTCCCTGCTCCATCCATAGCTTGTCCTGCCTAATCCAAGCCCCTATCCAGAATGGCTTCGCCCTCCCCAGCATGCTTGGACACCATTTCCTCCCCTGCTAACAAAGCTCTTCCGTGTAGCAACCCCCATGTTGTCCTTTTAGATGCCACTTTCAAAGTCAATAAATGTTTTACGGTGGGAGATCGTTCATCAGGGCTTTGGCACTGTCTGCAGCCAAGAAACCAGTGCTGGGAAAAGGTCACAGTGCTCTGGGAGAGACTCCAGCAGGGCCCAGGAGCTGCAGGACCAGAGGAAAGTGATGTCCCTGTGTAGGAATGAATCCCTGTGCTCTGGCTGGGGAAAAAGGGGGGCAGAGCTGGAGCCATCCAGCCCTTGAGCATGTGCTGGGAGGTGATTTGCTCCGAGCCCTGTGGGTGCATTGCAGAAATCATTAACAGAGCAATTAAGGAACCACCAGTGGCCCTGAGCGCGATGCTGTGTCGGGGCAGGGAGGAGAGCATAGCTTCGACGTGGGGAGGGGATGCTGAGCACCCCCTTCTCTTGCCAAGTTTCTTCCCAGCTTCCCGGGTGTGCAGGTGTCTGTGCCAGAGGGCAGAGCCTGGGTGACATTCCGCCCTCCTCTCCTGCCGCTCCGCTCGCTCCAGTGTTGGCCGCGTCGTCGTGTCGCTCTCCAGGCTTTACCTGCCGTCCGTGTCAATAAACTCATTTCCACGATGCTGTGGCTGTGTGTGGCTCTGTGGGGCTGAGTTTGGTGGGAAGGAGACAGTTTGCTCACCAGGAGCCTTTTCTTTTTTCACCCCAAATTAGGGGCTTGCAGGGTGAAGAGGCAGCAAGTATCCTCAGTCTGTGACTGCTGCTCTCTCCTCATCTCAAAGGGCAGCGAGGACAGGCTCAGATGAGGAGCAGAAGATGGATGTACCCATTTAGCCCTCCTGGGGCCCCAGGTGGGCTGTGTGCAGTGTGACCTGTTTTCCCTGTGGCGAAACGATAAAACCCTGGCTCAGTGATGCGTTTTGCATCACTTTGTGCTGGTGCTGTTGTTTTCCAGAGGGCTTTGCTATTGCTGGTCCTGTCTCAAGCAGGATGAGTTTGGGCTGTGTACAAGGCCAGAGGCGAGCTTGGGTAACCCCAAACTCAGTGCTTGAAGTGGCCAGAAATACAACAGAACAAGCAGCAGGTTTGGGAGGTGTTGCTCTGCACCAGAGCAACTGTTTCCCTCACCCCTGCCCAGTTTAGGCTTAGCAGCACTTGGAGATTTGGGCACTTCCACCCTCTGTGAAGGTCAGGTACTGTATCAACCGATGTTGCTCTGCGCTGGGATGGTTTTATGTTGGAAGCAGGTGTATGTGCCTAGTAACAGCAGTGACAGGCTGGTTTGGGGTCACTGATCTTGCTGTTGTGTCCCTTCATGCATCCCTGGTGTGCCTGGGATGGGATCATCATTCCCCACTGTGGGTCACCTCCTGCCACGGTGCTGGCGATGAGCCTGGAGCAGCATTTGGCCCAGCAGGAGGAAAAGCTGCTGTGAGATGCTCAGGGCTCTGCCCTGTCAGCTGCTGTCCCCTCACATCCTGTGGCAAAGGGAAAGGTTTCTCTCTCCCTCCCTGTTCTGCCAGGGGCTCCTTGTGAAGAAATGGGTCTTTCCTGCTGCTCTGGATTTGCAGCCACACTCATGCCCTGCTGAACAGGGACACAGCAGCCCCGGGCTGTGCTGCAGCTTGTGAACTGGGATTGCTTCATCAGCAGAAAGCTCAGGGGACAGGAGAGATGCCCCCTGGGCTGGGAACTGCCACAGGGGTGGGTGGTCCCCACAGCCTTCTCTGTTCCTCAGGCCCACACCATGGACAAGGCTCCCCCGGGTTGCTCCCTGCTGCTGTGGCTGGAACTGGGGCCAGCCCCACTGTGCTGGGTGGGCTTCCAAAAATCCCTGTTGCTCCTGCTGGTCCTGTGCAGATCCTGCCTCGGTGCATGTGCTAAGGGCCAGCACCAGGTGACAACAGGTCCCTGAGCCCATGGTGAGGTGTGGGAAGAGCCAGGGACTCAGGTGAGAATTCCAGAGACTGTGGCTGAGGCTGGGGCTGACTGCAGCCCCCCGAGCCATCAGCTCTGCCTGTCCCCTGCTGCCACCTGTGTGCCAGGACACAAGAGCTCTTGGATGGATGATTTTAGATTTTCATCAGACTCCCGTCGCTGAGGCTGGGATAAGCCTCCCATCCAGCGGGGACGTGCCGGGATCCAGCCCCACTCCCCTCCCCCCTCCCTCGTATATTAAGTTTCACACATAAAACTGCAACCGAAGAGCATCTTAGAGGGAACTGCTAAAAATAGCCCCGAGGCTGGAGCCTAAATTGTGCAGGAGAGTTCGTGTGCAGCCTGATCCTTTCCCTCTCCCGAAAACATTCCACAGCTCAGGACTGCTTTATGGCGATGCAGGGAAGGGGAGCAGCATCTAGGGCTGGTAATAACCCCAGGGACACATAAATATTCCCCTAGCCGCAAGCATCAGGCAGCTCTGCAGGGAAACAACTCCCAGACCTCCAAAAGCCTGGGTATAATGTGGGACAGGGCAAAGGGGCTATGACCCCCATTGCCTGGCGCTGATCCCAGTCCCAGCCTTTGGTGCAGGGTGGCACAAAGGCTGTTGTGTGTTTTGCCAGCCGTGGGGCTGTGTCTGCTGTCCCTTTGTCCACCGGGAAGGATCTGGCATTGCATTGCCGCTTGCACCCCCTCCTCACCCTGCACAGGAGTCCCCGGAGATGGTGTTTTTTCCAGCCAAAGGTGCTGACGAGGCTGGGGGGAGCCTTGCCGAGCCGTGGCCTGTGTTTGGGCTCAGCCAGACCCACAGAGACTCCCCGGTGTCCACCGGTGTCACGGTGAGCTGGAGCAGGCTTTGGGAGCAGAGAGGTGCAGGGAGCCCACCAGCAGCGCGTCCCGGGGGTCTGGACCACACTCCCGGAGGTGTGACCAGCACCTTCCCCTCTGTCCAGCACGCAGGTAAATGCTCCGTGCAGGGTGACCCAAAATGCGGACTCTGCAACAGAAATGTCCCTCCCTGGCACCATCCTGGGCTGAGAGTCCCCCCCGGTGCCAGCGGGCACAGAGAAACCCCCAGGGGCTGGCACAGCGGGGAGGTGAAGTGACGTGCCCAAGAGCACAGCGGGCAGCGGTGTCAGGAGGGAAAGGCTCTCTGGGAGGGGTCCTACCCTCCTTCCCCGAAGAAAACTGGCCTGGGGGGCTCATTTAGGGTGGGCATGAGAGTGCAGATGCCGCTGGGCGACGGGAAGGGAAGGGGTGACGGCGCTGCACCCAGCACACTGCAGGGGTGACATGGGAGGGTCTTTTCCCATCGGCACCTCCCCAGAGCCCCGGGAGAAGCCGGTGTCCCTTCTGGGTTCCTGCGGCTCTCTCTGGGCATTCCTTGCCTCCTTTCCCGGGCGCTGCCCCCTTCCCTGCCTGGCCACTGCCTGTGTCCCTCCCCGGGCATCCCCTGCATCTCTGCCTGGGCTAAGCGTCCTTTCCTCCGCGGGCGCTGCCTGCATCACTCCCGGGCATTCCTGCCTTCATCCCTGCCTGAGCTCTGCCTCCGTCCCTCCCTCCCTCCATCGCTGCCCAGGCGCTGCCCGCCTCCCGCGCGGGCATCCCCGCCATCCCACCGGCCGCTGCCTCCATCCCTGCCCGTGCAGCGCCTGCCCCCGCGCCGTGCCCCGCACGGGCTCCCCGCTCCCCGCCGCCGCCCCCCAGTGTCTCCGCGCCGGGCGGGGGCCGGGCCGGGCCGGGGCTCTGCAGCGGGGCCGCCCGCCCCGCTCCAGGCTCGCCGCATGGCTCCTCCGCCCGCCGGGGCGCCGCCGGCCCGGGCCACCGCTGCAAGGTACGGGGGGTCCGCCGGGAACGAGGGGACGGGGGGGGGCAAAGTTACCGCTGGGCAGAGCCGGGGAGGTCACCGGGATGGCGGGATCGGGGGGTCGCCGGCGAAAGTTGAGCGCCGACGCTCCCCGCTCCCCGCCGCCCCGCCGGCACGGGGGGCGCGGGTGTCCCTCCCCGGTGCTCCCCCCCAGCCCCAGCACCCCACCGCGGGCCGGGGGTGCTGCGCTGACCGCCGCGGCCAGAGCGTCCCCGGGAGGGTCGGGGCGGGATGCGGGATGTGCGGGGTGTGCAGGATGCGGGATGCGGGTTGCGGGATGCTGCTGCCGCCCCCTCCCCGCGGGGGTCAGGGCTTGCTCCTCCGAGTGCCCCCGGCGTCGGGGAGTGCCCAAGGTCGCACCGGGGGCCGGAGCCCCCATCCTGGCAGCCCCCTGAGAGTCCCTGCCGGGCCCTGCAGCCCACTGAGCCCAGCCTGGTGCAGAGCACCCGGAGCCCCCCCGGCTGGTCCTGCTCCACCAGCCCATCGTGGGCTCCTCCGACGGGTTCCCCCTGCTGAGCCTCAGATTCCCACAGTGCCTGCTCCTGGGGCTGGGGGCCTTCAGGTCGGCCTCAGATGTTCTGGGGTGCAAGCTGGCTTGCTGGGGCTCGTGAGTGGTCCCCGTGTGCCAGCACAGAGGGGACCAGGGTTTTTGGGGTGGCACAGTAAGGCTCAGCCCGTGCCCCAGTTCCAGGGAGCCCTGCAGGCACTGGGTTTCCAGTTGTGTTGCTCCATCACCCTCCAGCCCCACAGGGAAGCTGGGGAAGCTGCCATAAGGAGGAAGGGTTTGTGGGGATGGGGTTGTCCCTGCAGCAGAGCGGCCCCCCGGGACCTGCAATGACAGTGCTGTCTGCTGGTGGAGAAAGGCCCTGGCAGGGTCGGGCGTGGGGGCTCCTGCACCCCCCATTTCCCTGCATTTGGCATAGAAACACTCCTGCTACCAGGGCTGGGGGCAGCAAGCACCCCAGGGCACAATCCCAGCAGCAGAGGGTGACAGGGTCCCCAGTCCTGCTGCGAGGGGGGTGAGGATGGTGTGAGCCATGGCCCAGCTTGGGGGACCCCACTGGGACCCCACTCCTGCACCCAGCAGTGGGAACCTCTGTGGCCACACTCTCCCTGGGGCAAATAATCCCCACAGAACGGGCAGAACAGGGTGTTTGAACCTGACATTTTCTGCTGCTGCCCTGTGCTTCGGGCATGGTTTTCAGGGAAAATGGACCAGAGCATCACAAATTGGTCAAAACATCCACACTTTGGGATGAAGCACAAGCTGCTTCCTAGTGATGACAGCAAGCAAAAGTGGGACTCATCCCCTCACCCTTGCTGCTCCTGGTCAGGAACCCACTGCCAGCGGGTGTTTGGGCTCCTCAGACTCAGACTCAGCTCCCAAATTCCCATGTGTGGGTTATCACTCTGTGTCCCCCCACACGTGTGGCCCTGCCAGCAGCTCGTGGGCTCACCCCCTCAGCTGGCTGGGAAATTAGTCTCCATCAAGTTAATTGCCCAACCGCTCAAAGCCTGAAATTAAACGTTAAAGCTGTCGCTCGCAGGCACAGAGCAACCTCCCCCCACCCCAGCAAAAGGCAATTCCGGCTGCCCAAGCTGAGGGAAGATGGATTCCCTGTCTTGGGGCAGCACTGGGAAGGAGCAGCTGGTGACAGTCCCCACGGTGCTGTGGAACAAGTCTCCAGCACAGCCTGGAAGCTGCTGCTGACAGGCTGAGCAAACCCTGAGCCACAGACAGACCCTTTCCTGGAGGTCTCCTTGCTCTGGTGCTGAAAGGGAGGGATGTGCCTGTGAGAACTTTCATGGAATGAAGCTCTCCTTGGCTGTGTGGGGTGGGAGGCTCCAAAGGTGACCAACTGATGTCCTGCAGTTGGTCACTGTCCAACCCTGGGGCTCCCCAGTATCACCCTTTTCCCCAGGCTCCTGCTTGAAAAAATATCCCCTGAAGTAACACCAGTGTGACACCAGGGTGTCTCTAGGATCTGACCAGCCTCTCCTTGGCCTTGCAGTGACGGGCTGTCCCAGAGGGGAAATGCATCCTGAATGGGGCTGAGGCCCCCTGTGCGGGAATATGCAGCCTCGGCACCGCGGAGGCAGCACCAGGGCAGCGGCCGGCGCGCGGCGGAATGGTGGCAACGTTCAAGATCGCCGTGCTGGGAGCCCAGGGCGTGGGCAAGAGTGCCATAGTCCGGCAGTTCCTCTACAACGAGTTCAGCGAGGTCTGCGTGCCCACCACGGCCCGCCGCGTCTACCTGCCCGCCGTCGTCATGAACGGCCACGTCCACGACCTGCAGATCATGGATTTTCCCCCCATCACCGCCTTCCCTGTCAACACCCTGCAGGTAGGGGTGCTCCCGAGGGGACCTCCACCCTGGGGGGGGTCTCTGGTGACCTCTCTGGGGTTTGGCTGTGTGACTCCACAGGGTCCCGGTTTGTCCTCTTTGGGGAAAACTTCTCCTTCCATGTCAGGGGTTTGGCTGCTGAAAGCCGGTGTGAGGGATTGTGTCCTCATGGATACTGGCTGAGCAGGTCCAGGATAAAGTGCCTTTTAAAGCTTGATGGCAGCAAATGCGAGAGACGGGGTTCCAGTCCAAGGAGCGTGGCTCTGGGATTGCCCACAGCCACACCCAGCTGAGTGGTGGATCCTGGAGCACTGGGATGCAGTTCCATGGCTGTCAGAGAAAATGCCAGAGCATTCAGGTGGAAATCAGGAGTTCCTGGAGAGCCAGACTCCTGATGTACCTGCTGCCTAAGCCAGGCAGAGCAGGGCTACTTGTCCCTTCCTGGGAGTGGCCATTACCCCACAGCATTGCCTGAGCTCATTCTTAGAGCACTGAATCCATCAGCTCCTCCTCAACACCCCCATGCTCTCAGGTGCTTCCAAAACACCCCCAAAATGCAGTGTGGGGCTGGAAAGTGCTGCTCAGTGGTGATCATTCCAGGGGGGTTAATAGGGGAGAAAGGGGATTTTTTTAAGCTCCTGCCATAGCCCCATCCCAGAGGCACAAGTTGTGTCACTGCTGTTGGAAAAGGAGCTGGAGGTGCCCAAGCGCGAGCGCAGCCACGCCGGAGGGCAGTGCCATCAGTGGGACCACCTCAGTTAATTACAGTGTTCCTGTGCCCGACAGGGACAGGGTTACAGGGGCCATGTATTGCCCCGAGAGTCCCTGTGCCGTGGGGCAGGAGGTGAAGCGAGCGCTCCAGGGGCGAGGAGCAGGTTTAAAAATTAATCGGTGAGTGCAGGGAACGAAAGGTCAGCGTGAGAGACAGCCCGAAACAGCAAAGGGTAATTTATTGACACGGCAGCCGATGGCAACACACTCGATTAACTCCCTGCCTTGCTGCACTCGAGTGGAGGCGGCCGGTGGGAACAGATGGAGGTTTCCAGGGAGGAGAGGGTGCTCAGGTGGATGGCTCCGAGGGGAAAGAAGAGGACCATGGTGGAGGATACGGCTCTGCCTGCTGGGAAACATCGCTGGACTCTGCTCCGTGGCCAGGAAAAGCATCCCTGCAGTGATGTCCTGGGAAAGGAGCAGGAGCCAGTGGCTCTCCGACATCCTGCTCCAGCAGTGCGACCCTTCTACAGCTCAAGCATCCCGGGAAACCTGCACTGCACGAGGAAAACCACCCTGACATCGCAGCGCCGGAGCAAACTGCACCCCGGTGTGGTGAAATAGCTGCGATTTGTTGATCTCCCAGGTGTGTCAGGACTCAGCGTAACCGGAGACACTGCTGCTCCACCCGCCTGAGTCCCTGAGACTGGGGATCTCCCCAGCACCTCCTCCCCTCGGTGGACAGAGAGGGGTTGGGTCACTCTGCTCGCTCTGAGCTCCTTCACGTGCTGCCGTCTTCGATGGAGACAAACCTGCACCCCAAAACCCCCTTTCTGCCAGTTCTTTTCAGCTCTAGGTCTTCTCATTTTGCTTCATTCCAATGATAAACTCAGAAAGGGCTGATTCATGGTTCTGAAGGGGTTTGCTCAGGGAGAATTGATGCCTTTCCTCATTGGAGCGTCTTTCTCCTTTCCAGAGGCACTCAGGAGGGTTTGCAGTGCTGCCTTCACAGGCTGCCATTCCTGGTCCCACTGCTGGGGTGGGAGAGTGGCTGGAAATGGTTTTCACTTAGAGCATGGGAAAAAATCCTGTTGTTCCCAGAAACCCTAAACTTTCACAACAGCATGTGTTTCTTACAACTCCAAATTTTGGATGTGGACAGGCCACCCTGGCCTCCCTCTGCTCTGGCTCCTGATCTTGCTCTCACAAACCTGGTTCCTGAGCAGCCACTGCTCCTCTCCTGTCCCCATGTCCCCTCCAAAGAGACTTGCCATCACCCTCCCCCTCTGACCCACAGAGCTGGTGGTCCATCACCCTCAGACCCATGGGGATGGGGCTCAGTATTCTCCTCACCTGCCCTGCCCAAAGAGCAGGGTGCATCGCTAATTAATACACCTAATTAGCAGCTCTGCAGGATGAAGCTTTTACATCCAGGGCGGGGGGCTGCATTCGGCCCCTCTCCCAGCTCACCACTGTGTGTTAGGCAGGCTGTAATCCTCGCTCAGGAGAGAAACTAGGGCTGACAAATCCTGTTACCTCTCCTCTGGATGAACAAGGAGGGATAAGGGATCTCTGGAGAGGCGGGGATGGCTGAAGGGCTGTGGGTGCAGACACGGCTGTCACAGGGTTGGTCACAGAGCAGAGGTGAGGTGGGTTCTGGGTGTCGGAGCTGGAGAGAGTTCAGCCCCCTGCTGCTTGCTGGCTTAGCAGCCTCCTTATGTTCCCAGAGCATCCCAGAGCAGTGTGGGGCATCCCCTGGGCCCAGCAGCGGGGCTAAGCCAGGATTGATCCCTCTCTGCACCTTGCAGGAGTGGGCGGACGTGTGTTGCAGGGGGCTCCGGAGCGTCCATGCCTACATCCTGGTCTATGACATCTGTTGCTTTGACAGCTTCGAGTACATCAAAACCATCCGCCAGCAGATCCTGGAAACAAGGTAGGGACTGCTTTGCTGGATGATGCACCCTGCAGCTCTCTCAGCAGAGTGGTATGGCTGGTCCCAGTGCTCCCCTGCTCTTGGCATTGGAGATGAGATACTGGACTGGGACAAAACCCCTTTGGAGAGCTGGAAGCTCAACAGCAAAATCAAAACTGGGACTGGGGGCAGGAGAAGGAACAAGACCCTGGGCAGGTACCCCCTGTGGGTGAGGGAAGCCATGCCTGGGAGAGAAGCTGGGGGTGGCACGGTGGGAGAGGGACAAGAGGATAGGACAGGGGGAGGCACATCCTACTCAGCAAGACAAAACGAGGAGCCAGTTTGGGATGGGTTGAGCTCTGTGGGTCAGTCGGTCATCACAGTGTGCCCCCGTCCCCTTCTGTCCCCCCTCACCACCCGCCCTCCCCAGAGTCATCGGCACCTCGGAGACGCCCATCATCATCGTGGGCAACAAGCGGGACCTGCAGCGGGGCCGGGTGATCCCGCGCTGGAATGTCTCCAACCTGGTGAAGAAGACGTGGAAGTGCGGCTACATCGAGTGCTCGGCCAAGTACAACTGGCACATCCTGCTGCTCTTCAGCGAGCTCCTCAAGAGCGTGGGCTGTGCCCGCTGCAAGCACGTCCACACCACCATCCGCTTCCAGGGCGCCCTGCGCAGGAACCGCTGCACCATCATGTGAGCCCACCCTGCCCCGATGGACCCCCCCTTCCTCGGGGACCGCGGCTCCGGAGCCCCTGCTCTCCGTGGGGTGATGCTGTGGCGGGAGCTGTGCTGGAGGCACCTCAGGGTTGGCTTCCCGCCGGTGCCAGCACCCTGCGGTGACACCTGGGGATGGTGAACCTTGGGCAGGGTGATGTGGGGGCCAGTGGCAGGTTGGAGCAGGTGGCCGCCTGGAGGTAGTGATGGGTGAGGGAGGTCCTTGGTTAAACCCCCCAGGCCCTCCCTGAGCCTCAGCTTGAGGCCAAAGCTGTCCCGGGGGGTTTGTACGTGGCACCAGAGGATGGAGGAGGTGCCTCAGAGGGTGCCCAGATTTTGGCTGTCAGGTCCATCCTTGCCAGTTCCTGCTCTGGCAGCACAGGGGCAATGCTTGCTGCTGCCTGCCATCACCTGGGAAGGATCACAAGGGAAGGATCCAGCACCTCTATCCTGACGTCCTGGGAGTGGTTCCATCGCTGGGGCACAGGGAGACAGGAGTCCTGTTTTTCCTCCCTGCAGAGCTGGGGTTTCTACCCTTGGAGGACAGAACAGTCTCCAGTAAGAGGCCAGGTTACACGGGATCTCTTTTGGCTCAGTTGGGTCAGACTTCCAGGTGGAATTTCCGGGTGAAAGCAAGAAAGGGGGAAAAAAATAATAATAAAGTCCCCATCCCGCCCCTTATATACCCAGGGTGCTGGGAGCTGCCTGCCCAGGGCTCTGAGCCCCCCTCTGCCCCAGCCCAGCCCAGGAAGGCTGCTCCTCCCCGCCAGCCTGTCGAACACCAAATAATCTCGGAACTCTCCTTGCCGGGCAGGTCACCCCTCCGCTACCTCGCGTCCCGGGCTCAGCCAGCGGCCGGCTTTGCACGGCTTCCACCCAAGCCCCCGGTGTGTCCCGGGCGGGTGGGCAGCTCCTTGTGCCACCAAGCCGTGAGCTCCCACCTGCGCCGGGTTTTCCCACGGTGATCCTGCCTCCATCCCGGGGAGATGCGGCCCTGGGAAGGCAGCCTCTGAAGCAATAGGGAGCTGGAGTTGCGTTTGTGGTTGCATTCCTGCTTGTTTGGTTTTGTTTGGGGTGGTTTTTTTTTCTCTGCATATCCCTAGCAGGAAAGTGAGCCTCTCATTTAATTTTTTTTTTTTTTTTTTTTTTTTTAATCTTTCAGCATGTTTTTTCCCCCGGACTTGCAGCTCGCCTGAGTCCTGTCCTGCAGGGCCAGGTGGCAAAGGGCAGCCCCTGTTAGGAAATGGTGGTGGGGCAGTGAGGGGTGAGCAAGGGGCCATGGTTTCTCCCTGGTTGCCCCCTGTGAGGCACAGGGAAATACCATCCTCACCTCCTGAGGCAGGATCTGTGGCTGGTCCATCCTCCAGCAAAACCATCTCCGTGATTCCTGGTGTAACAGGGAGGTGCAGGTATTCGAGGTATTCAGTGCTGCTCTGGGGAGTAAAGCAGAAGGACACCAGTCCTTCTTCCTCCCACAGCCAGGTGTCCATCTCCCAGCAGCATCACCGTGCTCTTGGAAACACTTCCTATGAAAGGCAGGTCCAGCTGAGCTCCAACATGGTGCATCCCATCACCCCATCCCTGCACCAGGGCCAGGGGGGGTCACCCTGCTCCCTCCCTGCCGGGGGAACCAAACCCCTTGATCCAAAACGAAAAAAAAAGAAAATCAAGGAAAAAAAAGAGACAAGGCAATGGGAGGACACGATTCCATCTCAGCCAGGAAGGGCAGTGGCACTTGTCACCATCCCTGGCCTTCATGGCAAACCCAATTTCCCATCCGACCTCATCCCACCAGGATTTATGAACATGTGTAAGTCCACTTATTGACCTCTGGCTAGCTTTATCCCTCCAAATTGTCTGAGAAGGAAATTCCTTGGTAAATGCTAATAATAAAGCATTTATAAAGTGCTCCGACGTACACATATCAACGACTAAGCCAATACATTGTTTGTTATAACCCTGTAGCCTGCAGTTTATAGCACAATTAGTTACAGGTTTTTATAGCATCTCTTTAGTATTTTGAAAAAAAAAAAAGGTTATAAATATAATTGTTATATTCTACTGTACTTTATAGACAGAGGAAGTTATATTAGTAATAATAACTCTCACTGCTTCGTCAGCGTTTCCCAGCTCCCAGGAAAACGAGGGCTACAAAGAGCTGCTTTCCCAAAAGCCCAGGAGGGGGTAGGTGATGTTATCCTGGGTGGTGGTACCCCGGGTGCAGGTAGGACGTGTCCAGGCACGTGGAAATCGGAGCCCCCAGGAGCACAGCAGCAGCTACAAGCACCTTGTGCCTCACCCCTACTAACACCTGTAGTACAAAGTGTTCCCACTTCCCCAGCACCGCCCTGGTCCTGCTGAAAACAACCTGCTCCTGGGCCTGGGGGTGGCTGGAATGTCCCCACTGCTGTCCCCAGGACAGTGATGTGTTTCTGCTCCCGTGTGTGTGGAGGTGATGCCTGGGTTTGGCTCAGCCCCACCAAGGATGCTTCCCTGTCCTCCTCCTCCTCCTCCTCCGGTCAGCATCCCAGTTGCCTGGACTTGGCTTTCCTTTCCCTCCTGGACTTCTTGTCGGAGATTCCCAAGGTATCTACAATGCCCTGCACCCCCTTCTTTGAAATCGAATTAAAAATCAGGTCTGTCCCCCTTGTTCTGTACTTGCCTCAGGAGTGTTTTTGCAAGCAGGTTTTGCATCCCTGGAGCCCCCAGGGCTCACCTTTGCTGTCTCTGCAGGACTGTGGGGCTGGCTTTGTCCCCTCGTGGAAGATGGGGATCCCTGGCCCCTGGAGGGCTCCTGGAGGGACGTTTGTTGTGCCCACAGGGAGCAGACTGGCAGCTGTGGCTGCTCATCAGCGTTATCCTCTCTCCCTCCTCACCCACACCAAAAAAAAAGTGTGGAAACAGAAGAGCTTTGGTCCGTGTCTATTCCACAAACAGCATTGCTGGGTCAGTGGTGCAGGCTCGGGGTGTGGCCCTTAGGGACAGCCACCACCCCCGGGGTGACCACAACCCCTCTGGTTCTCCCACCTTCGCCCACAAGGAAGCTCGTGGGGGTCAGCAAGGGACTCTTACAGTGACCCCCCAACCTGAGTGGCTCAAACACTCATTAAGACTCTTGGAGCTGTGAGATAAGTCTCGTTAGTCCCAGGGTACAGATGGGGAAGTCTGAGGTTCGAGGTGTTTTACACCTTTGGATGCCCCTGGTGTCCCTGCTTTAGTGGGGGCTACACCCCTCTTCCCTGCAGAAAGCACCCCATCCTCTCAATTCAGGGCTGGATTTTTTCACCCCAACCAGCACAAAAGCGCCTGTTTATCCCAAAGAAATACCAGTATATATATAAAAAAAAAATCCACAGGGAAGGAGCGCGTGTAGCTCGGAAGGGCGAGGCGGGAGGACCCCCGAGCTGCCTGGGAACAACCCCACCACGCCGCCCATGCCAACCTCGGGCACTGCATCTCCAGCTCCAGCATCACTCCCGTGCTTGGAGTGAGGGTCCGTCCCCACCGGCACTCGGGGAGGGGTCAGACCCAGGACTCCTCGTCATCCTCGGTCAGCCAGGTGCTGCCTGGGGCTGGGGAGGGCTTGCCCGGGGGCCGTGTGCTGCTGGCCGGGGGGGGTCTGGGCGGCCCCGGGGGGCGATGCTGACCCCGGCGGGCAGGGGGGCGATGCCCCAGCGGGGTGGGGATGCGCGAGGGGCGCTTGCCCGGCCTGTGGTCCCGCCGGGGACGCACCTTGGGACGCAGCTTCAGCTTGTAGATGGAGGGCACACGCTCAGGCTTCTTCAGACACCGCTGGGGCTTGGGGACGTTGTTGGTCCTCACTCCTTGTGGGGTCTGGGACCCCACTCCCGGCCCCTCTGCTTCCCCCTTGGCTGTGAGTGTGCTGGGCTGTGGGGCAGCTCGTGGGGGTGTTTGGGGGACCTGTCTCCCCAGCCCCACAGGGCTCAGGGGATGCTGCCTGCGGGAGAGCTCCTCCACCACCCTGTCATAGCCGGGGGGCTGTGTGTGCCCCCACCACCCCCGAGGACTCTTGCTCCCATCACCAGGGCCACAGGCTCCCCTTGGTTCATCCCCTGGCACCCCAGGTCCCTCAGCACCCCCAGCCCTTGGCTTCAGGGCTGACTGGCACTGCCGTGTCCCCTGGGGACCGCCCTCAGCAGCACAGACCTTGCACCCCTCTGCAAAATGGGCCAGAGGGGTGGGGGGCCGGGAGGTGGCTGGGCTGGCTTTGATGGGGGTTTTAACACTGCTGTCCTGTTTTGGGGGCTGCCTGGAGGAATTTTGGGGTGAGGGGGATGGGCCCCGGCTCAGGGCTCCCCGTCCCCCTTCCCGTGGGCTTTTCTGTCTCTGTGAGTCTCCCTGGGCACCTCGGTGTGAGGAGGGGACACAGCCCTTGAAGGGGCTGGGTGCACGGGGTGTCAACGTGGTGGGTACCCCTGTTTTCTGTGGCCTGGCAGCCACCACAGGTGATTTTCCTCTTTGCTGGGTGCTTCTCGGAGGTGCTGGTGTCGCCCTTGGGCTGGGTGCTGCAGACCTGCCCCGCACCGATGCCACTGGGGTTTTCCCTGGGGTGCTCCCATGTGGTGCCTTAGGGACCCCCTCGCCGTTTGGCAAGGTCAGCCGGGAAGGGGTGGGTGCCCGTCCCGTCACCCCATGGCCAGGGGAGCTGGGTCGAGCAGGAGGCCTGGATGGTGGTGGCTGCCTCCCCAGAGAGGCAGCCAGCTGCTCCCGCATCCTGCAAGGAGAGAGAGTGGTAAGGAGCCGGAGAGCTGCTGCATCCCCCCACCCAGCCTGCTGTGGGCACATTCAGAAGGGAGGGGGGGAGGAAAAGTTCAAGGATGTGAGGAAGAACTGCTGTGAAACCAGGCAGTTTGGGGCACGAACCACCTCTGCTCCTCTTACCTGCCCAAAGGGACCCTCCGGGGCTGCTTTGGCTCCCGGCGAGGGCTGGCACCCGATGGGCGACCTGAGCTCTGTGGTGAGGGGGTGGCAGGGGACTGGGGGCGAGGAGGGACACGGGATCCCCAGGTGACAGGGGGCAGGGGGCTCTGGGAGCGGCTGACCAGCAGTGTGGGCTGGGGGCCACGGGCAGGTGCCTTCGAGGCCGGGCACAGCCAGACCTCGTGCTGCACTTGCCGCTGCGGGCTCCTGGCTTGTTTGTGAGCTGTGGGAGAAAACGGAGAGGGGCTCAGCATCCCCGTCCCCTTCACCCACCCTCGGGTGCAGCCCCCCAGCCAACCCTCAGCATCCCAGCCCCCCGAGGATGCTGGTAGAAAGCTGCGCTCCCTGCGAAGGGGCTTTTGGGGTCTGGTTGCATCTGAAAGTCTTCCATGACCTCTAGTGGTCACCAAAGCCAAAGAGAGTCCCCGAAACCAGACTCTTCCCCGCCAAAACAACGAGGCACGGCTGTACAAAAGTCTCCTGCTTTCAGGAGCCTCCTGCTCCTGAAAACAGATGCATCGAGACCCACGACAGACACCCACCCCCCACCCTCACCCAGCCACAGGGCTTGGGGATGCGGGGACTCACAGAGGGAGGTGCAGCGACACGGGTCGTGCTTGTCCAGGTAGTGCTCCAGCGTGTCCCAGCCGCCCCCGACCCGCACCATGACGTGCTCCCGCAGGATCTGCACGGGATGCCGCGTGCCGTGAGTCCCGGAGAGGTGCGTGGGATGGGGCACCCCCCACTTTTTAATCAGCCTGAGGGTGACACAGTCAGCTGGGCTTTGAGAGCAGTGGGCTTGCCCTAAGTGCCACCAGGTCTCCCAGAGGACAGCTCCATTGCCAGCTCAGCTCCTTTCCAACAGGTACATTTCATCACCCCAAGGAGAATGGGGCCCATTTTGGAAAACCCCTCTTCTTTGTCATGTGCTGAGCTCTTTGGCCAGGCTTAGGGATGAATCCAGGCAGGGACAGAGCTTCCCAGTGTTCCTATTGCTGGGTTAGACTTGCCTCTGGCTTGGTGAGGGACTGTTTTGTCCTGTACACGTGGGTGGTTTCATCCATGCAGACACTGACAGCAGGTCTGAGCTTCCCTGCTGCCCTGCTTTGGGAATAATGGTCAAAACTCCCACACTGGCCCTATTTGGGGGATGGATTATGGAAGAGGCATCAAGGCAGCAGAGAAGGATTCCTTGTGCTTGTGCCCCAAAAGCAGGAGGAGCAGCAGACTCACCCGGACAAAGATGAGGGTGTCGGAGTCGCCCACGCGGTATTTCCCTTCGGATATCTTGATCATGGGGAACTGGACAGGGCAGGTACAGCGGCTCACCAGGTGCTGGACCTGCGGGCATCAGGAATGGGTCCTGGAGGGGCCATCCCCATCCCTCCCCATCCCCATCCCCGTCCATCCCCATGCTCATCCCCATCCCGTGCCCCTCCGCACCATCTGGTCGAGGTTGTTGAGGTCCCGCGGTTTCCTGGCGGGCCGGGGCAGGGGCGTGTCTGTGGGGGGCAGGTCCAGCTCCTGGCGAAGCTCCTCCTCGATCTCCTCCTCCATCTGCACTAGGGTCGGGGCGCGCACGCCGAAGCGGGAAACGCGTCGTGCCAGCTCCAGCAGGCACAGCACAAAGTTCTTCTCGTTCTTCCTCAGCACCAGGTCCTCCGTCTCAAACATCAGCACATCTGGGGCAGGGCAGGGCTGGGCTGAGCCGGGGCTGGCACGTGGGGATGGGGACAAAGGGGATGGAGGCACCGATGGAGCCAAAACCCACCCCAAGGGGTGCTATTCACCGGAGCCAGCCCGCTGGGAATATGGTTGGGTTCAGCAAGAGTTGGGACAAATTAAAGGATTTAAGATCTTCTTGGGCATCTACAGCTGTTTTATGGCATCTCAAAGCCACAAAGCTCAGTGTCTGGGTGCCTTGAGGGTGTGTCACTCTGTGCCATTCCCCTTCCTGGGCATCCACTGGTGGTAGGACAGGATGACAGACCCTTTGCTGAGCCAGGATTTCTCCTGCTCTCCTTACAGCTGGGATTGTGCCATGCCTGGCAGGGAAACACTGGGCCATACACCCTTTCCTTTTCCACCCCTCCAGCGCATATTTGCACCCAAGCAAACACACCAGACGTGTGCCAGCACCTTGCAAAGCTGCTGCCAAGCCTGGAGGAGCTCATGCAAGGAATGGCAGCTCTGGGATGCGTGCACACCATGCTGCCCCATGCCGGGGTGGCACTGACTTTGGGGGGGACTCATGGGAAAACACCCGTGGTGATGTCAGGAGCATCTGGAGGGGACTTGCACATAGTGACACGGGGCAACAGAAGCTTGGCATCTTACCTTTGATATCCATCTCCTTCCTGCACCACTGGATGAAGTTGGAGACGTTGTCCCTGGCCTGGAAGGTGCCCGGCTGTGCTGTGGGGTTGCAGGTGACACCGGCAGTGGGCAGGCGGAGGTGACGGGCCACGTCGGGGTAGGTGCGGGCGAACTCCGCGGCCACCTGGGTGACGTTGTTGGCATGGGAGCAGAGCACAGCCCCTGTTTCCAGCGCCTCCACAAAGGTGCCCACCCCGATGTCCAGGTCGTACAGCTCCTTCAGCCACTCGGCCAGGTCCTCCTTCATGGCGTACAGGTACTGCTGGCTGGTCGGGTAGGGACGGATGCTCCGCGCCGCCGGAGCGCCCCACATTCTGCCATGAGACTGGGAGGAGGTTGAGGGATGGCGGGGACAGGGGTGATGGGGACATGGGGAGCTGCCCTGCCCGTGCTCCCAGCCCACCTCCCCAGCAGCCACACTCACCCGGTGCCACTTGCTCCCTGCCACCCGGGACGGTGACGCCGCCGTCCTCCTGGTGTCCAGAGCCCTTCTGGGGTCTGAGGGCTGAAGGAAACCACTCTCCTGGGCAGTGGGTGTTTTGTTTCCTTCCCAAGTGCTGATCCCTTCTCCTTGGTGACAAGGGACTGGCTGCAAACACTCCCTGTTAACCCTTCAGCACCTGCTCCTCCCCAGCCATGCAAGGGGTGGATTTTCCCCTGAGGGCCCTGGCTCCAGGACAGGAAAGAATTAGAGAGCAGCTCATCAGCTTCCCAAGTTGCGCACAACCACATGAGAGGGATTTCCCCCCTTCCTGACACCCCTCCACCCACCTCCACTGCAGCTGGGGTGACCTGGTGGCCCTGCAAGATGCATCTTCAGGGAAACCTCAAAGTGAGGAGGGTTTATTTCCACACCCACCTTTGGGCTTTCTCTGCCCTGTGCTTCCTTGCCAACTTCTTCCCAAATTGCCCACAACAGCGAGGTCTTTGGTAAAAGCCAAGCTCCTGCAGGGACAGCATGACTCCAGGAGTTGGGGCTTTAAGGAAATAAGTACACATGAGTGGGCACCTCTGGGAATGTGGGATACTCCCTCCCCAATCCAGGGCTTGCAGAGCTGCAGCAGCACCCAGGTACCTCTGCAAAAAGCAAATCTATCAGGGAAGTGCTCAAGCCTCAGGACAGAAACAGAGCCTCTCGTGTGCTTGGGGGGCTCTGTCGTGGGCTTTGGGGGGCTTCTTGCTGTGTTGAGAGACCTGTCCTCTCCCTGGAGCCAGCTGCTGATGCTCACTGCAGCTCACTGTCCAGCCAGTGTCGTTTTGGGGGAGGAAATGCAAGAATCCCAGCAATTCTGCCTGGGAATGTGTGGCAGGCTGGAGGAGTCTGTGCCTGGCATGCCTAGCCAGGGAGCCCAGCAGCAGAAAAGGACCCTTGTGAAGCCAGATTTCCAGCCAGGGAACCCAGTGTGGCTGATTGCACAGCTCAGGGTGTGAGTTCTGCTCACACCCAGCAGTGAGAACTGCTGCTTCTTGGCAAAGATATAGGTGTGGAGCCTCCCTGAGGTACAGCCTGGCCCAGAAATCCTCCTGTACATGGAGCAGGAGTGACACTGCTTCACACCCAGAGCAAATGCCTTGACAGAAAGACCTTGTCCAGTGCCAGCTTTCCCCATCAATCCCTCCATTAATCCCCCATCACCTCATCAACACCCTCATTAATCCCCCTATCACACTGCAGATCCCACAGCCAGTGGCAGCCGAGGGAGCTGGCTGAGGTGTTCCCTGTCCCTTGGTAAGCAAGGATCCACCTTCATATACTTCTTCAATAGGCTGGAGGGCCCCCACCAGCATGAATTCAGCCTGGGGAAAAAACCTATTAACACATCCCAAGGTGTGGAAAAATCCCCAGGAATTTGGGAGGAAGGAGGGAATAGAGTTTCCCTGTTTTCATCACCATCAGTGTAGTTTACAGTGGCATCCGTCTCCTCCTTTGATCCAGCGAGCACAAAAGCTGAGGCCAAATTCAGCAATACCCACTCCAACCCCAAACACCCACAGGCATCTTAAACACAGCCCTGTCAGGAAACTGGAGATTGGCCTTAAAAAGAAAAACCAAGCCAAAACCAAACTGGGCCACAAAAACAAGCAGAAATCCCAATGCCACACATCCAGAGGTTCGTTTTATTTGCCAAGAGGTTTCCAAACCCCTGGGACTCCCCGCGGGCGATGTGGCCTTGTTATTATTCAATTCCAAATGCAAACGATGCAGGCCCGTTTCTTTGGCAACATTGAAAGTCCCCTGAGGTTTTAAAGCAGATGATGTGTCCATGTTCGTGTCTGTGCACGAAGGGCTCACTCACAGGTATTGTGAAGAACAGGAGGAGAGAGTGGTGGCTCTCCATCCTGCCAAACCCACATCCCAGTGGCAGCACCCAAAACCCTTGGGAAGTACCAACCCCAGGCACCCTGCCCGGGGCAAGCCTGACCCCTGCCTTCTCTAGGGAAGGTTTAGGGTGGGTGAGGGCGAGTGGAGGATGTTATGCTGAAGAGCCCTCAGAGCTGCTGGCATGGGGAGGGCACCCTGGCATGGCACTACAGCACAGAACCCTGACACAGCACTGGCACAGCAGGACCAGCCCAAAGCAGTGCTGAGTCCTGGGAGAACCATCAGTTCCAGCCCTGGGAAGCCGATGCTCGCCCACGTGCCGTGGGACACGATGGCCCTTTGTGGACAGGACAGGTGACTCTGCACAGGAGCCAGTGGCGTTTCTAGGTGGGGAGCCTGCTTCGGGGAAGGAATGAGGAATATGCAGCTGCACTGTCCCTGTGAGCCTGCATGCACAGACATGTCTGTCCTGCTCTCCCTCTCCTCCTCCCCCTGTAATTTGTCAGCCCCTTGTTCATCCAACTGTGGCACAGAGTCTCAAAAATACACCAATCCCGTCCCTTGCAGAGACAAAGCAGAGCTGAGCTGCACAGCCACATGTTCACATCTCAGCTGTGCCTCCCCTCTCTCTCCATCTCAAAGAGGCTCCTGCACTGAACCCCTCTCCTTTCTCCCCCCAGATCCTGCTGTGTTGGTGTCTCTAGCTGGTGCCTCACCAGAGCTCTGGGATGTGAGCACAGCCCAGCAAACACCCTTGACCTGCCACCCCTGGGGCTCTGTGCACACAGCAGGGGCAAAGCTTAATACAGATCCAAAGTTCTGTCCAAATGTCTCTTTCCTTTTTTTTTTTAAGCAGGAAACATTCTCAGTTCCATATCTAAAAGCATCCAAACCCCAAACCAAGCAGTGGCGAGGCACTTCTCCTCCCGGTCATGGGAGAATGGTAGATATCAACAAGTATCAACAAAGATATCAAAAAGTAGCAACAAACCCCAGTCCTGCTTTGGAAAAAAACGTGTAACGATATCCTGAATGTTAATAGAAATGGGTGTGACTGCAGTCTCCGTGGCTGATGTATTTTTTGTGGTCTTTTAAAAAAAAATACTGTCTCCCAAAGCCTCCAGCCCACCTGGCTGTGGCAGACCTGTCCCACTGCATCCATGCTGTGCTGGGACACTGCTCCACCATCCCATGGCTCCAGCCATCCACAGGCAGCCGGTCTCCCTGCCAAACCATCCTCAGACAGGAACCCAGAGTGAAATAAAGAGGGATCCAGGCAGCAGTGAGCGAGGTGGGGTTCAGACCCCCGTGTCATCCCAGCAGGTTCTGCTCAGAAGAGGACCTGCCCTCTGTTTGCGTCCCAGCAGCCCATCCAGGGGAGCTGGGTGGCCCATTTGCCAGTGGCCACCACTTGCAGCTTTGCCCGGTCAAACTTCCAGAACTGGTCGTCGCGGAAGAAGTAGACGAAGCCGTCGCGGTGGGCGAGAGCCCCCGCCGTGCCCGGGGGCAGCCCCCGCCAGTCCCGCAGGCTGCGGGGGTAGTAGGGCTCCACAGCGAGGGTCTCCTCGCTCACCACGAAGTATTTGGGGCCCTTGAACAGCACCAGGCGCCGGAGCTGCTGGAAGTAGAGCGCCGTGTCCGGGTGCCGAGGGAGCCCACAGGCGCTGCACTTTTGGGGAAAACCCGCCTCCAGCGTGGAGCCCGCGTAGCGCCAGCACCGGCCACCTGGGGAGAGACAGGGAGGGGTCAGAGCCCACCCCAAGGGGGGCCACGGCAGGACCAGCTCCAGGAGATGGGGAAAGACTCAGCCACAGAGCCGGCCTTGTGTCTGTGACGTCCATCCCACTGCGGGGCTGCCCCAAGAGACAGGCTGGGGGGAAACTGAGGCACAGCAGCTCAAGGGTTTTAAGGCACGGAAAGGGACCGCTAGGGACAGAGCAAGGACCCCCCCATGCTGCTTCCTTGTAAACCTCCCCCTGTTCCTGCACAGAGAATGGGGCAGACAGACCCTGTCCTGACTTGGTCTGGGACAACCAAAACCAGCACTGCAGCAGCAGGAACTGTGATGGGGACTGATGGCTCAGCGATCCCCACAACGCCCTGTCCCCACAGTCCCCTGTCCCCACAGTGCCCTGTCCCCACAGTCCCTGTCCCCACAGTCCCCTGTCCCCACAACGCCCTGTCCCCACAGCACAGGCAGACAAAAGCCCCTTTCTGCTCCCAAGCTGCAGCCTGACCCAGCCCTGGGGAGGGACGGAGGGAGCGGCGAGGGCTGGGGAGGCAGAGGGGCTTTGGCTCTCACCCAGCAGCAGCAACAAAGCCCCTTTTCTGAAGAACCAGCAACTGGTTTCCATTAAAAGCTGGGGCTGACCCTGGCAGCCGGGCTGCCTGGTTTGACCTTCCTCTCCCCATCCGGCTGTGGCTGCCGGGCAGCTCACGGATGCCATTCCAGCTCCAGGGGCAGCTCAGCCCCCGGCATGACACAGGGATCCATGTGTGCCACGAAAACACCACACTCAGCTCCTCTCCCCCACGCATCTTTGGGGAGCATTTTCTCCCCGAGATCCCACAGGGATTGATGCACTTGGTTTGGTTCTGACACACTGGTGAGCTCTGCTCCCCTGAACGGGCTGATGGGGAAACTGAGGCACAAGGGGGTGATGTGGCAGACACCAAGCCCAGGGTTTTGCACACCCAGGACACCACAATGTCTCAGCTCTGCACTGGGAGGGGGCATGGGCAGGAAAAGGTGCTCCAGCCAGACCCGGACAACCAGCCCTGCAGGCAGGAGCAGCAGGAGCCACAACAGGAGCTCCCCTGCCCAGGCCTCACCTACCTTTGAAGAAGTAAAACTTGCCACTGAGCTGGGACCAGGTACAGGCATCGATGCCAGAGGGGAGGCCGGGCCAGTGTGTCTCCAGGGGCTGTGGGTTACTGGCATTTCCACTTGCTGACACCACCCAGTAGTGGCTGCCCTTGAAGATGTAGAGGTTGTGATCCACGTCTGCGAGGCAGAGGGAGGGTGTCCCGGGTGAGAATCCTCATTCCACCACCCCACCACTGCTCCCCAGCTCCCCCCTCCTCCCCACGCAGCCCTGTGGTGCTTTGGGGATGTTTGGGATGTTCCCTTCTGCCTCTCCAGTCATCCCTTCAGCTTTCATGATTCATTGCCTTTGCTCCGGCCCGGAGAGGATAAAAGCTGATCACAGCTCCAGGCTCATCTTTCATGGCTGAGCTCCTGCAGCAATTAATTCTTGCCACGGCCCGAGTTTCAGGATGTTTTCCCTGCTCCTCACACACTGAGCCATCACTGTGCCCTCAAAATGTACTCTGCTCCATGGCAGCAACGTGCATCAGTGATCCCACCAGCCCCAGGAGCACGTACAGGGCTGTGGATGAGTCAAAACCCCCCTTTTCCACCACTGGAGCTTATCAGAGCAGAACCAGGCTGGGACAAGGGTAGGGGTGCACAATTTGGGTGAGGGTCACACCGGCCAACACCCACCAGTGGTTATGGCATCGAAGTAGGAGTGGCAGTAGTAGGTGCTGAGGCTCCTCTGCTGCCGGTCCCTGCCGTAAAGATCCATGTTCCAGTCCTGGAAGTGGGTGAAGACCTTTCCTGGGAGCTGGATGGCCGAGCCCTTGGAGGGCTTCCCTGGGATGGAGTAAAAGGTGGTGAGTTGCAAAGAAGGGGCAGGGAATGGGCTTTGTCCAAAGCTCAGGGCTGAGGAGCCATCCCAGGGCTCCAAACACTCCCTGTCCCACTCTCTGGTTCCTGTGCCCCTCTATATGGGTGGTGGCAAAGACCCCTTGGTACCCCAAAACACATGCACCAGCATTTCCCTGGTTGCAGACAAGCAGCCAGCCAGCCCAACCTTCCCTGCCCTGGAGGAGCTGGTGCCCATCCCACACGTCCTCCCACATCTCCCTCCCCAGCCACACAGGGGTGCTCAGGGAAGCCAGGCTCACCGTACAAATTCTGGACGGCCAAGATGTCATCCCAGCTGAGGACAAAATCCTTGCTGAGCTTCTTGTAGTAGGGAGACATCAGGGCGCTCTTGACGGGGGAGTGCTCCAGCCCCAGCGTGTGCCCGACCTCGTGAGCCACCACGATGAAGAGGTTGCGCCCTTTGCCGCTGTGCAGGGACCAGCGCTCGGCGCTGTCAAAGTGGGCTTCCCCACGCCGGGGGAAGAAGGCGTGGGCCAGGGCACCTCCTGGGGGACACGAGAGCCATCAGGGACCACGAGGCAGGGGGCACACGCAGCTCTGGTTTGCCTAAACGGGCACCAGTTTTAGCTTTGGTTCGGAGGATGCCGTCAAATGGGGAGGGCTCCTTAAAGGCCACCAGCACAATCCTACAAGGAATATCTCAAGCCACCTCACTGGCAGACCTCAGCTGCAGAGCTGGGAGGGAGGACCCCAAATCACAGCCAGCCAACTGCTGCAAACTGGGCTAAGAGGCACTGCTGGGGCAGAGCCCTGCCTCCCTCACCCCCCAGCCCTCCTCCCCGCCGGGGAAGAGCCCACGTTGTAAAAGAGCAGCTTACGAGGGGGAAGCGACCAGCACCTGGCCCATCGAAGGCATTGTTGAGTCCGTCGTTGTGGTCCCCGTGGAAGAAGGTCAGGCGGATGTCCACGGGGCCGTCCCGCGCCTCCCAGAACACCAGGGAGGACACGTTGCTCCAGAGCTCGAAGGCGGCTCTCACGGCCAGGCGCACCTCGTGCTGTGGCAGGTACGGCGGCCAGTTCATCACCCGGTACGTCAGGTGCCTCTTGTACCACCTCCCACCTGCGGGGAGGGGGGGAAGATCAGCGTGACAATGGGCATTTGGACTTGTTCTCCCACCCAGGAAGCGGAGTAAAGCTTCCCGATGCCAGGAAATGCCGCAGCTTTCCCAAAGCATCACCATGAAATCCTGCTGAAGGTGCCACCGCTAGAGCCCACACAGAGATTGCCAAGGCTGGAGCTGCAGCCAAATCCTAAGAGAGGGGCCAAAACGTCTTTAGGAGAGGAGAAGCTGGGGCACCCAGTTTGAACCCCACCCTTGCCTCAGTACACTCTCCAGAGCCAAATCCAGCATGGGTCCTTGCTGGAAGGTCTCCTGCCTGATGCCAGCTCCATGTTCAGAAGATGGAGCTCCAGGGCTGGATTTCAGGGAGAGAAAGCAAAGCCACCTCTGGAAACAAGTTAGGCAAAGGAATGGAATGCACCTTGGGGATTCAACAGATTACTGCCCAAGGCTTCCTTAAAAGCTTTCAGGAGAGGCAGAGCCACAATGCCACCGGGACAGTGAAGAAGAGGACAAGCATGTGTGACCCCCCTAAGCTCCCAACCCTCCTCCTACCACACAGGAGTGCAAAGATGTGTGTTCCTGCAGCTGCTGCACAGCATCACAGCCTCCTCCTCCTCCAGCACCCCCTCCAGCACCCCCTGGCAGCTCTGGGGGACCCCAGGGCCCTGGGATTACATCTAGCAGGGTGGATCTGGCCAGGAGCAGGAAAAAAGCCCTGGGGAGATGCGGGTGCCAGAGCTGGTGCCGAGGCGTGGGAGCGGTGACAGACCTCCAGTGTCTGCATCTGCTCCAGATGTGCAGGAAAACAGGGGGAACGGAGCCGGCAGCACGTCGGGGCTCGCTGCTCCGGGTCTGAGCCAAGAGCTTAGACCTGGCAGACATCCAACCCCAGCTCTGCTTCCTTCTCCCCCATTTCTCAGAAGCCCATGGCAGAGGAGACTCTGGGCCAGCTGGTCATGCTCCTGGGGGAAGAATCAGTTCCCATTGCTTGACAGTGCAACAACAGCCCCCAATTCCAAAGGGACATGGGTGCTTTTCCACCAGGACATACCCTGTGAGGCAAAGGCTAAAACCTGCCTGGATGGCTGCAGCCCTAAAATAAAGCCCTGGCATGCCATCCTTCCCTCCATGGGAGCAGAGCATCTACTATCAGAGGAGGATGGATGGCACTAGCAGGCAAGGCTGGGTGAGCCAAACGTGGCCAGCTCTTGGGAAAAGGATGGTCTGGCATTTGGCCCTTCCCTCTCTGCCTCGCTGCCCACCTGTCCCGGGCACGAGGTGGCTCCTGCAAGGGCCATACTGCATGTCAGGGCTTTGGAATGAAAGCCAGAGGCTGAAGGAGGATGAGGGAGCTCTCCTGGGGCTGTACACCGCCAGCCCTGCCAGATGCAGAGACAGCCTGACACGGCACAGAGCCCTTTCTTAATCTCGCCTTCGTTTTTCCCATGTCCTAAGCACAGCTGGCCCTGGCCCTCTTGCTCTCTAGGAATCCAGTTACTCATCCACAAGCCCAGGAGGGAGCACATGATGGACAAGAGGCCTAATCCTGGACGAACAGGAGCACAAAAGGATGCTTGGAGCAGAGTTAAACCCCTTAACGTGGGTGAAACAACACTCTGGGTCAGGCAGCCCAGTATGGGCAGATTTTGTGGTTACTGCTGGGTGATTAACACATGACAGAATTCCCAAAGCTCAGCAAAACCTAGAGATAACTTCACTGTTTGCCAGCTCCTGCCCTCCAGATCATGGCATCACAGGCATTGTCCAGGGCCACAGTGACCTGACCGCTCCCTGGGACTTGCCCTGGCTCCCTCAACAGCAGCAAAACGACTCCAGAGAGCCAAATTTCCCCACGAGTGGGAGTTGCACCTCTAATCACTGCTGACATCAAGACACACAGAACAACTGAAAATAAAGAGATATAAAAATAAAGCAGCACAAAACCCAAGCAGGCCCTGGGATGGGTGCAGTGCTGGCAGGGCCGCACCTCCCACCCACAGCAGCGTCGCCGGAGTCCGGCATGGGAGAGCTGGACTTGCAGCATTCCAGCAGCCCAGAACCCAAACCCCACAGGGACCCCCGGGGTCGGTGCTCACCGTGCTGTGCCGTGCGCCGGCGGCGCCGGGCGGCCGATGCCCGGCGTGTCCCGGCAGCTCGGCTCTCCCCGTCATCGGTGCCACACCGCGGCCGAGCCATCTGCTGGAGCGTGGGGGCATCCAGCACCCCGCTCACAGGGAGGTGGGTCACCCGCTGGAAATCCCTGGGAAAGGGAGGGAGATATCAGCAACCTCATCTGGACCCCACATGATTGGGTTTTGTTTATGTCTGTGCGGGGGGTTTGAGCTGGGCCAGGGTTTTCACCCCACAGGCTTCACACCCCACCACCAGGACTTCACCCAGGTGACAAAACAAGGATTTGGCTCTGCAACCACAGCTGACCTGTAAGTCACCTCCTGGCAGGGCAAAAGCAGACAGGGGAGCCTAAAAAAGTGCCTTTTCCAGTTTTTAACCCCAGTTCTTCGACTTTGTGTTTGACTTTGCACGTGACTTTGCGCAGGGTCAGGCCAGGGATGCTCCCAGAGCCGATCTGGTCTCCTTAGGTGATGTCCAAGAAGGGGCTGGCTGCTCACCCCCGCCCCCGACATCTACCGGCCATCCCCAACCTCGGCCTCCCCGCAGATATTACTGCAAGGGGAGGCCATAAAAGGCAAATAAAGCAGCTCCACAAGCTCCGGGTGCCAGCAGCCGGCATCCAGCTGCGGGAGCCGGGCACGGACCGGCCTTTCCAAAAAGGACCGGTTGTGCTTTACCATCGGACCGTGAGAGAGAGCCTCCAGCTGCAAAGGGACCCCTCTGGCTGCAAAACGACCCTCTGGCTGCTGGCACCATCCAGGCAGCTGGAGCTGCTGGGTTTTTCCTGCAGTTTTCAGCCAGGGGCTCCTACCTCAGCGCCTCGGTGAACTCAGCAGGGCTGTGTGTGCCGGCCCCCGGCTCGCTGAAGTAGCCGTATTTCTCCAGGAACAGCTGCAAGAAGAGATGGGAGAAGTGCAGCTCAGAGCACGTGGTTGGCTTGGGAAGGGGAGGGGGGGGAGAAAGGAGATGCGATGGAAAACAGTGCTGCAAACCCAGGGCTGTGTGGAATTCCCACTTATTTTTTTCCTGAGACCTCTGCACCTCAAGCGGCCGCACCTCCTCTGTCCGTACAGGTTTATGTGTGTCTCCACCCCATCATTTTTGATGGCTCTTGGGGTTTTTGGCCATGACACGATGGAGGCGTAGGAGGAAACACTCCATCAAGAGATCAAAACACTCTGCTGCCATGTCATCCACGGCCAGAGGCGACCAAACCCACAGCTCTGATCCCCTCGGCTCAACGCAGTGATTGAAATAAAGGCTAAAGTGCTGTGGACGGGAGGAGGGTGGGGTGAGATGGGGTCAGGCTGCAGCCTCCCCCCATCGCCACGCAGGATGTGCTGCTGCAAAGTGGAGACACGCTGGAGGCAATCAGCTCTGCCAAACGATTCTTCTTCTTATCGGCCATTGACATGGACGGAGGTTGTCTCTCTGAATTTGCTCCAACACTTAAAGAAAATAAACGGCTTCCCTCGGCTCAGGCTGCTCCCCAGCCCTCAGAGAAGTTAGTGGCCGGGGTCACAGGAATGCTCCACACCCGCCTGCCCTGCAGGGGATGTCTGCGGGAGACAAACAAGCTGCCCAGCATCCTGTTAATGCAGCAGAGTCGGAGGAGTTACAGTAATGAATAATGACAAGAATAAAAAGTGAAAGAGGTGGCTTCCTTTCCCCGCATCCCAAAGGAGAGGTGTGAGGGGCAGCAGGAATACCGTGGGCTGACCCGGATAGCACGGCTGGTGCCCTCTGGGAAAACGTGTGCTTTTAAAGCTGCTTCCCTCCCTGCTCATCTCAGAGCAGGGAAAAGGGGGTTGGGATGTCAACCTCCACTCAGTGCTGCTCCTGACCATCCACCTCCAGAGGGTGATTCAGTCCCTTTGAGGAGGAGGCAGCATTTCCCTTCCTGGGCCTGTCACCTGGCAAGGAGCAGGAATGGCTTATGGACATGGCAGTGCTGAGGTGTGCCAGGGCCTCTCCTCCTCCTGCTGCCCAAACCTTCTGCTTGCCACTAACAATCATCTGCACACCACCCCCAAATACATCACCCCTGCACCCAACACCTCCCCACAGGCAGGGCAGGCACATCCACGTGTACTCCTGCAGACCTCATCTCCTCCAGGTGCCAAGTTTGCTCTTCTCCCTTACGCCCCTTCTACCTGGAGGATCCCCCTCTGGCTGCAGCACAGCAAGGACTGGCACAGCTTCCTGCTGGACACGCTCCTCACACAGCCCCAGACAAAGAGTTTGGCCACATTTCCCATCAAAGGAGCCTGTCTCGGCTGGAGGCACCAGCAGTGAGAGCCCCCCAGAAACAGACCCCCCCACCCCTGGTCAGGTGAGTCAGGATAAATCAGGCATGAGCAAGGGCTGCGGTGTCTGGCTCTCTTCCTCTGCCGTTGTTTTTATAAAGTTCTCCTCCAGAACTAGAAAATCCCCAGTTACATATATGGGTGCAGGGTGATGATCCCAGTGGTGACATCACCACAGATAAATGTGAGCTGAGAAGAGCAAGGACAGAAAGTCCCAGGTCTCAAATCACAGCACGGCCTAAACTTTTTCTACCACGCACATTTGCTTTCACTCAGTATCTAAAGCAAAACAACCTGAAGCTGTTTCCTCGCCTGTAACCCAACACAGTCCCATTCATAAAGCATGAAAATGGTTTCTCCCCACCATGATCTCATGAAGGCTTGAAACCCCATCTGGGCAAGTCAGGGTGCACAGCAAAAAAAAGCAACTGGTGTCAAGCAGCTGCTCTTGAGCAGCACCAGGAGGCACACGGGCCACTGACTTTATCATTCCTGCCTGGATCTCCTTGAGCTTTGCAAGTCTAACCAAAGCAGCAGTTTCCCTGTGGTTTCTGGCCTGTGTCACATGGAGGTTCTCACACACAGGCACCAACTTTCCAGCTGCAAAATCATCAGGAGAAATTTTATTAAATTTTTCTAGACACACCTACTGTCAGTTAAGGGTGATGGTAGTCCTGGAAACACAAAGCTACAGGAGAGGGATGTGCTGATCCTCTACTCTGTCATGTATTTATCAGAGACCCCTGGACCAGAGAGTTTTCAGGGTGCAGGGGAACCCAAGAACCCCATGACACAGTGTCCTGTGATTGAACCAGCACCCAAGACCCCATCCAGCACTGCACAACCCCCCCAGAGCCCAGCCAGGCTCTGGCAGGGCTGGTTGGAATCCAGTACCAGCCCATTAAACCTCCCCTGAGACAGCAATGCAAAGCCTGCCCATGCTGGGAAAACCTCCTCCCTCCTGCCCTAGATAGGGAAATGCTCTTTTCCATACAATGGGAAAAGAAAAACAGCAGGAAACCAAGAGCTGAACATTAATATGAAATATGCCCAGCTCCCCCTCTGCATGAGGGAGGGAGAGGAGCACAGATCTGGCTGCCTGGAAGCCAGTGCTGGGGCAGAAAAACCTTCAGAGCTGCAGCAGGGACAGGGGGAGGAGAGTTTGGGGAGATGGATGGGCCGTTCCCATCTCAGGGCTCTGATGTGGAGCCTGTTACAACCCTGGAAATCATCTCTGCTGAGAGCTAAAGCCAAGGAAACACCTGGCCCTCGACCACAGGCATCCCAGGTGGAAGACAGCCAACAGCAAATACAATTAGTCCTCCCTCCCTGGAAACCGGGATAACACGAGTGCAGAGACAGCAGGCTGCTCTCCCCTCCACGTACTCAACTTCTGGCTCCTTTCCACCAGCTAAGCACCAGAGAAGCCTCAAACTGGGCTCCTGCTGAAGGTGGTCCCTCTGCTCTGCCTGGTGCAAACACCACCTCTCCCCTCCATTCCAGAAGGGAAGTGATCCCATCCTGCCGAAGGGTGGGCAGGAGCTTCATGCTGTGGTTACACAGGAAGCCTGTCTCAAGCTGTACCTCAAAAGTCTTTTGTTGGTTTTTTTTGGTCATGAAATGGCAGCAACCCACCAAGCCAGCCCAGGTGTGTCCTCAGCCCTCATCCCAGCAGCCCCAGGCTCCATTCTGCATCATCTCACCACCAAGATGGGCATGATGGCTCCTGCTTTTCATCCTCAGTTTCGCCCTGTACAGACACGAGGAGAGCTGACCCCAGAGCATGTTTTGGCCTGGTCACAGAAGAAGCAGGGGCTCCTCCTGCCCACTGAGTCGCTGCTGCCTGGGAGCTGCCTCCTGAAGATGCCACAGCAATTAAAAACGCTCATTTGCTTCCGCTCTCCCAAGCCACATCCCTGCAAACCCTCAGGCAAAGTCCTTGTGCTTCTTTCGTTTAAGTGTGTGTACAAGTATCTATATAAATATTATATCTATGGACACAGAGAGACACATAAGAAGGGAGATTAGTGAACACAGAGCTTGGTCGTCCTCCCGTCGAAAAGGCAGCAAAACCTCAGCTAATTCTGTGCGTTAGTGACAGAGGGTGATTAAAGCCCCAGCTCTGGCTGCTGGGATGCTCCCCTGCTGTGCCTGATTGGTCCTGAGGGAATCTCCTCTTCCACCTACCTCCCCGAAAATCTACTTTAGCAATAAAATATCCACTTGCCACTGAAGATGTGGGTCTTTTAAATACCTTTATTTTCACACTCGACCTTGTGGAGCTAAGGGAATGTATCAGGTCTAACTAAAACCACTCCTGGTTTCAGTAACCGGCTAGGTGGGGCTCGGAGCAAACTGGTCGAGTGGAAGGTGTCTCTGTCCATGGCAGGGGGTTGGAATGAGATGAGCTTTAAGGTCCCTTCCAACCCAAAACATTCTACGATTCTGTGATCATTCACCGGGAACCCCCAGCTTTTCCCCGGCACCCCGCACCCGACACGGACGGGCTGCACCGCCCGCCGCAGCTCCAGCAGCACCAGAAACCCCTGAACGCGACCCAAAGTGCTCGGGGAAAATGGGGATAAACTCGGGGCTTGGCCAAACCTTCCCCTGCGAATACCAGAGCGGCTGACAAACCAGTTTGGTCACGCAGACTGGTTGTGCTTTCATGTCTAAGGAGAGAAAGGAAAACCAGACGCTTGGTCTTGCCCTCCACCGGGGTGGGAACCGGGGAGGGAACCGGGGAGGGGGAGGCGACGGCCCCTTGCCCGGCGGGCGATGTTTGCCGTAACAAGCGGGGATTGTTTGGCGGGAGAGGCAGGAAGAAAGCAGGGCTGTTCGTGCTGCGGTGACTCACGGGGCTGTAAATCACACCGGGGCATTGCCGGCTGACTCGGAGCCGCTCGCCACATCGCGGCTCGGAGACGCGACCTCACGGCTGCTGCATGTCCACGCACAGCCCAGCGGTGCCTCGCTGGGGTGATGTCTCCTCCTCCTCTCCCCCGCTCCTTCCTTTGCCGTGCTGAGGTTGAACAGCAGGAATTTTTCACAGGGAGAAGAATTTCTTCCCCTTATTTCGGAGGGAGGGTGTGGGGTGCCCTGGGAGCACGCAGGGGTCCCAGCTGACCTCCCATCCCACCGTGTGCTGGGTGGTACCCAGAGACCCTCGCTCCGTCCAGGCTGTGCTCAGCATCCAGCATCCCAACTGGATGCTCCTTAAAGGAGCTCAGCCAGACACTGGACTGTTTCTCACCACAAACACAGCTCAGAGTCCTAAATGTAAGTCCTGGGGTGGCTCGGGGAAAACAGACAGGCCCTGAGCAAGATGAGAGGGAGGAGTGCAGACTAGGGGGGAAATAAATGGAAAAAAAATCTTAAGTGAGAATGTCCTGGTCCCAGAGTCTTGCTCTCCATTCCCATTCACTGCTTTTCCTCATTTCCCCCCTATTTTTCTTCCCACTGTAGCTTTTCACACAAATCTCTGCATATTGTCCTTTGTCCTTGGCACCACCAGCACCTCGCTGGGCTCCTCTCTCCCAACACAGGCTGAGATCTCACATGCCCTGTGTATTTTACACAATTCCCCTGGGATCAGGGAATCTCAGGCATTCCCACTGCTGCCTGAGCACAGCACAGCCAGCCAAAGTGCTCTCTCACATCAGACCCTCTCCTATCTGGAGCCTGCAGATGATAAGATGATTTAACAGACAAATGTTTCAAATTTCCAAACTTTCCTTCTTTATTTCTCCTTTTTTTTTTTTTTGAGTTGCAATTGATATGGATGCAGTGAAAACATGGGCACAAGCCAGGAAAAGAACACAACTGGACATTTTCTCAGTCTTGTGCATCTAAGTTTACACAACCCATTGTTGCTAACTTTGGCTCTTTTAAAAGCAACCAAAAAAAGAAAAAAAAAAAAAGCCTGGCTCTGAAAGCCACAAGTCACTAAAACTGTTTGATGTCATGTGAGAATTTCAGCTTCCTCCTAAAAGAAAATTAACTGCTCAGTTTATTTAGACAAGCTTTCTTACTCCATTTTCATTGTGTGTGTTGTCCCAAAGTCCCTGGGCAGCACAGCCCATCCCACTGGGGAAACTGAGGCAGAAAGACAGGCAAGTCATTTGTCCAGCACTCATCGCCTGGGATCTGCCACAATCCTGGGATCTGCTCTGAGGCCTTCAGGGAAAAGTTCTCAGAAGTCACCAGTGAGGAATGGAAAGGCAGTTTGGACCTTTTTCAACCTTGTGCCCTCAGTTGGTTTTCTTTTACAGTGGATTTTAAATTATTTATTTTCTGAGCACAAAAACTTTGCAGATTTGTTTTCTCCAAGTGGCATGAGGGGCTGGGTTGAGGTTTATAAATATATATATTATATATAAATAACCTCTCTGAAGCAACATCTCCCAGCATAAGAAATCTGCACATCAAAACAAGCCTACGAGCATTTATGTCCACTTTTACAGCATGTGAAAAATCCCAATTAATTCATGAGGATTTGCTGACTGGGGTTTAAAATTAAGCATCTGTGCAAATGTACACTGGATCGATGCCTAAACAAGAAAAAAATCCCCAACACAAACCTTCATTCACTGGCCAAATCTCATACCTTGTCCTCCCAAAACAAACAGGAACGGATGGTGGCACGGTGTGACAATGAAATGGGGACAAACAAAAGAAATCCAAACACAGGTGATGGGGAAAGCCCTGGGGAGAGGCAGGGAGGGGAAGGACTGGCATTTGTCCCCTCCTGATGTGCTGGGAGATGGGCAGGTTTCCTCATGCAAGAATTCTATTGTTGTTGGAGCTCAGTGGACGGGTGGGTTTGCAGACACACTGAAGACAGGCTGAGAGAGCTGGGGTTGCTCAGCCTGGAGAAGAGGAGGACACCTGGAGCCTCTTCCAGTGCCTAAAGGGGCTTCAAGAGAGCTGGAGAAGGACTTGGGACAAGGGCCTGGAGTGATAGGACAAGGAAGGGTGCCTTTAAACTGAAGGAGGGCAGAGCTAGATTAAATATTGGGAAGAAATTCTTCCCTCTGAGGATCATGAGGCTCTGCCACAAGTTGCCCAAAGAAGCTGTGGCTTCCCCATCCCTGGAAGTGTCCAAGGCCAGGTTGGACAGGGCTTGGAGCAACCCGTGGAAAGTGTCCCTGCCCATGGCAGGGGGTGGAATGAGATGAGTCTGAAAGTCCCTTCCAACTCAAACCATCCTGGGATTCTGTGACACACCTCCACACACAGCACATACAGGCACACACCTCGGCATTCCAACACACCCGTGTGCCACGCACACACCACAGGTACCCACAGCACACACCACAGGTACCCATGGCACACCTGTGGATGCACAGGCACTCACGGGCGCTCATGATATGGTGAGAATGTACCTCGGGGACAGCAGCACACCCATGACACAGGCACAGCGGGGATGTGGGCACGCTGGGGACACACACACCTTGTGCAGGGACACACCTATGGCACAGGCACACCCAGGGCACGGGCACACCGGGGACAGGGGAACACCGGGGACATCCCCACACAGGGCAAGGGCACACCAATGGCACGGGCACACGGGCACACCGGGGCGCGCACACCCGGCACACGGGCATCCCACGCCGGCCGGGAGCAGCCGGAGGGCGGCAGCGCCCGCTCCCTCCCCGCTCCCATCCCTCTCCCGGTGCCGGTGCCGGCCCTACCTCCGCCTGCCGCCGCTGCCCCGCGGCCGGGCCGGGCTGTGCCGCCGCCAGCAGCCCCAGAGCCAGCGCGGCCCGCAGCGGTCCGGCCATCCCGGCTCCGCTCCCGCCGCTCCGCTCGGCGCCGCCGCCGCCTCTCCCCGCCCCGGCCCCGGGGGCGGCCCCAGCCCCAGCCCCAGCCCCGGCCGAGGGCCGGGCTCCGCCGGCGGCACCGGGTGGAGGGGGCTGTCCCTGCTCGGGGAGCCCCCGCCGCCCCCCTCCGTGTCACCCAGCCCCGGTCCTGCTCTGGGGGAACGACCCCCGGTGCGTGTCCCGTGCCCCGTCCCCAGCGAGCATCCCGCTGCGGGTGCGTCTCTCCGGGCTGCTCAGGGTGCTGGGGCGGTGGCTCTGCCCAGTTTGAAGCTGGAAGAAAGACAAGGAGAAGGCGATTCCAGCTTTTCCTAAACTTGAGTTCACCCACGGGCCATGCAGAGCCCATGAGGGCTTGGGGGGCCGGGGGGGTCACTCTCGGCCAGCACTTGCCATGAGCACAGACGCGCAGGAGGCTGGATGGGCAACCCTGCCCCTCTTCAGGGGTCTGGCAAAACCCTGTGCTCTCTCAAGCTTTAGATAACAACCACACTCTGAGGTTTGTGGTTTACACTATGCTTAAATTCCCTCCCCGGTGTGGAACGTGGTCACCCGTGGACAAGGACGGGCTGTTTGCCACCCAAGGTGACACGCTGTGCGTGTGTCAGTGTCACAGCTCTCCTGCAGCTCGGACACAGCTGATGATCTTGTGTGTTCCACTGGCAGGTCAACAGCTCTGTTTACTCCCAGCAGTGTTTTGTTTAACTGTTTTGTTTTAATTTGACTGAAGTAGAAGGATGTTTTGATTCTGCTTTTGTTCGGGGGGGGGGGAAAATAGGATGTGACTTATATGTGCTTTTGTTTTCATGCCAGCTTCAACCCCACACCTTTTTTAAAGCTCCCAGGCTTCTTCTTCCTCTTTTTAAACATGCCAAAACCTGAAGTTACAGGAGCATCTGTTGAGTGCAGCCTGAAGAGATCAGCAGGGATCCTGTGACACGTTGTTTTTCAGTTGGACAGGGTTGAGCATGTAGGGGAGAGAGGCAAGATTTGAAGGACAGAGAAAGCAAGCTGCGTAGCACGACAAAATAGGGAAGACACTGAGCTATGAGGAAAAAATAAGGAAGAAATTAAGAAGGTGACATCTGGGCCAGTAAGCACTGATCGAGGGGCTGTCAGAGAGCACGGTGGGCAGCTGGCACAGGCTGTGGAATGATGTGAGGGGAATACTCAGCCCTGGGAGGAGGGAGAGCCAAGGGATGGCCGCTCCTCACACAGGTCAGCCTCACGCTTCCTTTCAAAACAAGAGCAGCTCCGTCTGCAAATGCATCCGTGTTTGCGTCGTATCTAGGAAGCAACTGATCCATCTGCTCTTCCACTTAAGAATATGGATGATGAGAAAGTGACTGGCTCGGCTCCAGCAGGAGCAGGAAACTCCCTCCTCTGTTCATTGTAATGTGGGGAAGCGTCTGGGAGGGCACCTGCAGCCCCTGGAGCAGCCAGCTTTCCGACCGGGCACTTCCCGGGGCTGCTGCCTCAGTCCTTAGGGGTTTTGGCATTCAGATGGAGAAGAAATCAGCCCAGCCTTGGAGATGCCAAATCATAGTTCTCTGCAGATTTTTGGCTGGGAGTATAAAGATGTTTTTCCAGCTGCTGTAATCGGAGCGGTATCAGGAACAGAAAAACTATCTCGTGGAAAGGTGGACAGATTTCCAGCTCTCTCAGTGTTAGGTAAGAGCTCAGAAATGGGGCAGGGGAAAAAAAAAAGGAGTTTGAGTCCCTGTAACTTCTACCCCAAAACTGAAACCTGAGAAGTCAAGGCTGTGACAAAGAGCTGACACAGTTCGACTAAAGAACAATCTCGGAAGAGCATGATAAATAGATCCATACAAGTTCTGTCTGCATAAACATCCCCGGTTTCTTGGATTTCTAGATAAAATGACATCTCCCTTGAATTTACCTCAAAAGGTCTCAATGCAATTATTGAGCTTGATTTCCAAACCCTTTCCTATGACAGCTACCCAGCTTGGAGATCCAGAGGGTTCCTAATTTAATAGCACTGTTATATTCAGCTGAAATCATCATGAAGCACTAAGTGCCACAACCACAGACATGGAGTCTGGAATGGGGGAGGCTGCTCTGTCGATATGAGCACAGCAAGAGAGGCTGAGCATTGCAAAGAGCTGAAGCCCCAGTGAGTCACCCTCAGAGGTGAGATCCAGGAGTTTATAAACCAACAGAATGAAACAGCACTTAAGTGACGTGAGCTTTCTCGGAGCAGCTTTTGAATGTTTACCACAACTGATAAGCAAATAGCAACACCATTACTCCTCTGTGGCAGCTTCTACCCAAGATGGATGTGATGCACAAGAACTGACGGTTAAAAACCTTTAATGCTTTGCACTGGGTCAGTTTGTGCTGTTTCACCCACCCGAGAACAGCCAATTCTCCAGGCATTTTCTGCTCCAGGATGGCTCACTGGGTGCTATGTCAGGCAATGTCCAAAATACTCATCCTGCTGCTGGAAGGTGGCCAGATCCAGGACCACTTTGGATCAGACCAGAGCGGTACAGTCACAGCTTTCCCTCCCGATCCCAGCCTGCAAGAGTCAAATTCTTTACCAAGGCACAAGCAGCTTATGCTCCCCAAGCTTTGGCTGTCACAAGGGTGAAGCTTTTCTGCTCAGACACTTGTTTTCTCAGGTACTTAATTCGTGCACAGTAAGTTCTCACAGGTCAAAGGACTCTCCTGTGTCCTCAGTGTGTTAGAAGGTCTGTCTCGCCCAGTATCCTGTCCCCAGCAGAGCCAGGAACAGACACTTACCAGAAGGGTGTTACAGAGAAAATGCAAAGTCTGTGCAGACTTCCCTTGGCTTTATGTTTTGTGGCAGAGTTCCTGGAAGTCAGTGAGGTCAAGAGGCTGCATCCAGCTGACGAGCCCTCCTACAAACACATCAATTTGCTGGATTTGTTTGAATCACACGAACTATCTGCTCAGAGGACAGCCAAAACCACGCACCTCTTTCAAGGATCAGGGTGGCACCCGAGTTCCAACAAACTCGGGTTTGAAAAGTGGACTTCTGAGCAGCTTGGGGTGCGTTCTGACAGCTGTGTTTTATTACAACAGCTTTACAAGCAATTGCTACAGCAGCATTAGCAACATCATCCACTGGTACAGCACCACGCGAGCTCTTGGTTACCCTGGAAATGGGACTTATCAGTTCTAGATTAGGCAAAGCAGCACAGATGGAATCCTGCCCTCAAACCCCCAAAGGCTTGAGTTACTGGCTTCAGTCACTGCTCCCATATCTCTCTTTAGGACTGTGGTATTTGAGCAACTTAAAAGTTGCATTTCTTCTCAGGGTGAGGTGGGTTTGGCTGCAAAGAGCCGGCATGGAAACTATTTGGCTGCCTGTGAGATTGTTTAGCTATTATTGTGGCATTTCAGCTCTGGAACGATCACATGCCTCTTCTGCATTGGCATCCCTCTTTTCTCCATGAAGTCCTCGTTGAGCTTGGCAAGTGCTAGATGTGTTTTTATAAATAAACCACCAGCATTCCATGTGGGACTGATTCCCAAAATGAAACCCTCGCTGCTTAGAAAATGTATTATTGGAGGATAGATAGATCATAAATAGAGATGAAGGCAGCAGAGCAGAGCTGTTCCCAGCTATGCTGAGAACCACCCAAACTCCTCCTTTCTGCTGGGATAGCCTCTCCTGGTTTTCCACCTCCTGACAGATCCACCGCCCTGTTCCTCCTTAGTTTGGAATTTTATTATATGAAGTCCTATCAAATTCTCACAGGGCACTGTGAAGAGCTAAAATTAATTCAATCCTTAACATACTAATTTTTATAAGCTTTTTATTTTCCTTTTAACCTCAATTAAAGCTTATCCTGGTGAACTTTAGGCAGTTGTGGAGAAAAACTGCGGTGCTGAAGGACTTGGCAGAAGCAGCTGGAGGGCAATGACATAGTTAAACCATCATCTGAGTTTATCTCTTTTGCAGAACATCACTTCCCAGGCCTCCCTGAACTAGTTTAACTCTCTCTACACCAAAAGCAACTAAAACAACCCACACTGGCCCCAGCACAGCCAGGTTTTGCTCAGCTCAGCCGTTCCCGAGCTCAGCTCCGAGGGCTCCGGGTGCAGCCCCAGCAGAGACACTGCTGTTCCTGGCTGCTGATTCCTGCTTTCCTTCCACTCCATCCAGCTGCCTTCACTCCTGGATGTGCCAGTGCAGCACTGGGCAAGAGCACCCTCTAGCCTCTTCATTCCAAATAGTAACTCCAGCTTAAAAACCATCAACCTCTAACTTTTCTAGCCCAGCAAAACAACAGATACTGAATTTGTCAACAGCTCGCCTTTCTGAAGCCTGACATGCCATACATCAAATTTTATACTGCCAGTAAGGCACATATACCTCAAATTCCACTGTTTTAAGAGGAGCAAGCTGCCCACAATCCGTGACAGAGGCATTTCCTCACAGAGCAGACGCTTCCCAGGAGAAACCTGAAAAAGGCCCAGCACAGTTTCTACATTTACAGCCACGGGTAATGCTGATTTGAACTTGGTTACCATGACTATGAATGCACACCAAGCTGGGGAGCTGGCTTACAAACCTTAACAAAAGCCAGTTTTGTCCATTTCTCTGTGAGATACTGTGCAGCTCTTTGAGCCCAGTTTTAACTGCAGATCCCAAGAACTTGTATTTAGAGTGTTGCCCCTGGAATATTGGAGAGCC
>JAWWES010000048.1:6163033-6183709 GCA_035583135.1 Lophotriccus pileatus
AGCTCTTTGAGCCCAGTTTTAACTGCAGATCCCAAGAACTTGTATTTAGAGTGTTGCCCCTGGAATATTGGAGAGCCAGACGTTCTTTTTCAAAGGCCTGTGATGCAAAGGCAGCACTGGACATGAGCTGACTGGGGCAGTGCCAGCTTCCCAGATTTCCAGCACCTCAGCTCTGCAGAGGAGGGATAATGAACTTCCATTGTTTCTTCATACTTTGGCTTTGCAGCTGAATCCCAAATTCTCTGAACCTCACCTGTATCTGATCTCAAATGAAGCAGCTACACACAGCACTTGTTTGCATCACTCACATTTCAACTAGAAGTACAGCAACATAGAGCAAATCAACTTGTTCTTTCTTTTTTTTAAGCAATCCCACCTTGTTTTTTGAGCTGTCCTGGCCCTTGGCAGCAGGAGAACACACTCACACTGAGCTCTACCTTGCACCTAAGCAGATGTGGGGTAGGATTGCAGGAAGCACAGAGTTCTGTCTTAGAGGGAATAGGAGAGGAGGGGACAAGCCTGCAAGTCTGGGAGAGGGCATGGAGAGCAAGGAGGCTCAGCAGCAACTTAATCGCAGATGTGAACACACAGAGCTCAGGTCAAAGCTGCAGTGCCATTCCAAACAAGGGCCTATTTACTGCTTAGGCCACGTCACAGGAACGCTGGGAATACGTAAGGAAACACATGCAACTGAAGCAATTGTGAAACAGTAAGATTTCACAAATAAAACAATCAGCATTTATTGTTGTATTACAAAACACTTCATATTTTGGCAATATTTTACAGTTTATCCTTTTCCTTCTTGGGGCCTGTTGAAAAGGTATGGGGGGAAGAAAAGAGGAGAATGTTGAAATTAAGATTGAATTTCAATGTCTTGCTTAAAAAAAAAATCCTCCCAAACCACCCCAGTCCCTCCCACCAAAATAAAAATCTAGTTTCACTCAATTCCACTATCCCAAGAGGCCATGGGTGAAGCTGCAGGCAATTTCACTATCAAACGCATCAAGAAGACAAACAAAACATTCACAGTGGTCTTCAGTATGGTCTGTTGCGTTGATCATTTCTGAAATCATTTCTGGAAGGGGAAGAGAAAGTTATAAGCAAATGACAAGCGAGTAACAAACAGTCCCTTCAGTCAAACATCTCTACGCTGACGTCTGTGTGTCGCTCTGTGTTTAGAGAGCCTCGTCCAAACACGCTCTCAAAACACACTCAGCCCACAAACTGGGTTGTTTTCTACAGAAGCTCCCATCATAGCAGAGTTGTGCCTGCACATGTAAACAACCCTTTTCCCACAGTCCCTCTCTCAGTCTCACAGTCTGTTTGCTCCACAGCCTCTTACCTTCCTCCCATTTTGCCCCCGTAGCCACCTCCCCGATCGCCGCCTCGGCCACCGCGCCCTCGGTAGCCTCTTTCTCCTCCATAGCCACCTCTGCCACGGAAATCTGAGGTGAAAGGCAAACAGTCACATTAGTCAGGTTTTGCAGAAGGATGCAGGTGACACAAACACTTTGAACACTTAAGAGATGTGGCTGCTTTCACACACCTCCTGGAGGACGTGAATCTTCTGGTCTGGGCTCACCGCACTGGTTGCAGGAATTCCTGCGAGCGAAGTTCATGTTGCCACAGGACCTGGAACAGACAAAGATTCCCCAGACTGAGCTGGGAGGAAACTCCAAGAGCACATGTGAAACACCCCTGCCCGATTAAAATGACACTTACGGGTTAGGACAAACCCAATCACCATTTTTGGGTTCCCCACTTCTACCCTGGAAGCCCCCACCTCTTCCATATCCACCTCGTGAACCTGCAGACAAAATTACAATCAGAATAAAGGAGGGGAAGTCTCTATGACCTACACATGAGAAACATTTATTAAGGACTGTCACTGGCTTCAGAACCCAAGTGACAGACAGATGTTTCAGGTGAAAGGAGTGTTTAATGTAAATATATCCCCACTATTTATCATAAATTCTCTATCGGCAGTAAAGGGAAACTTGATCTGCTTGAATGGCCAATGGGTAAATATAAACCCACTATGTGCATTAATAAAGTTTCAGAAAGATTTAACAATGTATAATGTCAGTCACATATGGCCAGACTTAGTCACAGAACAAAAGCTTAACAAAAAGCTGTCTGGATCAATGCCAGGAGGCCTCTGACACGAGCATAGGGACAACAGTCTTGTTTTCAAAGATTAGGAACTTTTATACAAATTAAAGTTCTTGAAGAATCATTTTTAATCAGGCCTATCTGCCTGATTTAAAAACTAAAATTTGTTGACAGCCACCACCCAAAGCACGATTCCTGGAAAATGGGAATGAATATCCAGTGGACTATTGACAAAACTGTACATGCAGAGAATCAAGGACTCTCTTTAATTAAAGGAGTCAGACATCCAACAGCTGCTCTGAGTCAGTAGCAGTTGAATAATGTACCCTGCTTAATACCAGCTGGAAACATCAGAGTGTCTCAAGGCTTTGGTGTAACAAGCAAATACTCACTGGGAATTCACACCTATGTCTGTGGGACTGGAACAGCCTCAGCATCACTGTTACACTCTCTCTTTAAAAGCAACACTGAGACAAGATCTGAAGACTTTCCAGTTCTAAAGGAAAGCATAAATTCTGTGCTGTGCAAAACAGATTACAGATTTGAGTTTACTTAACTTGGTTCAGTCCTTATTACTCCCTTTCCTGGCAGAATCCCAAAAGCATATTTGATGAATCACTGCTTCAAAGTCAACTTCTCTTTCATAAATCAATCACACGTTAAAAAACATTTAACAGTGCAAAAACAAGGATTCTACAGATTTTAGTCCCACCTCGACGTCCTCCACCTCCACCTCCTCTCATGAATTCAGGCCTTCTAGTTGCAAAAGTAACTTTGATAACATTGCCATTGAATTCTTTTCCTGTGGAAGGAGAGAAAGGATCAATAAAGCTCCCAACAACACAGCAGCAAGCCCAGGAGAGCAGAAGTGATTTGCACACACAGACTGAACACACAAAGCTCTTGAGACACAGGGAAGCTGCAGTAAATCTCTCAGTTTTGAAAGCACTGCTCCAAAGGTGAGATGGTAAACACTGAGGTACTTGTTAGGCTCCCCATAAACCCACAGATATTTTAGTTTAAATGAGATCTGAAGGTTGCAATTTAAACAGACATAAGAATGTTTAAAAGATTTCTGGCCATGTTCACGAATAACTAGTTTGGATGTTCAAACTCTGTTTGTAATTCCAAGGCAGGCAACAAGGCTTTTGTACCATTCAACAGCCAGCACAAAACTTAACCTCCAAATGAGTGTATTTTAAAAGTTCATGTTTTTCAAAGTCTCACTTCTTCATAGACACAACATTTATCACAGAGCAAACAGGACTGCACATGTGCCTTATATAGTCATATTTGCTTTACCCTCCTAAAACAAAAGTCAATTTGCATTTTATGTAGCAAATTATAACCATCAAACAGTGTGCCGTGGCGGAATTTTTATGCAGTACCATTTCACACCAGATGTAGAGTATGCCCTTTTGTTTCTACCCAGTATCACTAAAATTCTGTGCACACAGAAGGTGACAGGAGCAGGCACTTTTCACTCACCCCCTCAAGCTTGCTACCAGTAGAATATCACTGTTATTTCCTGCATCAAGTTTGAAGAGTTTTACATCAATGTATTTCTGGGATAAGCCCAGAATTTTAAAAACTCTTGTTCTTCATTGAGTACATAAAGAGCACTCGGCACAAGTTGCCATAAACATTCCCAATCTCTAAAAATATCAATACTAACACCACAGGGAATCCCTCCAGCTGCTAACACAGATTACAGCTCTGTTGGTCTGTACAAGAAGTGACATGAACACCATCTCTCATACTTTCTGCAGGGGGGACTGAGGTACAGCAGCAACCCCCCCTCCCAGTTTCATTACACATTTTCTGTCTAAACCACCAGCTGTTGTTTCACCAAATGAGAGAGAAATCCAGCACACAAAAGATCCCATGAAATATAGATATTTAAGAAAAACACCCCCCCACACCCAAAAATCAAAAGCCACATAAGTACAGCACAGGGTCCCCAATGAGGTTATTGATTTGCTTCTTCCACTGCCTGTTAGATTCATAACCAGCAAAAAGAACAGGTACTCTCACCCACCATCAAACCAGTCAATGGCTGCTTTAGCAGAAGGAGGGTCATCAAAAGATACTGTTGCTTCTCCCTTTGGTTTGCCAGTATCCTTGTCTGTGTAAAGATTTATCATAGGCTTGCCAGTCTTTTTGTTGGTCTGAAAAGAAAGGTTGTACACTTGGCATAGGAGAAACACTGATGAAGTCAGTTCAGGGAATAAACTAAGAGCTAACACTAAGTATCTTTAGAAAGAAGATTCTCTGGGAGCTGGCCTGCAAAAACTGAAGGACATGACTGAGTGTTCTCCATGAAGTAATGATGGACAGGCTCAGTGTTAAAAAAAAATGAGGTCAAGTGCCCAAAATCCTAATTTAGAATTGCAGAAACAGTAGCAGCAGCCACAGAACACAGAGGCACACATGTGAGGGTGTATGAGGGTGGTACAATGGATAGAGTGTCAGAGAAGAGACACAAAGCAAACTAAATGTCACTAGGAAAAAGGTGCTAGTGCTGCCAGCCTACAAATGAGCTGTCAGCTGGGAACTCAGATAAAATATTATCTACAACTACTGGGGAGTCAGAGTGAACTCTGCCTTGAATGATACCACTACATTTCCAACACACCGGTTCCACAAATTCTCTTCCTTCTGGCCAATGACTTCTCATTTGACATACCTTTATAATACCAATTTGTTTGAAATAGTCTGCCACTTGATCTGTTGAAACATCCTCTCCGAGTCCTTGCACGAAGATGGTGTTGTTATCAGAGTTGTCAGACTCTGAATCTGTGGAAAAATAAGCTACATTTACCATGTGTTCCTGTGGTAGCAACAGCTAAAGCTCAGCTCTGTGCTGCCCAGTAGCAGACCCTTAAATCCCAAAGACATCTTGTGTGAAATAAAGGATGAGCAGCGAGCACAATTTTGCAGTTAACACCACCAACTTCCAAAAGGCACGCGCGGCACCTTCAGATGCTGCGGCACATCAGAGAATACATTTGGGGGCTGGCCAGCTGCCTGCCACACACTCAACTTCTCCGTGCAGCTGGACATCCCAACCCATCAGAGCAGAGTGTGTTTTAAATAACACAAGCTTAGCAGAAGTGTGATGGCAGTGAAAGCAGCTGCTTGGCTCAGGCAAAGTTCATCTGCAAATTCTTGCTTGCTGCACGAACATCCAAAAATTCCCATGCACTTTAATAAAATACATTTCTTTCAAGGAAGACATGCTTTAGCTACATTTCTTTGGAGCCATGGGAATTGCAGCCACATCCATCTTTGTAGACATACATTTTAAAAGCAGTGACCTAAGAGCTACAATCCACTCCCACTCACTGCTTGTTTTCTTACCAGCATCTGATCTCGGTCCATAATCCCTTTGACCTATGAAATGGATTTGAAAAAAAAAGAAAGAAAAAAGACTATTTTTAGCAAAGCACTTTCAAATGACTTTTTTAGCAACAAGAAAATATATAAAGAATGTATGTAATGCATCTAAGATCTAAGACATTAACCAGAGACTTAGAGAATATCTAGATTTAAACGTTCAACAGAAGGTGTCTGTAGGACGTTAACGTGTTCTTTAACTTGCAGCATGTGGCAGTTGCCACACTGATGCTGTGCTGGTGTTTGCTTGCAAATGCTGGTTGTCAGATCACCAAGCAGTTTCCCACTTTTTTTTTTTTCTACCTCTAGTACCATTCTAAGAAGCATTTGTAACAAAAATTAAAAAAAAGAAAAAAAAAAATCCGGTGAATGTCACTGTCTCCACAAATTCTTTCATGCAATTTGACAAAAGCAGAAATCCAGTTTATTGCTACAAGTTTGGCTATTAAAACTCGTGAACACACCAGCCTCACCAAAACTCTATAATGCTTCTACTAGATAGTAACAAGATATTGGTGGCTTTTAGAATTTATAAAGAATTTCCACTGAAACATTTTTGGATACTCGGCACTTACCACCGTAATTTTTGAAGCCACCACGGTCACCACCACTGCAGAGGAAAAATTGAAGAAATGATTTCTTCCTTAAGTCTCTACATGCTGAGCCCAAGGCTCAATCTACAGTTAACTGATGACAAGTTGAGAGTTACTGTCTGGCAGCTAAAGCACCATCTCTATGTTCTCCTCACTACCCGCTCACGTTCAAAGATTAAATTACATGAAAGTGAATAATCTCTCAGGGTGCTGCACTGGAGAAGAGAAGCCCTAAGGAGTATTTTAAACTAACCCATCCACATGTCGTTGGTTCAATACTTTCTCCCATCCCACAGGCCAAAATGACTGCTATTAAAAACCAGGGTTTACACAAAAACGTTATTTTCATGAAGGTTAATGGGCTTTAACTGTAGATGTAATTGCTACTTTGGGATAATTAGTGCTTTAGTACTTTTCTAGAAGTAAAAACAGCTAAAATTAATTAACCTCCATTTATATACAGGGGATAAATTAGCAGAATCAGCCATTCTCTGAGCAAGGGGCTGTGGGGACCTACTGTACTACAGCACTTGACATTACAGAGAAGGTGTGTGTATGTGAGCTTCAAAAGCAGAGGCCGTGAAGTTTTATTTCATTCATTCTGAAACCTGTGGCACAAAATGTAGACCAAGTTAAGAGATTACACACATCAATTTTCAAAGGTTAGAAGGGGATTTAAACAGGTTGTTATGCCTCCAATTATGTGCATGAAAATAAACCCTCACTCTTTTCAATGGAAAGGTTCGTACTTGCAGGGTTTTTCACAACAGCATTTTTAATTGCATCCATGTTATGAACACAATATAATCAATATTCAAAGTCTTCAGGAAAAATACAACCACTGGATTTTTTAGAAGGTAATATATAATAACCAAATGTCAGAAATGCTATCTCATACTGTACAACTGCCTGCTTGTCCTCCCTCACGTGGGGGGCAGAGCTGCCACCTCAATATTAGGCAGGGTGACCTAATCCTGAGAGCTTTCACACAAGATAAAGGCAGTGTGAGCTCAAACCCTGTTGCAGAGGGATATTCCAGCCTCTGGAGCTGTTGTGCCTCTTCACCAGTGCACTTTATGACTAGAAGTCACTCCGGGTTTTAATTCCCTCTGTCCACACAGCACAGTCCAAACACTCAAGCATCCAGCAAAAGGCAATGAAATAAAATTAGGGAGTAAGTTCTTTGGCACTCTGTCTGTTTGCTGTTACAGCAAATGCAAAGTCATAAGTGGAAGGTGCTGATATTTAACATTTATCTGCCCAAAGTGAGGAATAAAAACATAAGGTTCCAACAGGTTATGATCAAACCTGGATTAAGAGACATTCTTTGGAGGGTGGCTGACATTCTGTGACAGGACCTAGATGTTTGTAAAGACAGGTTACATTTCTATTGTGACTCTTCTTAAAATAAATCTTTGCTGCAGATTTTAATGCTGTTCTACAGAAAAAATCTGAATGCTAAATTGCAGGGCCATTTACTCATAAGTAATTCACTCTGCTCATTAAACAGGTAACATGAATGAATTTTATATGCAACATCAATGCTGGTCTTTATTCAAGGCTGGCTGTATTCAGTGATAAAAACACAATGGTGATCATAAAATTTACTGTAAATACCTTTCTGCTACTTCCAATTCACTTCAGCTAAAAAAAAAGAACTTCATTATGACACAACAATTTTTAATAGGATGCCTGTTCTTCTGGGATTTTAACTCAGAAATAACAAGAGCGAATAACATCAACCATGGAAATGTTATCAAAGTTTTCCAATCCCAAAATATAGTCCCAGTTCATCAGGACAGCAATATCCAGAACATGTTTTCTGATGTGAAATTATACAGCAGCAGAGACATAAATTAGAAAAACCCAACAATCGAAAAACGTACAGAAAATAATTTTGTGGCAACAACTGCAGGATGTTACAGGAAGTGAGGATTTTGTAAGATGCTGGGGTAGAAACGTGCACCAGGACTCTGTGAAGTGAGAGCTGGATATATAAAATGTACAGGAAGTCATAGTTCAATGCCCAGTTCCTGCCTCTGTGCTACAGTAATTCTGCACCCTGCACTAACAAGTGCAATCCATAATTTTTAATTAGTTTTAATTAATGTCTATAGAAATATGTTTTTGCCCAAGTATGTTTCAGCTCGGTCTCACACGATCAACCCCACAAAATTCTGCATCAGCTCACTGGCAGATACCTTTGATGATGGATGAATGTTTTCCTATATTTTTAAATCACATTTTACATGTGACTTATAAAGCTGCACTGTGTCACCTTCCAGAGATTGCTGGGCAAAGCTACCCAAGATCCCCTGGAATCAGGTAGATATCCTGCAGCAAGTGAATTCAAACACAGAAACTGGTTGCAAGCAGCTGATGCCACAGTCTCAGATCTACCCCTCTCTGAGACCCAAAATTCAATCTCAGCAGCTGAATTAGTTCCCACATTATTGTCCTAAAACATGTGGAAAATAGAACTGCAGTGTTTCACAGCCCATTGCTTCACCAGGCCTGCACACAGACAAAGAGATGGGTGACCAGATGGACTTTGGAGTTTTAACATTCTATATCAGAAACATGAACAGGCAGCTGAAACTCAGCAGGGCCACCAACTAAGATAATAAATAAGAGACTGAACTGCAGGCAGCCAGAATATGATGAGGCACCACTCACAGAGACAAAAACCTGCTGCTGTGAAAGAAATGTCCAATGTTCTTTTCTCCTATACTCAGTCACAGACTCATCACCTACTTGACTGGAAATGGAATTCATCTGGATATTGCTTACTCCAGCTGGGAACAGCTCTTTAAGTTAAAGGCATGGGTACATGGGGAGCTCAGCACAACAGATACAAGAAATGGAGTTTTAAAAAGTCATCAGATATTGGCAGAAGTAGCACTGAGAACCCAGGGACCAAATTTCAGCCTCCAACATGTCTCACCAAGTGTGCTGGAGTTACGCATCACAGTGCATTTTTACAGACAAGAAGGGAATGCTTGGGGCACCAGTAGCTGCTGACAGATGGCTTTTATTTCCCCTGCCTATATTTACCACTGTTCATGTATTTCCAAAGTCTCTATAAGCTCAAGCATACTCACTACAAGTCAAAATATTAACTGTGAACGCAGATCACACAGTAAAAAACATTTGCACGGAGCTGCAGTTTCTTTATATCCCACTAATTCCCATTCCTAATAGCTGATACAACAATTAAGCTGCGTAGGTAGCCTTTTTTTTTATAGTACATCCATATAAATCAGTACATGAGTTAAAAAATAATCTTTACTGAGCAAAGTTAGGATTTCTATGACAAATCCTAGCACAGTGATAAACCCTTTCCAAACTGCACCTGTGTAGTTCACTACCACAGTTTGCACGAGCAGAGAGTCAAAGGCAAAGTTTCTTTCACCTCTGTGTTGCTCCTGTATTTCCCACTTACAGGCTTAACCAGAGCAATTCAGTCCCACAATAAGCAATTAATGCCTTGTTTTTCAGATGAGGACTAACAACAAGGTGAGTAACCCTACAAGGAGGCTTGGGTGAATTTCATTCTCAAGACTTGCCCTCTAACCAGAAGATGACACTCTTCTACCATGGGTTTGAAAAGGAGAAAATATGTTACTTCTTAGCCACAACACAAATTAGTGAGATCATCGATTTTTCAAGCTTCAAAGCAAAGGGGTGGGAAAATTCTACTAAAATCCCAAAAGATGCAACTCAAGACCATTAAAAAAATTATTCCATCCCTGGAAGTGTCCAAGGCCAGGTTGGATGGGGCTTGGAGCAACCTGGTGTAGTGGAAACTCCACAATTTCAGAGGACTAAACATGATTTCTTACCTTATTACAAGTTATTTTCCCCTTGATTATACACTTCGTTATTTAATTTGTCCCTTTTCTAATAAGCATGTCTGGTAAAATATGTATGTCAGCAGCAGAATCCTTTGTCATAATTATGCAAAAAGACTGAATAAACACATGACACTGTATTTTCAGCAAATTTCCACTACAGAGGCTATTAAAGACAATATCAATTAGTAGAAGCAAACAGAATTCCCAATAAATGCCTTCCCACTTGGCTATATTTTCCCCCACTTCTCCATTCACCTCCCCTCTTTTCCTTCTTTTGGTTTCCAAGTCCAATGAAGGACTATGATCTGCATGGATGTGTGACCAAAAGTTTTCTTACACTTTGGAAAAACATGGGAAGAGGCTTTATTTTCACAGGCATTAATTCATTTTTCTTAATCTTGCAAAGACCCAAGTTTGTTTTGAAGTGACAAAATCTAAACAGTGTGTTTTTTGAAGCTCACATTCATTTCTCTTGTTGGAAAGGGCTCAGCTAGAAATGGATTTTTTAAAAATCCAGGAATATGGAAAACCCTCATCCACACAGAAAATCTAATTTAAAATAAGTAGTTCAGCTTTAACTGAAAATCAACTTAGAAGTTATTCTGCTAGTTAAGTTTATATTATATAAGGTACTACATATCACAGAATTTTATGTCTATTTTTATATATTTATCATATATAATTTTTATGTTTATTATATACATTATGACAGAAAAATTATGCATTACGTTTATATTATATAAAACCCCAGCAAACATAAAATAACTATTGATATGCTCTTGTGGTTGTGCTATCACACCTATTTAGGAGAGGTAGGGTCCACCTACATCCCTAAAACCAAACCATGAAGTACAATCGGGGAGCAGCAGGAGAATTTTAAATATGGGTTAAAAATATATTTTTTAAAAGTACTAAAGTACTGGACTATTTTATTTAAATTAGATCAGTTCCACCATACAGCACTGTATAATTATAGTGGATTTTATCTGGAGTTTAGCAATAACCCAGAGCTGTGCAGCCCTTTGAAGGGCTGACAAGCAACACCTCAAAGCTCATTTGAAGCTTCAACATCCTTGCCCTGCACCAGCGAACATTCTGCACCCTCAACCATTTCAGAGGCACATAAAGGGGAGCCAGTTGGGAGAGTTTATTAATAAATTATAATGTCATATGGCCTAATTCAGTAGGCTTTAAAGCAAAGGTCCCAGTCTCAGACCTTTCCATGAAATGATCTGCAAGCACAAAATTAAGTATGTGCATAATTGTCTCAGCAAGGCCTAAGGCAATTGATAAAGGGGTGACAGCATTGTTAGTATTTCAAATCTACCCAAAATAAACGTGTTTAGACTGACAGCTAAATCAATAATAGAAAATGTGTTTTAATAATACATAGAAGTATAAAGGAGAAGTTTAGAACTGCAAAAACAGCAAAGAACAGGGAACGTTACTACTAAATTATTCCTATTACTGCAAAGCCAAAATACTTCCCTGCTAAAATGTGAGCTACCTTAGCTATGAATTCATAAAACTGTCTCGATCCCTGGCTGTTGGTTTTCTTGTCACTGAAAACAAGGGATGGGCTGGGGCAGCTTTTGTGTTGCAGCTCATGCAAACAAAATGTGTCAGAACAATCAAATGCTTGGTCTCAATCTATCTGAGCCTATAAGAGCTCTTCCTATGCAAAATGCATTTCTCTGCAGCGCAGGAAGGTTTAATTTTAGAAACCTTCCATTTTTGGAAATATAAATCCGAATCACTTTAGGAATAGACATATAGTAAACACAAATTAAAAGCAGCTAAATTGTAAGAAACAAGGGTAAGGAACTGCAGGCACTGGAAGGAGATCACTTACCTATATCCAGACATATGACCTCTTCCATCCATGTCATAGCCCCCTCTACCTCCTCCCTGTGACCCGCCATATCCTCTATTATCTTCTCCATACCTACTCTTTTCACGTCGATCATCTGGAACAATGAGTAAAACAAAGCATGAGCAAACTGAGTGCAAACTGCAGTGCATGAAAACTCACATCCTTCAATTCCCCTCCCTCTCCATTAAGTCTGCCATTTAAATCTGAAAAGGTATCAACTCCTGAATCTCTCTTACATCATCTGTGCCACAAAGCAACTGGAAAAAAAATCCTAAAACAAACTTTGCTCCACTTTCTCCCTTGGCTTCCAGGGTCACAAGGTATATTAGAATGCAAGCACTCTGTAATTACACTCCATTTTCTAAACATTAAACACATATTGTCTAAAATATGCTTTTCATCTGACTTGCATACAGCCTTCCCAGTTTGCAAAAGGCATCAGTGAAGACAGAACAGGGATAAATAGAGTGGGTTGTGCTGCTGGTGTGAAGTTACTGCAAAAAAAAAAAGGCTTCATCTTAAACTTGTTCTATCTCAGAATTCACCTACACAGCATAAAGCTGGAATGTGAAGTGCAAAAGCTCTCCATGACTGATCAAGACATGTCACCCTCATGCAGGAAGAAGGTTCAAAATAGCTTAGGAAGAAAATTCCATCCAGAACTTGCAGAACACAGGGATTCTGTAAGGCTGCTTCTAACATACACAAGTGCAACCATTTTGGGGCCCCAAAAGTTTTTCACCTCTGCATAATCCTTTGAAAGCCTTAACAAATAAAACATCCCCCCAGAGTACCAGTAAAAGAGCTTTAACCATTCATCAAATAACTGCCTGTGGAAGGAAATCCAACTAGTTCACAGTGTCTCTGCTCGGTGTTATTAGCCAATACTGAATTCAAGCTGTGAGTTTTACCTTGGCTGTTGTGGCTATAGCTTCCCTTCTGAGACTGGTAGGATTGCTGGGAGTGGCCATATGAGCTTTGGTGCTGGTTATAGCCTGACTTTTGGTCATATGAGCTCTGGTGGCCATAGCCCGACTGCTGGTCATATGAGCCCTGGTGGCCATAGCCCGACTGCTGGTCATATGAGCTTGACTGCTGGTCGTAAGAGTCTTGGTTCTGTCCATAGCTTGACTGCTGGTCATAAGAGCTTTGGTGCTGACCATAGTTTGACTTTTGTTCGTAAGAGCCTCGTCCACTTAAAATAAACAGAATTTGAATTAACAGCTAAATGTTTACAGAACAGAGAGCAAAGTAATGGTTTGAAAATTCATGACATGGCTAAAATTTCCTGGTCGCAGTTACCTCATTACTGGCATATGGATATGGAAATACTTTGTTTCATCTCTGTTGGGATATTATCTGGCTTCCTCAGTTTCTGCTGTGAAGGTAACTTAAAGCATCCCTCCTTTCACACATCCCAGTACAACACTCGCTTGCTCCCCTCTCCCCAGTACCATAAATGGCTGATGGAGAGCCCGTGACCTGCTAAACACCAAATCCTTCTCTGTGGAACTGCAGGGCAGAGCCTCAGTGCTCAGCTCATGTTGTACTGTACAGCTGAGACCTGCTGCCTGAAAACCCCCAAATCCCCAGTTTCGCTTTCACTGCTTCACCACCTCCCTTCTTCTGGGCATTCTACCATTTGTCAAGAGCTTTTCTAACTCCTGTGATGGTCTCTAACACACTTCTCCCTTTAGTGCCATCTGCACCCCACCAATCTTCATCAGGAACACAGTCCAGTAGCACATCCAGGATATTTCCAACACAGTGCAGCTCCACATTCCACGAGGCAGTCGTAAATCTTCTCTGACTAATAACTTTAGAGCAAACACGAAGGAATCTCACCTACACCACACTTCCCTAGGCTACTTCAGCTTCCAAAGCAGAAATAGAAGCATTCTAAAAATCTAGATTTATGGGAGGACAGTTCCATTTGGGTTACCCTTTCATAGCAAGACATAATATGGATTTATGAGAAAGAAATTGCATCCAGGGAACACTGGCTGTTACTCATTCCTCTGTTTTCCCTCAGGTACTTAGTTGTGCCTTAACTGTCTTATTTTTTCAGTAACTGAAAATAAAACTCTGAGCTCTGCCATCCTTTCTTCTCTTCCTCCTCCCTGCTTCCAACCTTTTTCAAAAGATGAGGCGCTAGATCTGTCTCTCTCCGGTCCTTGGGTAATACTACTCGCTAGTCAAAATACCTCAGAAAAAAAAAAAAAAATTCAGAGCCTATAGAAAGTTTCCACCAGGTTTTCAAAGCATTTTAAGATCCTGTCCATTGGGTCCAACCAACCTTAAAATATTCCATTTGTGTAAATACCATCTAATCTGCTCTCTCCCAGTCCTAACCTAGGTCTCAGCTTTAACCTTGCTAATCCCAGTGGTAAACAGCTTGTGAAGATTTTTATTAATATCTTCACTTCAAAAAGGTCAGCTCTGCTTCAGCCTTTGCACCATCCCCAGCGAAGGAGGCATCACTCACAGCATCCACTATTTTCTATTTTCCTTCCCTCCTTTCACATGTGACAGCTACAATTTTGTGTCCACCCTCTTCAAAGCTGCTATCATTTAATTTCTCAGTTTCTCCTTATTTGTTACAACCACACATCAAAAAGTTTCCCTCCAATGTCTTTTCTTCATTTTCTTTAACATGAACAGTTTGTTGGAGAATCCACATGCTGACTTTTTTTTCCCAGTGCACATCTACAGAGTTAAAAACTACATTATTACCTCTCTATACCTCTCATAAATGCTCAGAAAATAAAGCAAAGCAAAACTTAACTCCTGCCTTTGTTAGGGAAAAAAGACATCCTGAGTGACAGCACCTACTGCTGGCAGATTAAGACCTTGCTTTTTTTATATTAAGATGTTCTGTAATAATAACTACAAAGCCAGAAACCAAGTACAGGTTTGCTCAAGTCCAGACTGTTTTATCACCTTGCAAAAAAACCTACAAAACCACTTGAACCTCGGACACAAGAATGAGGTTTAGGACATGACAGTGTATTTTAGTGAGGTCACACAATCCTCATAAAGCTCCAAGATCAGCAGTAACCTCAGGGTGTACACACAAAGCTTGTAAATTAGACAATGAAAGTATTCTAGTACTAAGTGGCCTTTCAAGCCATTATGGGAAGTTAAGTTGTGTTTTCCAACACACTCTCAAAGTTGTATCATTAATCCTCCTGAAACTGAATCAAATACAACCATCGCTTAACAAGTAAAACACATCTGCAACAGCACAGTTCTGGATCAGAATGCAGCATTTGCATGTGCACACTGAAGTTACTGATGAGGATGTAAAACCACAATGTTTTCAAAAATCTACTCAGTTGGCAAAATGAAAGTTAATTCTTAAATTACATTTTTGAATCGTTTATTCTTCTTGCATCAAGGAAAGGCATTCTGAGCCAGATAAGCAGCCTGCAATCTGAGAACAGCTATGAGTTCCCTTGCTAACAGCTTATTTGAAGTTAATAAAAGAACGCTGGAAGTTTATGCAGAAGAATGTGATTGTAAAGGTATTTGTTTTGTCTTTTTCCTAATCAAAATACTCCTTGAAGTTCTATTCTTCACTGCAACCACTATCCAAAGACTTTCCAAACTGTGTGTCCTCATACAGCTGGACTTTAAAACAACTGCATCCATCCTTAAATGAAGAAACATTCTTCCTGTACCTCCTGATCTTCCAGGCATTAAAACTGTCTTAAGAATGTGGATTTTCAAATATCTGTCTTTTTTAGCAATGACATCAGGAAATTTGCTATAGCTCTATTTAAGAATGTACAACTGCTAGACATTATTTTAAATAGATACTGGTAAACTCTGCTTCCTTACCCTCTAGATGACCCTTTCTGCTGTCCCTGGCTGCCGTAAGACTGCTGGTTGTATGAGCTCTGATTCTGATTTTCATAATTGGATTCATCATCGTATCCCTGGGAATCCTGTCCATAACCTGGAAATGGAGGAAGAAAATTTTTAGTCAATATTCACCTTTTAATTCCTGCCAATGAATGTAACAAGCTAGCCAAACCTGATTGATTTTGTCCATAGTTCCCGTGATAGCTTCCATAGTTCTGTCCATAGGAGGAATTGTCTCCACTCTGCCCATAACCAGAATATCCCTGTAATTTCAAGAATGTACTCAAATAAGTGTAACTTCCACAGCAGGTAATTACAGTTTTCCTTGGCCAGACACAACTGCAAACATCAAGCACAGCTGGGAATGGAATTCTTCCTGGCCCAGGAACAATTATTTTCACCCAAGAAACATCTGCTTTGAAAGACATGATGTTTTTTTCAACATACCTGTCCTTGTCCATAATTCTGACTGCTCTGATTGCCATAGGACGAGTAGCTGTAAGAGAAAAATGCTTTTAGGAAATGCTTACAGTGCCCTCCATATAGATTGGAAAGTAAAGGTACTTTTGGTGTCATTTTAAGTTTCTCTTCATGCCAAAATAGGTGTTTAATCTGAGTTCTGCAGTCGCAGGCACTTCAGAAACGCATCAGTGAACTAATTGTTTCCACAATTAGTCCTTGACTGTCAGAAGCCAGAAGAGCTTATTTTAATTTCTGCTGCATTTCAAGCATAAATTTAAACTAAATGAAAGCTGGGTTTACTGTAATTTGACAGATTCTTCAGAATCCCAGAAAACCTTATATAAAACAAAGGGACCTTACGTTTTTCAATACATTCTTACAGAGTCAATTTTATTTTAATTCCTGTCTGTTTGGTATTTGTTGAACTATCCAACAATAACACCACCATCAAAACCCACTCTAATTTTATATTATACTTACTCATTATTCTGCCACTTCAAGCCTTCATGAACTGACAGAAGAACCATGTGCTGAAACTCATCATGCTCAGACACAAATCCAAACTCAGGCAGTGTTACGTGCACAGAACCTTGTGATTTTCACTAGCACACTCAGCATTAGCTGTGATTTTCACACTTCCATAAAAACACTTGTTTCCCTGATTAAAATATGCCCCCAAATTGCAGCTTTGGGCCATGTAATAAATATAACACCCTTTGACTAAAATCTTAGTGAACAGCTTAAGGCAGTCACATGAAAAATATTTTCCTATATTCATATTTCAAAAGTTCTATTACAAGATGTCATTTCAATTTACATCTGATTATTGTCTTCTCTTCAGGATTACAGACTCTTTTTTCTTGTTCTATAAGACATCTTGGTAAAGGTTCAGCTTCGAGCTTTCTGCACCCGTAACTCCAAAAACATATCAACGCTCCATCATGCCCAAAGATTCAATCATCATGTTGGGAATATTAAATGGTCTTTTATTTTGCAGGTGTATTTGCTAACAGCAAAAAAAACCAACTCCACACATACCTCTGTTGGCCCCCAGACTGACTGTAACTTCCAGAATCTAGAAAAATAAACAAGTCATATTGAGATTTTCCATTTAATGTTTTAGTCCTTTACTTAGTACAAGAGGAAAAAAATTTGGGGAGAGGGAGAAAGGTTCAAGTGCACTAAATAATGCAACTACTTTCCCTGCGGAGTGAAGCAGCTTCCCCTTTATTAAGAGAAAATGTTAAGACTGGGATGACAGGAGCTCAGGGTGTGTGGGACAAGACACAGCTACAGCCACCTGGAACTGTCTTTTTGGAAAGACCTGAATTCCATTTTCAAGGCGTCTCTTCAAATATCTGGGACCCCTCTAATGGCTATGGGATATGGTGCCATCATCAATGGGCAGAATGCAGCAGCTTAATTAATCAAGCAAAGCTAAGTAGGTCAGTCTGCTGAATACCTTTTTAAGGTGCCCTAATAAAGCTCTGCCCAGCAAAAGGGCACAGCCACGGGCAGGACCTGGAGGAATCAGGGATGGAGCAGCCGTGACAATTCCCTCTGCTCATACTGCAAAAGGGAGAACAATACTGAGAGCCAGCAGCACGTGACAGGTGCAGCCACACAGAACACACATTGCTCCATCAGAATTCCCACTGTCAGGAGCAGGCTCCAGCTCTCCAGAGGTACCTCACGGCCCCTGCTGTGGGACCTCTGCACTGCACGGGCTCTGTCGGTCTCACTTTCTATGCAGGACCCCCAATTCCCTTGAAAACAAACACCTTCTCCCTGTCTCTCCCAGCCTCCCCAGTACTGTCACTTGGATAACAGTCCTGCAATTTTTCTGTTCCTTTCAAATCACTTAATGAATTTCCATAAATGCTGTGGTGCTGTGGTCTAATAAAAGCTATCAGGAACTTCTCTGTTTTCATCCCTAATTTCAGTCTTTCCCTCACGTTCTCTCTCCAAGCTCTACACCCAGAACTGCCTAAAAAGCTGACACTGAGAATTAATTACAATGCAGGGTAGATGTCATAAATTACTATAATCATTTTCCAATCAAAGCACTCATCAAATTGCTGAATCTGCTCATTATCCCTCCCTCAGCAGGTAATAAATCCAACCCTGCCAGTGCTTACACGTACAGTTAAACACAGGTCTGATGAGGGCATCGCCCAAGGTGAGGATGTGAGATGAGGGTATCAACTGAGCTATTCAGACACCAAGCAGCATTTTTAGTGGTAAAGTATCTATCTCCTCAAAGCAACACAAAGTATCAAATTTCATATTCTATAACAGAAACATTTACCAAAAGCTAAGATGCGATGAAATAATGTTTCATTTCACATGTCCTATAAAGTAGTTTTCCTCAAATGTGAAATATTCTCCTCCTTTTGCATTGCTACACAAATATTTCACTGTTTTCCATACTGAAAGGCAATTAAACCCCCAATGTAGATGTGCAACTCAAGTTTATTGTTTTAATGAGAGTAAGGTAAAATTTTTACATAGTTTCAATTTAAATGATCACAAAGCTTACTGTTAAATAGGTAACCACATTTTGAAGCACGCTTATAGTTTAATTCTAAAATTTATATGCCATTAATGCTGCTAATTAAAGCAAAGAATATCAATGGTTGTATCAGAAAGAATTCTTGAGTGAGGAAGTAACCAGCTATAAACCGAAGGACTACATTTAATCTCCTGAGCTTCTCCCTAACAAAGTTCTGCCAAACCAAAACACTTTGGGAAAAGTCTGAAAGCAACCAGATAAGGAGCCTGTAAAATATGAAAACACAGAATCACAGGAATTTCCTTTATTTATACATTTTTCTACATCCTCTGTCAGACCTCTCACAGATTTCTGATCAATTTATTTCTATGGGCTCAAGGGGGACAAGAGTCTGTAAATATTTTTTTGGAATTAGCTTATTCTGGAAATTCCTGGATGCACGTTTTTAATGGCTGTTTAATAAGCTCATGGAAAAATTTCCTGTGGATGAAGTGGGGCATAGGAGACTAATCTCCTTGCAAGGCTCAGAGGGTGTATTCCTCTTAGAAGAATCTGCTGTGTACGTTTGAAAACTAAGGTTCTTATATGAAGTCATCTATATAAAGAAGCAGCATTGCTTTTCAATGTTCTCACCAGAAAAAAAACCTCATGTTTGGATGTCAGAGGAAAAAATAGAGGAGAGAGTTGCTTGATTGGTCAGTAGTTGAGGTATGGAGAGAGAGTGGGTTTAGTTTACTGCCAAGCTTTACTCATTTAGTAGAAAAATCATTATATGGACTCCTTTTGGTAGCTTTCCATGGTAAACAACTGCTCCTTAGCTGAAAGGATTCCTTTAACGCACCTTGCTTTGTTTGTATTGTCTATCACTCACACTTGCAACCTGAGACAACACCAAAACGGCTCGACCCTAACAAAACACGGCTTGCTCCACGAAGCACACACGGCCTTGGAATTCCTCCTCCCACTCTAGGAAGCACTGCTATCCAGGGCTTGCCAGGGGAAGCGCTGCTGGGGGGACCCAAACATCCAACCTCAAAGGGGATGAGGAAAGAGCACCAGAACATGCTCGCAGAGGCCTCAGGAGAAGCTGGGCTGTGTCAGGTCACCCGGGACAGCAGATCCTGCCTCCGTGCTCAACTAAATCTTCTGCTGGTAAACAATCACAGCCAGGGTGTTTTAAGCCCAGAGCAGGGGGGTGTGAAGCCCCGATATTGGGACACAAAGGGTCCCTGTGGTGGGGAGGGCATGCCCCATGACAGGGGGGCACGACCCCAATGGAGGGGGTGCCTCCATTCCATGAGGGTGCTGATCCAAAGGGGAGCACACAGACCAGGCTATGGGGAGCGGCAGAACCTAAAATGGGTTCATATCTCACACAGGATGAGGGGGGAACGCAACCCAAATCGGGGGTCCACACAATGGAACAGCCATGACCCAAAAAGGGGGCACTTATACATGGCAGGGTACACGACCCAAAGGGGGGGTCCACATCTCACACTGGGCCGGAGTGGGGTGGGAACTGCAAGCAGGGGTCTACACGGGGGAAGGATCATGACCCACAAGGGGGGGCTTACACTGCACACCACAGGGATGAAACACCACGACCCAAAACGGGAAGGGGGGCCTGCAGTGCGGGACATGAACCAGAGCGGGGTCTGCATCTCACACCGTGGGGAGCACGGGGGGAACACAACCCCAAGAGGGGGGTCTACACCAAGGAAGGATGACGAGCCACAAGGGGGGCGTTTAACATCTCACACAGGGTCGTACACGACCTAAACGGGGGAGCCTACACTGGAGAGCACGAACAAAAATGGGGTCCACACCTCACACCGGGGGGGAGCCGTGGCACAGCCCAAAAGAGGAGGGGGCCTAGACCCAAAGGGGGGCTGCTTCCCACGCAGCCCCCGAGGTGAGGACCCCAAAAGGACTCTGCCCCCTCGCCCCCCCCCCACCCCACAGTTGCGACACGGGGGGGCGCGCGGCTGGCCACGCCCCCCGCGATGAAGG
>JAWWES010000048.1:6183809-6194050 GCA_035583135.1 Lophotriccus pileatus
CACAGTTGCGACACGGGGGGGCGCGCGCCTGGCCACGCCCCCCGCGATGAAGGGGGGCGTGGCCAGCGCGCCTCGCGCAGCGGGGGCTCCCCGGGGAGGGGGCGCGGCCTCTGCCGAAGGGGGCGTGTCCACGGGGGCCAACGGCGGGGGGGCGTGTCCCCCTCCCCCTCACCGAGCCGGGGAGGAGGGGGGCGTGAGGCGAAAGCGAGCGCGTCTGTCCCCCCCCAACACACACCTCCCACCCCTTCATATATAACATGGCCGCGGGCCTTTCCCCCCTGCGCTGCATGGCCCCTGGCTTTCCCGCCCTCCCAACCGCGTCCGCAAGCGGACCCGCTGCCGGCGCGCGGCTGAGGGCCCGGCGGGGATGGGGGCTGTCGGCACCTACCCGAAGCCATGGCGGCGGCGCTGAGGGGGCGGCGGGAACGGAGGGAGCGCAGGGACCGACCCGCCCGCCGCACCGGCCGCGCGCACACTGAGCCACCCGCAGCTCGCGCGGACTGCGGGGCCCGCCGGCCAATCGGCGCGCGCGGCGCATACCACTCACGGCGCGGCTGGGGGGGGGGGACGGGGAACGAGAAGGGCCGTGCCAAAGTCCAGCGGGCGCGGGGAGCGGTGGAGTGTCTGTCTGTGTACGTTTGAGGGCTGTGCGAGCACAGCGGGAATCGCGGACAAGGATTGAATTAGTTTAATTAATACGTGGTCAGGGTGTCTCGTGGGGAGATAACGGGGCTGCACGCACCGGCTTTTCGCCCCTCCCTGGCCTCCAACCCCCGCGGTTGCCTCGCAGCGCCCCGGTTGTACATCACCGTTTGTGGCAGATGCTGAATGGAGTTTAAAGGAAACATCCGAAATCTGGGTTCTGAAGGGAGGGAACAAATGTTTTGGCAGGGTTTCTGGCTATCTTCAAAAAAGGCAAATATCAGCTTAGAGAATGCTTTAAAGAAAGGGGTCATGAGCTTGGGAGTCACTTCTATGAAACATGAAGGTTTGCTTCAGAGAGGAGGAGTGATGAACTGAGAAGACAGCAAAAGCAACGCTGATTGTTTAATCTGATTATTTTCACAAGTTGCATTTCTTGTTTCAGATCAAGGTGCCTTCTTGTGGGTGTTGGGAAGTTAGCAGTTGCACCTTTCTGCCTAGGGACAGTGTGCATGTGCATCAGCCAGGGAGCAGCAAGGTTTTTATTTTCAAAGGCAGTGAGGAGCCTTCTCTGATTTCAGCTGAATGTTTTGAGCAGATTTGCAGAGAAGTTGATCTGTTTCTTCTCTTTGCAGGAGGCAAATCCCGCTGCCACAGCCGAAAATAAGTTTCTGCAAAACAGGCAGTGACTGTGGAGTGATTAATTAAAAAAAAAAAAAAGGAGGAAGTTGAACTCTCTGCCTGTCTTCTGGTTTCTCCTTGAGAAAGCTCATCTGCTCCAGCCATGACATTTTGTCCTGTGCCATAAGCCTTCCTGTGGCAACCTGGGAACTCACAAAGGAACATGTCCAGGTGAGATGCATGGTGGCAACAGATATTCCCCTTTTGTACAAATATAGTCTTTTTCTACCACAATATCCACAGCTCCATCCCCAGATTTCCTCCAACTATGAAGTCAAGAACAGACACAATTGTTGTGCTGACCATGCGTGTAAAGCAAGCCAATGGTCACGACCACAGTGAAGGATTTGCCTTGGAGGGATCAGATTAAGTGCTCCCTAATCCATCAACTCCCTACGAAACCTGCAAGAACTTTAGTATCTTCATTTCTGAGCTGCCAATTCCTCTCCTAAAACTGGCCAACTGACTAAGCCAATATTGCTGGGGAATCGAAGACAGACACAGAACATGAGCCTCATGCAGGTTCAGCCTGGTTTGAACACACAGATGAGGAGGGATGTCCCTCCATTTGCTCCAGCACAGGTGGGAAGGTGCACGTGTGGTGTGGACACTGCACCTCCATGTGTCACACCTGAAGGGAAACACTTATTCTGTGTCCAGTTCCACAATTCGGGAAGGACATTGAGGGATTGGAGCAAGTCCAGGGAAGGGCAATGAAAGTGGTGAAGGGTCTGGAGCACAAGGCTGATGAGGAGATGCTGAGAAGGCTCAGTCTGGAGAAAAGGAGACTCGGAGGAACCTTCTCTCTCTAAAACTCCCTGAGAGGAGGTTGGAGCTGGGTGGGGGTCGGCCTCTGCTCCCAGGCAACCAGTGACAGGATGAGAGGACACAGGCTTAAGCTATGCCAGGAAAGGTTCAGGCTGGACATCAGGAGGAATTTCTACACAGAAAGGGTGATTAGACATTGGAATGGGCTGTCCAGGGAGGTGATGGAGTCAGGGTCCCTGAAGGTGTTTTTAAGGAAAGACTGGACATGGCACTCAGTGCTCTGGTCTCGTTGACAAGGTGGTATTCGGTCACAGGTTGGACTCGATGATCTCACAGGTCTTTTCTAACCTCACTGACCCTGTGATTCTGCGGTTCCCAGCAGCCTGACCCCGCGGAGTGGGGAAACAGGGGCTGCACTGGCCTGGCTGGGCCTCCTGTACCTGAGGGCAGCTGCTCATGGGGAGACCCATCTGTAACCCAGCTTGGACAGGCTCCCAGCGAGACCTCAGACCTCCCCACGGGGTTATTTTCCCTTCTGGACAAGGAAAAAACCCCCAATCATTAACTAAAAATTCAAAAGGAGGCGGGGGGGGGGAGAGCCTCACCCCCGCGCGTCTCCATGGTAACGGGCCTGCAGCACCTCGCGTTGCCATGGTAACCCCCAGGCTTTCCGGCGGCGGCCGGAAGCGGCGGGCGCGCGGGGCGGCAATGGCGGCGCCCAGGGCCCCGCCGGCCGCCGCCGCCCTCACGGTGCTGCTCTCGGTCGGGGCCTCCGCGCCCGGGATGCTGCGGGGTGTCCCCGCCGCCCGCTCCGCCGCCGCGCTGCGCCCCGCCGCCCTGCGCGACGGGGAAGGTGAGCGGGGGCCGCCCGCGGGGGCAGCCGCTGCCTTCTTGGTTCCCCCTGTCCCCCCCGCCTCTCCGTGGGTCCCCCATTTCAGACCTTCCCCAAATCCCCACAGAGCCTTCGTGTCGCTCCCATTACGCTCTTTCTCCAAACCCCAGCAGAGCCTTTGTTTCCCCGCTCTCCGCGCCTTCCGTAAATCCCCAACAGAGGCTTTGTGTGTTCCCTCTCCAGTCCTTCCCCTCAGCCCCCATTTCTGGACACTTCCTCAAGTCCCTCCCTGAGCCCGCTGCTCCCCCTGAGTCCCACCTCTCCGTGCTCCTTTTCCTCCCACTTTCCATGCTCTTCCCTGACCTGGCCACCCATCTCAGCCCCCTTATATCAGGCTGCTCCCCTTTACCCCCATCTCTGACACTAAGCACAGTGTGAGTTTCCGTGATCCTGAGGGATTTGCTTTCCTCAGACCTTGTGATATTTCCAGAATTTTTATCACACTTTTAATTCCCATGTCCCAGCTCACCCCTGTGCAGCGACTTCCTTTAGCAGCGTGTGGTTCTGAGCTGATGGGTGACATCCACCACCTCCTCACATTTCTCCACGGGTTATTTTGTTTTTCACTGCTGTTTTTCTGGCTATGGGACTGAGGTTGGTGGGAGGGAGGTGGAGAACTCTTTGCCTCCATCCTCGCTGAATGCCCAGGAGAACAGCTATCCAAAGGGCCTGGGGGCACTTCTGAGGTTTGGTGAGGAAAGGCAGCCTTCCAGCAGGTTAAGGAGTGGGTTTTTTTGCCAAAATCATTGTTCTAATAACATCTATTTTTACGTTTCTTGCCTTCTCTTTTAATGAGACTCAAATTTACTACAGATGCTGCTGCTTTTTTCCAGGCAGCTTCCCAGGAAGCAGCAAAGAGTCAGCCCATATGTTTGTGACACCCGAGATAGCACTTGTTTTACTCTATCTGGTTATTTATGCCTGCTTTTGAAGGCCTTGAATTCCTTCTTTTCTCCACCAGCCTAGAAAGGAAAGCCCGTGGGCTCTCTTTCCCTCTGCTCAAGCTTGTGATTGTGGTTTAAGGCAATTAAAAGCTGTGTCTGTCTATGCTCAGTTCACAGGTTGGTCACCCATGTCTTTGCCTATGAAGATCTGGCCTCCCTGACCTGCGGTGCTGTTGCCATCTGGTACTTTGCCGGCAGCTTTGAGAGGAACGTGGGCACAGTGAAGCTCTGCTTCCTCACCATCGCCTTCTCCGTGCTCTCTGCCCTCCTCTACCTCCTCCTGGAGCCCCTTGTCTCCCGGGTGTGGGAGGTGGGAGATGCCAAAGGATTCCTGCCGGTGGCTTTTGCCATGCTGGGCGTGTCCACCACCCGCTTGCGGATGAGGAGCACTCCGGTTTTTGGCTGCAGGGTTCCAGTGGTGCTGGTGCCCTGGTTTGTGCTCTGCGTGGCGTGGTTTATCCCCCACTCCTCTCTCTTGGGTAACCTCTGTGGGCTCCTGGTTGGGGAAGCCTGTATCCTTTCCAAGTGGGAAGCTCCAAGCCAGAGCGGGATCGTTGGTTCGCGATGGGAAGGAGGTTCTTTTGGTTTTTATGGTGTTCCCTGGGCTCTTGCTCTGCATTAAACCCTCCCTGGCTTTCCTCACCCTGTGTTGTATTTTCCACCTCATTCTTCCACTTCCTCAGTGACTTTTTTGCACACACAGAGAACATGGAGTGAGAAGGGTGACGGTCTGTGAACGTGGTGCTGGGTGGAACTGGGAGAATTCCTCAGGGAAAGTGGCTTGTGAGCAGAGGAGGATTGTGTGTGGCTGTGTTAGAAGTGACTGTGTTTTGTCTGCAGACCTCCTTAACGTGCTCCTGGCTTCAGATGGTCTTGGCTACTGTTTCTGCCTGGATTTTCCAGAGTCAGTGGGCTCTAAGCTGGACAGGGTGTTCCCTTTCACTCTGCTGAAGAGGATCCCAGGGCTGAAATACATCCCAGGGTCCTTAGCAGAGAGAAGAGCCTCTGAAAGCACCAAGTAAGTACAAGAGTTCCTGTGGGAGATCTTATAGGGGAATTTTGAAGTGTGAGTAGAGGCTCTAAATCACCTTTAAAAGCTGGATTGCATTAGTTGAGTTTATATCGTGGGTGTTGCGGGAGGCAGAGTCACCCTTTGATGTTACACTGGTGACATTACTGAGACTAATAAATTACCACTCATTAACTCAACCAGGTCTTTAGTGAAAGCTGAATGGAGGTGAAAGACCTCTCCTTTGCTGCAAGGGCAGTGTGTGTACACATGCAAAGGTATTGCAGCTCTGGCTGACATGAAAGTTAAGTTGTGTAACTCTGCCCTGGAATTAGGGTTTAAGGCATTTATTCCTGGCTCTGTGGCTCCCTGGGGTGTGATCCCTATCTTTATTTGCCCCACCTGGCCTCCCAGGAATGCTGTGAGGTGAGTTGTGACCAAACCTATGTAGAGCAGAGCATTATAAATCAAGGATGTCACTTACAAAGTGGCCTTTTCATCTTTTTTAGCCTTTCAGCAGGTTTTCAGTGCCGAGGCAATGCTGCTTTACTGAAAGAAAACAAAACCCTTGGGGCCCATGGCTGACATTCAGGAGTGGTTTTAAGTTTATGTGTTATCACAAGCCATGAGAGCTCACTTGTATTCTAAAAAGCTTGAAAATGTAGGTCAAATATTTACCTATTCTAAGGTGCCATTTCAGCTTCACAGACTAAGGATAGTTTTCTGTTAAGGGTTAAATTCTATGTTTTGTTTAAGCCCTTGGCTCATTGTAAAGCTTTATTTGAAGTGGAAGCATTCCCAGGTGTTTGCATTGCCCTCACCCATGGGGAAGCCATAAAACCAACCTTTGCCTGCAGCAGGAGTGTCCCCCAGGTCCATGAGGGCACTCAAACGTGGGAGTGCTTGCAGGGAGGGCAGGCAGATCCAGCAGCATTTGTGTTTTTAGTCTCTCCTTCCTGTGCAAGTGCAGCTTTTGGGAGGAGTGACTGTCTCCATGCTGAGCCTGTGCCAGCATCAGTCCGGTCCTGCTGTGCACAGCACCTCAGGGTCTAAACCTGCTTCCTTTGGTGAGGTGACACAGACTGTTGTGACACATGAATATTTGACTTCCAGCAGGGCGTGGGAAGGTGTTTCTAGGATGCTTCCACTGCTGCAGCTGAATTTGCATGTCTGTGTCTTAGATACAACTTCTGTATGTTCTTCTGCAGCTTCATGTTGATCATTTTGATTTTTAATAATTTGGGATTCGTTTTCTTCTTAAATTTTCGGAAGGTTCAGGCATCAACTTGCATCACCAGGCAGGACACATTTCTTGGAGGTCCAGGCTTTGGCATCATGTTTATGTCCACAAGTAAAATTTAAAAAAACCAACCCAACCCCAAAATCAAATTAATAATTTAAACCCAAAAATCTAAGCCTGAAAACCCCAGCCTGAGCCAGTCTCTTGTTCTTGCTGGGAATCTGGCAGTCATGGCTTCATGAATATTGCCTTGATTCTCAGCACTCATCTGCGTGCTGTGCGTGGGCTGAGCAGCACTCCTGAAGTCCCAGAGGCTTCAGCTTCTAGGCAGATTGCCTCTCTCCTGTTTTGGCTGGATGAGTCATCCCTTCTGCTGGCAAAGACTTTCCAGCCCTTGCCTCTGAATAATTAATTTAATTTCTAACTCTCCTCTCCTCTTCTTTTTTTGCTTTATACTCTGGGCTCTTACTCGCACCAAGGGCCTTTATGTTTTCTTGATAAACCCTTGGCAGCTGTGACTTCTCCTGATTAATGCCTTGGCAGATCTGTCCCTCACAGGCCAGGGAGGATGTGCCCAGGAATCTCAAGGCACATTGAAGTTTGGCTTTTGTGTGTTCCTTGCACGAAGAGTCTGGGGACAAGAACCACGCTCGTTCAGTGGGTGTTGAATTGGTGTGGGTTGGCAGTGGGAACATCTGTCCTGAGAGGCCAGTAAACCTATTTTTTAGTTAAGTGCTGCTTATAATAAGAGCTTCTGTTGTAGTGAATCCCTCTGATGGATTGCAGTGACCTCTCTGAGTGCTGGTCAGGAGGAAATCAACCCCCAGGGCATTTGCAGCGCTAATTAGGCAATGCCAGTTCTGAGCACTGTGTAACCTTCTGTTTTCTTCCTGCCCAGGATTAACCCTGCACCAGGCACTTACCCCACCCAAAACTACTACTGCCCTTCGCCTCCAATTCATCCTGCTTCCCAGATGCAGCATCCCAGTGCTCAGAGCCAGGGGTTTCATCACAGCTGCGCTCTGGGACATGGCTGTGTGCCGGGACACGAGGGATCTCAGCAGGGCCACGCTGCAGGACACAGCCTCACTTCTTCCCACTGCCAAGCCAGAGGTGCCTTGGGAGAGTGTTGGGGGCAGGCCCACGTGGGAGCCTCCCCAGGACAGTGCTGCCAGCTGGGCACGTTGTCTCCCCCTCAGCGCGTGTGCCTGACTGATCCACAGCCACCTGCAGGCGTGGGCCCCCTGGCTGGTGCTCAGCGAGCACCCACAGTGCCTCCTGTTGCAGCTGAATTTACCAGAGTCCAGGTGTACTGATCCTCCAGGGAGCATCAGGACTCACACAGGGGCAGGACCACCGTGTGATGCTCACGCTGCAGTGCATTGCTGGCATCTTTGCGGTGTCGGGGGTGACTCTTGGAATGCATTGGTATCTCCAATGTAAGCCATTCCCCTGCTCCCTGGCACAGGCTACTTGAGTTATATTTCCTTTTTAATTGTAATTTTACTTTTTGATATTGCTGGAGGTGGGGACTGTGTCAGCTCTGTGCACTTCTCATCCTCTGGAAGTCTTTTTTTCGTTGCTGCATTTAGCAGCTGGCTTTTTCCACGCTGCCACTGGAGTTCCAGTGCACCAGCTCCCCGAGTCAAGGTGCTGATCTCACTGTCAAAACACTGGAGTTTAACTAGGCTGCAGCAAAAAGCAGCTGTCACATTTACACTCCTATTTTGTTTACAGGTGTCTTGTAGCTAGGATCCAAAAGAGGTGGGAATCAGGCAAGCCTTAGTTTATAACTAAATATTTGAGTGGAGGAGGACAGGTGTCTGTTCTACTGGTGACTTCCGCACTACAAGAGTGCCGTGAAGAGGGCTTGTTAAATCAAGCTGGGGCAAGAGGATAGAACACAGAACACCCTTTTCTGCCACCACAGAACACAGCTCTAAAATGCTCTAAGGTCCTTCTTAGCTGTAATCTGTGCCTGCATCAACACGGTGCTTTCATTTCCTGATAGCACTGCAGCAGCTCAGCCTGCGTCACCAGCTCTTGCCAATAAGGCCACCTCAGATGCATGGGAAGTAGTGGGAGACCCTTTAGTAAGGAATTTTGGCCATTTGTGGAGCAAATGTTTATAAATCCAATGAACGTAGCAGTGCTGTTGGGGGTGTTCACACTGCTCAGCTTTAGAAGTCTCACCTACAAATATTAGCACAATCTTCCTCTGTTTTCTCTGGAGCTGGTGGGCAGGTGTGTGGGAGAGGGGAGTTTTTAGCAAAGGATTTGGAGCAGGATACACTCTTTGGTGCCTGTGGCTGAAATGAAGAAGTTTGGTCAAGTTGCAGGGATTTGAGAGTTATTCCCAGCTGTGTAGCTGCTGGACTGTGCCATGCCCAGGAGGAATCTGCTGCCTGTGTGTTTGTAAATCAGCCAGGATCTCAGCTATTGCCCTTGACTCTGCTCAGAGTTTTGTTGTGTTCCAAAAAAAAAGCGCTGCATGAAGCACAAAGTGCCGTCCCTGCTCCTGGAGATGTCCCTGCAGTGCCTCACCCATCCCCCAGAAACACAACAGCCTCGGGGCTCCTCTGTGCTCCCACTGAGCCTGACCAGAGGCAGCTCTGGCAGCTGCATGTTCCAAAACAAGTCCATGCCCCTTTGATTTTTCCATCATCAGTGTCTAAGGAAGCCCCTTGCTGCTGTACAGCCACTTCTCCAGCAGGCTGGAGTTGAGGGCCAGCTCCCTCTTGTCCCTGATTGTTTCACTCCTCCACAGGATCACAAATGGAATTGACTTCATGGTCCCGTTTTTCCTGCTGAGAGCAGTTGCATTGTTAATTGTTTAGTGTGGAGCAAGAGCGGGATAAAGAGCTTGTTTGGAATTTAAAACTATATTTTTAATACCAGGAAAGAAATGCTAGAGATAACATTGAAATGTTGACACTCAGTCTCTGGTAGTGCCTTGATTTTTTCCTCCTTGTGAAATCCTTGCCTGTAAATGTAGGAATTTTATCATGGATTTTTCCAGGAGGGTGATGAGCATTGATAGCAATCATGAGTGTTGGGAACTGGAAATAGAATCTGAAAAGACAAATTGCTGCTGTCTCTGGATTTGCTTTGGAACGGGGAGGTGGAGCGTGCCCCTCCGGGCGGTGGGCTGGATGGGGTGGAATCTGTGGGGCGGGATCTGTGGGGTGGACTGTGGGTGGGTGACGCGTGCCAGGTCTGTGTCAGGCTTGGTGGCTTTGGACGCGCACTGGGGACAAGTGGAACTGCACCCTGGAAAACGCTGGAAGCCAGTTATTTTTCCTTTCCAACTCTTTATCAGTAGATCTGGGGAGAGATTCGCTGTCCCTGCAGAGTTGTCAAAGGGATGGCGCGTTTCCAGGGAGTAGTTTCCTGGTTTTATAGTGGCGCAGGAAGTCCTGACCTGCAGGAGTCACCGCAGCGTCACTGTCGGCGCCGGGAACAGCCCCAATCCCGGGGAACAGACAGCAAACCTCCTTCCAGGGGGTGAGCTGGGCCCCTTGGCCCCGGCAGTGGAGGAACATTCCTGCCTGGGGACATTCCTTTCCATGCTGGGACAAGACAACTGCCACCGCCTTCCAGGTGAGCAGTACCTGCCAGATAGGGACTAAACCACAATGTTTGGGTTTTTTTCTCCCTTCTGTTCCCAGGTCTTTTAGGAGCTTCTGGGTGATCTTGGCAGATCACTTGGTCTCTCTGATCTCTACATCTTCCACCGTGTCCCCAGGGCTGTTCCAAGTCCAGCTGCACCTACTTGTCCAGTGCAATGTGTTGTACTTTCAGTGCCCTTCAGACAGATGTTTGTGAGGATTTGTTTTCTCGTGAGGTCTGTTCCCTGCTTTCCTGAGGGCAGCTGTTTCACAGTGAAATTCTGTTGTATAAATGACCCAAGGGCCTTTTGCTTCTCCAGCAGTGGAGTCCAAGCAAGTCCCAGTTCCCCAGGGCTGGTGGCAAACTCAGAACTCCTTGCCCAGGTGTCCTAGTTAGAACAGCTGGGACCAATTCATCACTGGATGGGTGTAACCCAAACCTGTGTATTCTATAGCC
>JAWWES010000048.1:6194150-6258903 GCA_035583135.1 Lophotriccus pileatus
GTTTTTCTTCCCCAATTAAGCTGTGCATATTTCTCATCCAACATCAGGGAAACACACGAAGACCCATCAGGTCCACCTCTTCTTCTTCTGAGGGCCTAACAGGCCCTCTGTTAACCCATACAGGATGAGACATTTGCAAACGTGTCTAAGGCTCCAAAGACAAATTAAATTTGGCAGAGAGGGAGGTAAAAGTCATCAGCTCACTGGGCTTTGGCATTTGCCTCACTGAGCTCCCAGCAATGTTACTCATTGCATGTTGCAGTACCAGCTCATTTCCTTGGTGGGGAGACAGAGAATGGAAGTTTCTAAAGCAGGAAGGCGGGGGGGAGGAAAAGTCAATAACCTCCCAGTTCAGCCCGGGATGGCTGCCCCTGGGATCGTGCTGTCCCTGGAGCTTTGTTATTCTGTACCCCTGTTGCATTCCTAGCAAAGGTCACTTCATTCAGTGCCAGGATTGCGTCTGCCCCGGAATCGGGGTGTGCAGTGAGTCCAGAACACAACTTGGGTTGACCTCCTGTCCTCAGAGCGTCACTGCAGAGTGACAAAACTCTGGGGACAAGCGCTGGGAGCTGAGCCAGCGGCTCCCTGTTCTCGGGATAGTTATCCTGATGCAGGAAGGATGCTCTGGAAGAGCCCAGCTCTGTCCTCTCTGCTCTTCAGCACCCACTGTGGTGCAAAAGAAAAGGGGGGGGGGGGGACTGCCTGAGGAAAGCAGAACTGACTTGGACCTGCTCTGCTGCTCCATTTGGGAGCAAGGGGGGTGCTGCAGAGTGGGGAGGCCTGGCAGGAGACATCGATGCTGGAAGGAAAATGGATCTGTGTTCCTTTGCCTTCCTGTCCCTCATTCATTCGTGGCAAAGCACACCCATGCAGTTATCCTGACAGGGGGCCAGGTTCCCTGTGCCAGGGCCAGGACTCTGCCAAACACCACCTCCATGGCTGTCCCACGGGGTCCCAGCCTGTTTGCTGGTGCTGTTGAGGGTTCCGTGGCCAAAAGTTCAGCCCCAGCCTGTGCTAGGGACAGAGGAGAGTTGGGGAGGTGGGAGAAATAGGTGTGGTGACAAAGCAGTGACCCAACAGGTCCCTGTGGGCTGGCAGAGCTCTGCTTTTTCCCCTGGCGGGGTTTGAGATGGGTGTGATGAGATTCCAGCCCCTTTCCTGCTGGCAGAGAATGGGCCAGGCTGTGCTATAATGCCTGTTCCCAGTCCAGGCCCCTGATGGGATGACCCCAAACCAAGGACCTGCTCTGTCCGTGCCCTTTCCTCACATCCCTCCTGGCCCCCCCCAGGTGCCTGCCAGCCCCAGCTTGGAGTTTGCACCTTCCCCAAGGGTTTTATTGACTCTGTAGTGAGTGTCAACACAGTGACATCGTCAGGATGGTGGCTCTGGATGTGCCAGTGCCTGGCTGAGGGAGGGGACACAGCCCTGTGTGACCCCACATGGCCTGGGGCTGCTCGGTGGGGTCAGAGCAGGCCATGGACTTAGCAGAGCTGTGACCCAGCTTCCCAAAAAGAAGAGAGAGGAGAGCAGTGGTCCCTCCGTGCCTGTGGGACCCGGGGTCTGGGGGTCTGGGTTGCGAAATGTCCTGCTGGGACTGCGGGGGATGTTTCTGGAGCTGCTTGTGCAATTCCCCGGTGGTGGTGGCAGTGTGAGTGCTGAGAGGAAGGCCGCCCCAAAACATCCGAAACATGTGCTCTGTGGTTAAATCAGGAGCATGTGCTTGTGCTGGCTGTAAGCTGGCTGGGCGGGGAGCCCCTCGGGTCCCAGGGAGGGGAGGCAGTGACCAGTTCCAGCCTCTACTCCGGCGTCCCCTGACCCCCCTCGGGCTCTGCACCAGGGTGAGGGCCTCGGGGCATTCTGGGGGGCCCCACAGCAGAACCATGAGCACACAGGCACCGCACGTGGCCACAGACAGGGCTCTCGGGGCTGGGGGTCCTGGCTCAGGCACTGTGTCCAAAATCTGACCCCAGCACCCTGACCCCAGCCCATGACACCACCATGACCCCAAACACGACCACACCATGACCCCACCCTTGACCTTAAACCCACCTTGACTACAAACCAGACCTGAACTCTGACAGCAGTTCTGGCCCCCACCCTCCCCCCGCAAAAACAGTGTTGGCTCCACTGCTGTCTCCCCACCGTGCCCCAACCCTGACCCCCCGCTTACACCCACTGTGTGCCCAAAACCCCTCGACCTCCCTTTCCCTCCCGCCCCGCCCCAGCGCTCCTGTCCCTTTAAGGCCCCGCCATCCTGGGGCCGTACTAACGCGCCTCCGCAGCGGGGGGGGATCTGATTCGGTAGGCACGCTCGCAGCCTATTGGCGGGCGGCAGGGGCGGAGCGTGTTCCCCCCTGCGCGTGTGGCCGAGTGGTGCGGCCCGCGGTACGTGCCGGCCGCGCCGGGGCTGCGGGAGCCGCCGGGCACAGAGCGGGCCGGGCCGGCGGTGGGTGCGGGGCTCCGGGTGCGGGGCTCCGGGGCGGCACCGGGCACCGCCGGGGTACCGGCATCCTGTCCATGAGGAGGGGTGGGCTCGGGGGTCCGCTGTGCCTGGGGGGGAGGTGCTTGGCTCCGCCACTGGGGTCTTCTGTGGTGGGGAGGGGCGGGTGGGTATCCGCTGATGGGTGGGATGGGATAGGATGGGATGGGACGGGACGGGACGGGACGGGGGTGCCCCTCTTGTTACTGGGGGGACTGGTGTGACTGGCTCCCTGTGACTGGGAGGAGTGGGATGACTGAGGTCTCGCGTATGGCGAGGCTGTTGTGAGTGGTCCCGCTGTGATTTGGAGGGAGGTCGATGTGAATGGACCCTCTTTTATTTGCGGGGACTGGGATGACCTTCTGGTCATCCTGTTATCTGCAGTCTGGTGTGACTGGATCCCTGGCTTTGGGGGGATACTGACATGTCTAGAGCTCCCTCTCATTCAGGGTGTTGAGGGGGAACTGGGGTGATCAGACTTCTCTGTTGTTTGGAGCGTCTGATGTGACTGGTCCCCTGTTACTTGACAGGGATGGGGATGACGAGCCCCTTTTTGTTTGGGGGATGGTCTGGTCTGACTGGATCCCCTGTTTGAAGGGGACTGGGATGACCAGAGGACTGTTACTTGGGGGTTCTGGTGTGACTGAGCACCCTGTCACTGGGGGGACTGTTGTGACCAGGGTCCCCTATATGGAGGGCTGGCATGAGTGGCCCCCCTGTAATTTGGGGTACCCCTGTCATACCTGGCTCCTCGGGGCTTGTGAGGCAGGGGGCTGACCAGCACCCTGTGGTAGGGCTGAGGAGGGGGTGTGAGGCAGGGTGGGCAGCCAGGGAGGGGGGTGATGCCTGCCCTGTAGCACTTCCACAGCACTGAAGGGTTGCTCAGACTTACCCCATCTCGGGCTGTTGCTGGTTAAAAGCTTTTAATGAGCTTAATTTTCTGGCACTTCCCTGCAGAACGTTATTCCCAGCATTTAACTGACAGCTTTGCTGCAGGCTGGGCTGCTTTGCTGTTGTTCCACCTATTTAACTTTATAAGCTGCTGGGGTGTGGGAAGACTCTTTGTCCCTGCCTTTTCCTGATGAAATTGCTTGTGAGAGTGAAATTACTGACTTAGGAAATATGCCTGTCAAAGGAAATAATGGAAAACCCCCTATTTGGGAATATTAAGGCTGGAGGGGGTGAAGGCACCTGGATGAAGGTGTTGGGAGTTAGTCATCAGCGTGGAATTGGTTCTTAGGAAGTTGTCTTATTTGCAGGAGTAAGGACTGCTGGTGGAGTGTGCTCTGTTCTGCCAGCGTTTAGGCCTTGGGTTACCTTTGAGGGTGTAAAAGAAATAGGAATGCTTTCTGGAATGTGTATGGAGAAGAGGGATCACAGAGGCTTTCTCATGTGAGCCTGGAAAAAGCGAAATTTGGGTTTGTACCTCTACAACTCTTCTTAAAAAGCAGCAGCATACATCCAGTTTTGAAGCTGGAAAAGCACAAGGAAGGGTCAGGTCTCTGTTTCTGAATTCTGGAAGTGACTCAGTGACAGCGTTGGTGGGGACATCCCCTCTTACACAGAGCTCTACGCTCTGCGTGGGCTGCCGAGAGGAGCTGCGGGGCTTCGTGTGTTTTGTTAGGCAGCAGAGCTGTGCTTACTGGGGTGCAGGGATGCACACATCCCTTTTGCCTGGGGCTTTCTTCCAGTATTTCTCTGATTCTCTGAGAAATCCCGGTGAGCTGTTGCACACATGCAAAGCACCACGGTGATTAACGTGCTGCAGGTGAGGAAATCGGTGTTTTGTCTGGGAAGGGCTGGTGAGCCAGACCCTTCCTGGAGAACCCAGCATTGTCCCAGCACAGGTTTTTCTTCAGATGCATCAGGTGCTGGTTGACTGCACTGAACCAGAGTGTGCACGGCCTGGAGTGTGCCTGAGTGGATGTGATGGTGCATGAGAACTGTGTTTGCAAAACAGGTTTCTGTAAAGCAGGGAGGATAGAGGTGCTGCAGGAAGAAACACCAACTGCCACAACTGAGTGCTTTCTTTTAATCTTCAGGTCTGAAAGTCTTTGGAGAGTGAGGTGAAGAGTGGGCAGGATGGAGAGGGTAGTGTCATACTTAATACTCTGTTAATTAGTCCTGCTCTGTTTGTGACGGAGAAAAATCTCTTGCTTGTCATCACTGTGCAGGTGCCTCTTGTTCAGTCAACAATCTCTGGGGTGGTGCCTTCTGGGCAGCCAGGGTTGAGCAAGTGCCTTCTGCAACTTTTATTTTGTTTCTTGCAGAGCAGCTGGAGGAGCTCAACGGGTCCATACGACCAGAACTTGTCTTGTCTCGGGGGAGGCTTTCCCTGCTGCTCTCCACTCTTTGTGCTGGAGCTCACAGGCCCCCTCAGCGCTTGCTTGCAGATACATAAGTGCAAGGTAACCCCTCTCTTTTGGCTGTCACAGGTTGTGGAGTGTCTGTGGGTGCAGTTGGGTTTGGGGAGGGTGGCTGGCAGTGTGATGTTTTACCCCGTTCAACCTCAGCAAAAGCAACATTTGGAACTGTGTCTGACTGAAATCCCATTTGATCTTTGCTCTCGCCTTTGGCTGTTGTGATGCAGCAAAGGCTGTGTGTTTGCTCAGTTCTGACAGACTGGGGAAAAGGCTTCCCTGCTCAGGTCTTGACTCCTGCCATCTCCTCCCCATCCCTTTCCCCTGGTGTAAAAGAGAACCGCCCACAGTTATCTCTGCGGCCACTGAACTTTGTTTTGTTTCCTGACGTGGACTCTCCCGCCTCTAAAAACACAATTCATAGAACTTGCATAAGTTTCTTTCCCAATGTGATCATTTGATCCCAGCGATGAGATTACTTTGTCTGTGGTATTGCGGAGAGTGAGTCACCACCCCTGCTGTGACAGGTGCACCTCTGCCAAGATTCCTTTTTTATGGGCTTTAAAATTTCATAGATCAGAACAAATAATTACAGCCTGCTCGTAATCTCTTGCTGCTTGTCCCCAAGTAAACATTCGAGCTGATTGTGTGCTGCTGATCGCTCACGTAATCCAGAAAGACCAGAAGCCATCTCTGGTGGCTTCTGTAGGGCCACAAGTCCAAAGAGTGGCTGAGTTTGACCCGTGGCGGCAGACTGCTGTAGTATTTTTGCTTAGTTATCACGTCTGTAGAGTTATTGACTAATTTACTTTCCTTTCTTGCCGTGTGGAGGAGTAGATGGCGAGCTTTGGAGTTAAGGATGGGGTGGGGTTTTTCTCCTTGAGGACATCTGGCTCTGGCAGTGCATGGGAAATGTGCAGGGAAGGTTTAGCAACAGGCTCAGGGAGTTGGTAGGTCCGACTTGGTGGTGCTGGCAAGTACACTGGGTCTTGCTGCGTGGTTGCTTGTGAAACACATCAGTTGACTGGCTTTCACCCCTTTCACGGGTCATTGCTGCATCTCTGGGTCCCAACTAACTCCAAGCTTTGGAGGAGCAAGCTGATAAAATGCCTGCAAAGGATTGTGCAAGCCCTGGTTGTGTAACAGGGCTCTGTGCATAATTTCGGGAAGTAAGAGGAGCAGCTGGTGTTACAAAAGGAAAGAAAAATCCTGTGTCAAGTATCTTCTGTTTATGTTGATTGTACTGGGGAGTTGGAGAGCTGTGGTTTTTGCAGCTTGGGATCAGCCTTTCAGCCTGTGACCTCTCTTATTCCCTGTGTCCCTTTTTGGTACAAGGACATCCATTTTGGGTGTGGAATTGATGTTCTGGTGCCTGTGATTGTGGTTGGTTGCAAGGGCTGGGCTGGGAAGTTGCCTGTATTTCACAAATGTTCAAAAAAGTGAAATCCAGATTAGATTGGTGCACCCGTGGCAGATAAGGAGAGTCATAGGGTGACTGCACAGTCTTTGACAGGGCAGGCAGAGCAGGAGGACAGCTCCCCTCCAGAGTTACCATGGGATGTAAGGATCATGCAGACACACCTCCATCCCATACAGCAACATAGATGACAGGCTTGTAATGTCTGAAAAGCTCTCACATCCTCAGAGGAAAGCTGCCTTATCAATACAATATGGCCCAGCTCCACACAAACAGAGCTTGGTTTTCTTTAAATAAATAAATCCCCCAAACATACTGTTCTGATCAAAGGTCCTCACAGTCCCTAAACCTTTGCAAGATCTATTTAACGATGTCCCTGTGATGCTCCTCCAGCTGTTGGTTTCAAAGGAAACCTCCCAGAGGAGAACAGCATTAGAGGGTTTTGCTGTACCTCCCTGGTGGAAGAGGTCAAAGTCTCTGGTTTCTGACCCCATCTGTAGCACTTCCCTCCCCTTAGAGCCTGCAGGCAAAGTCACACCAACCCTCAACAAACTCAGGCACAGGGTGAGCAAACGGCCTGTTGGGAGGAGCTGAAATTTCAGCCATGGCTGCGGCAGCACAGGGCACAGCACTTGCAGGAGAGGCTGCTGAAAAAAGTACCATCTTTCATCCTGATCTTAAAAAAAACATCTTCAGCAGGACCTGAACCATGCAAAATCCACGCCTGAATGGGTTGTTCCTGAGGTTTTGCAGCCTAGCCTGGCAAGAGGGTGGTTTAAAGCTCCTGCAGACTTGTCCCAGCTCCTGCATATTGGTGGTGGTGAGACCCCTGTTCCTCTTTCAAACAGTGGCTGAGGTGTGGTGCTTTGGATTTGTCCCTCCGTGGGAGGGGAAACTGGGGAACAGTGTTGGTTCACAGGGGGGTCAGTTTACTTGCCACTCTCGGGTTTTGTTTACCCTGTAACCCTGAACTCTTGTTTTTCTGTGCTGGCTCACGTTAATCTGTGTGAAGGAAGGTGTTCAGGTGCCTAAGCTGGTGAGATGCCCCATGCCCTCGCTTAAAGGTCGAGAGACACAAGGAAGTGAGCAAATTTAGTAACTCTGGGTTGCTTTCTTTTAAGGCAGCTTGGCAAGTTGGAGTTAATTTTTGTGTTGAATAATGCCTCTAAATCCTTTGGTTCAGTGTACTGCTCTTACTGAGCCCCACCTCGGTGCACCCACAGTATAGAGTTGCTTTTTACATCAGTAAAGCTGTTCCTCTTGTTCTCTTCCTTGCTTCTGCAGCTGCTCAGCTGTCCTTGAATAGTACCCATGGGCCAGAAACATGGAAATATGTCAGCGAAAGCTCAAATATGCAGTATTTCAAGATCCAGACTGACTGATGTGCATTCTACATCTGTTTCGTGTCTAAAATAGAAGTTAAGCCAATGCCTGAGCCGGTGTGTCAGGGTCTGGGTAGAAGAGACCTTGCACAGTCAGACTAACTTTTGCTTCACAAGAAAACCCAACAGTTTTTGTGTTCATTTTCCTGCTTTAGGTGCTGCTGCAGCCAATGCCTCAGTTTAGATTGGGAATTCTGAGCTGATGGTAGTGCACAGAGGCACTATCCTGGTTTTGTGTGAGACTCTGCTTTCCACCCTTCCTTACTGAGCTGCTGCTGGTTAATGGGAAGTTGTGGGATGTGCTGGAATTGTGTTGGGTTTTTTTTAAATATGTGGGAAGAAAGTGATAGGGAAGCACTAGGTGTAGGGAACCTTCATGCCTTGAGAAAGCCAAACCCTGGCTCGTGCTCGTCATCCAGCCCTGTTCCACAGTAGACCTGTGGTCCAGCAGAGGCTCTTGGGACAAGGAAGTTGTGAGGTTTCCCACTGTGCCTTCCTTCCCCAGGAGCCCAGGAACTCACCCGTGTGGTGATCCCACCCAAAACAGAAAGCCTGTGCAGACCAGACCAAGCACAGCCATTTATCTGGCCAGATACATCCTTGTGTTGATGGGAAATGCGATCTCCACGTGGCAGAGCCCTGGAGAAAAGGCTGATCCAAGGGCTGGTGAGGCCAGTGTTAAATAACCTGGATCTGGGCGCCTGCTTCCATGGACTGCTTTTGTTTTGGAAAGCACCACTTTCCTTGCCAGGTCGTCTTTTACTGAAAAGGAAGGGAAAAAGAGCTAATTTGAGACTGGCACAGGCTGATGTAAACAGAATTTCTTAGTCTAATTGGTTGCATTCGTACTCAAAGAGGAGGGTCTCCTGGCCTAATACCACACACAAACATGCAGAAAGTCTTCGCTGCAGTGGGTTTCAGAGGAGACCAGGCACAGGAGTCTGGGCAGAGATGCCACCTGCACCACAGCTCTGCTCCTTCTGCTGCTGCCACCTCTGTCCTGCCTCCCAGCCTGGTGTCCGTGGGTAACCTGCCTGTCTTGTGTCCTTAGTGGGTGAAAGAAGAAACCTTTGCTGGTCACAAGGCTGCATTCCTGTTTGTGAGTCTCTTCCTTTTCCTGCACCGCAGCTTCCTTCTGGTGCTGCCTTCTGTGCCAGCTCTACACAAGCTTTGCAGGTGCCCTGGGAATAGAGACCTGTGAGAGGGCAGTCCAGTGGTTTTCTTTCTTTCTCCCAGGTGTTTTAGTTGTTTAATTTCTATTTATAACCTTCCTGTTTTTCTGCTGTTTCTCAAGCTTGGGCTGCAGGTCAGTGCTGCACAAAGAGATAGAGTTTTCACTTGGTTTGGTTGCTTATCTCTGTCTTGTGTCTCCCCTCTGTCCTGAAGTTGTCTTTTGGGCCTGTGCCATGATACCAGTGGAAATAATTGGTTTCTGCCTTAAAAAGGCCAGTTTTAAGGGTTCTTCTCAAGGCTGATCCCACCTGCTCTGTGCTGTGCCACGGTCAGCACAAGAGAAGGGGCCATCCTTGGGGCAGACAAGGCGTGTGGTGGGAAGGGAGGTCTGCTCACGCACACCCACCTGCACCTGTGGAGTTCAGGGTGGTCCTTCCTGATCAGGAGGAGGGCTCTGGTAATGCTGACATTCCCAGCCACGTGGAGCTTCCAACACTGGAGATCGTGACAGCTGCACTTCCTCTGTGCTCACGAATGCAGTGCCTGTGCTGAGTCAGGGACATCAGGGTCATCATCACGTGGCTGCAGGGAGCACGAGGAGAGCTCTGCCAAGTTGCCTCTTCCAGCAGTGCCCTTTTGTCCCCTTCCCTGTGGGTGTGTGTGCGGGGCTCTTACCGGGAGTCTGAACTGGAGAAAGCCAGTCTGAAGCAGCCAGTGGCTTTTTGAGTGAGTTTTGCTGTTAGATGTGGTGGTGACCTGCATGGATTCCTGTTTCTGAGAAACTTCATTGCAGTCCTTTGGTAAGTGTTGCTGGATGGAATAAGTGGGCTACTGGAGGGCGAATGGGCTCTCCAGGGCTCGTGTTGTCACCGTGAAGGTGTTGCTGCAAGACACAAGTCGAGTTCGTTGCTGTTGGGGTGATTTGACTTCAAACCACCACCTGCTGTCCCTGGTGGTGTTCAGCTGAGACAGCCTGGACCTTGCTGTGGTCTGGGAAGGCTCTGGCTGCCTGCACCCTGCTGAGCTCCCTTTGAATGGAGCCTGGCACCGGTGCCAGTGTTGGGCGGAGGGTGACTAATGGCACTGCCCGCGCACTTGTCACGCAATTCCTCTCTGGCTTGGTTATTGTGGGGCTTTTTCCTGCACGTGTTGCAAAACAGAGGTTCTGCCTGCAGCCCCTGTGTTTATCTGCCAGGGTCCAAAGGGAGCATGCTGATGCTTGGCTCCTGTTGGGTGTTTCAATAAGCTCAGGGGCGCTGGAGATGGAGATGATGCCCTGTGCCAGGGCAGTCAGCGTCCATAGGGCATGTGGGAAACCCTTTCTGCTGTGTTGGGCTGATCTTGGGGGCTTGAACTGCAATCTTTGGTTCTACAGATAGTGCCTGGGGATCACTTATCAGAGGTAGAAGTGGTGAGAAGTCCCAGGCTTTGCTTGGTCAGCATTCTTCCTTCTCCTTTCCCTCTCAGCAAGGCTGACACTGCGGGTCGTGGTGTGCTGATGGTGGCACAGGGCAGAGTCAAGCACAGAGCTTGGTTTTTGGAGAGTCACAGGCTGCAGTCCTGGTCTGAGACTGAGCAGTCAGATTGTGCTGAGATACTCAAAACTCCTCACAGACATTCCTTCAGGTTCACTTCCAACTTCCTGTCCAGATTGTCATCTTCGCCTCGGAGCCAAGGCTTTTTGGTCACTAGAAGATGCTACAATGTGACTTGCAGAAACATCCTTGCATGTGCAGAAGGGGAAACCTCCCAGCCACGTTTCATCACCGTGGTGCTGTGCTCCAGTGTGCTTTTGGGGGCATCTGCTGCACCATCTCCTGGTGCTGCCACCAGCTGTGTGCAAGAGCAAGAGGGGGGAAATAGTTCTCTTTGGGTTGCTGATCATTTGGCTTTTAGGGCACTCCCCATCCTGTCTCGTGTGTTGCAATACAGTTTTTATATATATATTTTAATATTTTTTAACCCTGTGAGCTGATAGCACCTTTTAGTCTATATGGGAGTCACGGGGGATTTGAGGATGCCTGGCACTGACAGTGCTTCTCCAGTCCTTTGCTTCCAAGACGTGTGTGAGAATTAGGAGTACATTTTTTTTTAATGTGAGCATGAAGTGCATCTGTTTGGTAGCCTGGAGATGTGCAGGGAAGGTCCCTGGTGATTTGAGTGATTGTGAGCTGCCATGGATCAAGCAAATTCACACATTTAAGAGCTGCATTCAGGGGTGAAAAGCTGAGTTAAAACACAGCATTGCTTGAGTGTGATCCTTCAAAATGTTGTGACTTCTCTGTGCTCACATCTTGCTGAGGCTGATTGCTTTGCTGTGTGCATAAACAGGGATCCAGGAGCTGGAGCCATGATTTAAAAAAAAAAGGGATATGGAAGTCTTGTCTTACCTTGATGGAAGATACAATAAACACTGTGGATAAAATGACCACACTTGAAACTGTTGTCAGGGGAACTTTTACTTCTGCATCATAAATTTTTTTCTTTTCCCCTTCAAAAACCTGGTCTGATTCTATCAGGGTCCTTTCAGAGGCTGCATAATTCCCTGGATAGTTAAATTTCATGTAAGAGTCAGATTTCCCTTCACTGGATGTTAGAATGTTAGAAAAAGCATTTCAAAATGAATTGCTGGAAAATTGCTTCTGGAAAAAAATTGTTACAGCCAACTAGGTAAGACTGAGATAAACTGAGGAATAATAATCTTCCTGTGCTGGGTGAAGTGAGTTCCTGAATTATGACAACCTTTTAAAAAAAAAAGTGTGAGATCTAATTTCACATCCTTTGCTGTGTCTGAGCGAACCTTTTCCCCAGGGTAGGGATGGCGAAGGGAAAGCAAAAAGAAAAACCTTTAACTGGGATATAAGCCTTGAATAACTAAATGGGCAAGACCAGAGGGAGCCCATCATCAAAACTAAAGCAGTTTTTGTGTCTTTGCTTCCGTCATAAGACCATGACCGTGTTTCCTTCCAGGGTTAGAGGTCAGCATTATAATCTTTGTGCTGTGGAGATGTGACTGAAGAGTGAGGAGCTCTGTGCACCAGAGCCAGAAGCCTCCAGAAATGGCTCTCTTCCCTGGCTCTGGGGAGTGAGTGTGTGGTCTGGCTGCAGCTGTGGGGCTCCCCTTTGAAGCCCTGGAGAGCTGCAGTGTGGTGAAGGCCAGGAGTTAGCACAGCCACCACCCCCGCATCCATCCACGCTGCATTCCTGGGAGCTGCCTCCCCGAGGATGCCTCTTTCCAAGGCATCACTGCTTGGGATACCAGGCCACGTCCAGAGGCTTGAGAAAGCCAAACCCCCCTGGCTCCTGCTTGTCTCCTCTGCCCTGGGAGGCCTGAAGCTCTGCTGATGTGGGCACAGTGATGGATTTTGGCTGGAGACATAGCCCTCACCTTGCTGAGGAGGGCACGGACTTCTTGCCCTGTGTGAAGGAAGGCAGCGGGTGAATATCCATGTGTGAGCTATCCAGAGCCCGGAGGGAATTGCTGTGCAGCCTGTGTGCTTACCACCCTGGGCTGGCTGCTGCTCACCACAGATGTGTCTGGCTTGAAACTCCTCCTTGTGCAGTTTGTGACAAGGGAGGCTGCTGTGCTCTGTGCAAGGAGGCTTTCCTGGGGCTCAGCTGCTCTCAGTGCTGGGTTTGGTGCTCAGAAGGGAAGGGAGGTGCAGCTTCTGCCCAAAACCTGCACGGTCTCCTGCAAGCCTTGTTCTTATTCATGGCTTCCTTCGAGCAAAGGTTTGTCATGGCCTCATGTGCCTTGGGGAAGGGATTTTCAAGGAAAGTGGGTGAAGCACAGGCTGTTGCTGAGGATAATCTTACTGCCATGGCCATCCCTGTGTGAGAGGAACTGGCTGCCCTCATGGAATTTGGGCAATGGAAACCGGCACTGGAGAAAAAACCAACCCACCTTGCAGTGTTGGAGATGTTTATGTAGGCAGCTCCTGCCTGTGTCTGGCTCTGCTTCCTCCATCTCTGAAGAAGAGTTGGGTCTGTGCTGTGCATGGGCAGCAGCTGAGGCTCCCTGGAAACCCTTCTTTGCCCTGAGACATAATGAACAATTCAAGTGATGAGGCAATAACAAAGGAGAGGATGGGTTGCCTGGCAGGTTCTGGCTGAGATCCTCCTACAGGTGAGGTGGAGTGGCAGTGAAGAAGAGGAGAAAAGAGCTTATAAATAAAACTTCTGGGGTTTCATCAGGAGTGAAGGCAATAAACCAGCTATATTTTTCCCCCACCAGCACATTCCCCTGGTGTTGGTTGCCAGACCAGCTCCTTGGTAATTTACTGGAACCACATAAGAAGGAGGAGAGGGATCCTGCTTGCAAACTGTGCCTTTTTGGCAACTGAGCTCCAGTTGTGGGGGCTTTAGCTAACAGTTTTGTCTAGAGTTGTACAGAAATAACACCCAGCTCTTGCTTGGCTCCGAGATGCAGTGATGGAAAGCCTGTCTGCAAGGAGGGGGGACAGGGTGACCTGCCTGATGGAGAGGAATGTGCAATTTCCTTGTCTGTAGTCACATCACTCACATTTTTCTTCCAACCCCCTGCCTTAGTGTCATCTCTGGGAATTTAATGGGAAGCTTTGCCAGTGGTGTTTTAGTGCCCTTTGTAATATAGTTGCTTTCCAAGTTCTCCATCAGGTTAAACTTCCTGGGAGGTTGAGCTTTACTTGGGTTGCCAGAGTACCTGTCTCTGATCACTGCCAGGTTGCTGTGGACTTCTCCCTGTGCTCCATAGGGCACCTTTTATAGCTGGTGTCCTGTGGCACAGGGCTTCGTGTTCTCTGGAGCTGGAGTTTCCTTTCAAGGGGAACAGCAAAGGGTTGTTCTTTGCTGTACCTGGTCTCCCTTGTTAGATCTCCCTAAGCATCACCTTCCCTTTTCATCCCAGCTCCTGAATGCATTAGCATAACCTTAAACTTTGGTTACTTTTATTTCTCAGCCCAGGCACAGGCTTGGAGTTTTCTGCTGTTTTCAGCCCTTCCCCAGAAAAGCTGCCTGGGAGCTTTCCTCAGCTTAGCTCTTCCTTCACAGCTCAGCCATGGCACGTGTCCTTTTCCCTCCTGTGTCACCACCACAGCTCTGAATCACTTTTCTGTGTCTAAGTTCAAATGTCCATGGTCCCCTGGGTTGGCAGGGTGCCCAAGTACAAGGAGAGAGTCACTTTGCCCTTACAAATCAAGTTTTGAGTTAATTATCTCTTTACTTGGACAGAGTGTGTCCTTGCCTCTGGTAAGATAATATTGTGATCTGGACTGGGGTCAGAGGAGTTCAGAGCTTTGGCACAGCAGTGGGAGAGAGGGAGGGAGTGATGGGTGGATCACCAGGGGAAGGATGGGGGCCATAGGGCTTTAGGCTGGGGATTTGAGGGCTGGGTGCTCATCCTCGTGCTGCCACGGACTCTGGGTGTAGCCTTGGGCAGGTCACAGTTTGCTTAAACTCTGCCTTGGTGGGTGGAAAGGAATAATTCAAGGAGATGGAAGTTAAACCAGGGGAGACAGTGGAGGGGACTGGGAAGCCAGAGCCTCAAAAAGAGGTGGTTAGTAAATCCAACCTGCAATGGAGATGGATATTAAGTCAGAAGTATTCATCATTTGTGTTGTAATGTTGGTGGGGATGCTCACAGAATTTTTGTGCCACAGTCCTGCTCTTTGGTTTATAAGCATAGCAGTGGGTCCAGGGCATCCTGTCACCTCGTGGGAAGGAGGGAGGAGACCCTAGATCTGTGGGGTGGCTGGAAGAGTGGGGTCTTCCCCCAGTAGCCCTCCAGGGGCTCTGTGGTGACTGAGGGCTTCAATAAAGGGTGGCCATGAGTCCCTGTTGAGTTTTGCTGTGGCTTTAAGTAGGAGTCTGGCTGGCATGTGGGGCTGCTGTGATGTTGCTGGTAGAGGGAGAGCAGAAATCACTTCAGATGGATCAGCACAGATGCAAGAGGAAGGAAAAGCTTGATGTGACACTTTGGGACATGAAAGGATCCTGCAGTGTTGTGATACAAGCAGCCTTGTGCTCTGAGGACTAAATGTGTAACAAAAAGCACTTTCTGAGGGACCCTGGCTGCTCTTCCATGCCACTGGTGCTCATTTGTGTTTCCTTGCTTACAGTGCCTCTGACCATCATGGGGGAAGCCAGGATGGACCCAAACCTCTCCTCTCCTGACAGCACTGCACAGCAGGACTCCCTCTTCAGCATGACAGACGTGTTCCTCATCTCCCTCATCACCGGACTCTTTACTTACTGGTTTTTCTTCCGCAAGAAAAAGGAGGAAGTCCCCGACCTACCCAAAATGCAAACAGTGTAAGTAACAGCTCTCAGGCAGCGCGGTGGGAGTGGAGCTTTCTGTCGTGCTCATGATGAGTCCTGGAAGGCTCAGCTGGGTTGTAGGAGGCCCCTGGCGAGGGAACCTGGTCCCAGAAGATATTTGTTTTCCCTCATGTTTCCTCTGAGCTGCGTGTTCTCCTCACAGTGCAGAAATCCCGGTGGAGGAGCCAGGCTGCAGTTCTGCCTTACCCCACCGTGTGGCCCAAATCGGGAATTGGCCTTTCCCAAGCAAGGCAGGAAAAGGCAAGGCAGGAAAGCCTCTGGCTGTACTTCAAAACTCTTAATGATTGCTTTGGCTATTCTCTTTTTTTTTCTGATAAAAGTCACATTTAGATAAATGTGGAGAAATGTGGACTTGCTGTTAAGCAGGTTTCCCATCAGAAATCTTATCTACCCTTGGCTATGAAGAAAAGTAATAGTGTTGGGAGATATTTCCTGGGATGAGCTGCTTGGCAGCTCCTATGAAACTTGCTTGGCTTTGATGCCAGGTTACTGCAGCATCAGGAGCCTGGATTTGGAGAGGGAGATCCTTGTTCCACCCCGTCTTCTGCAAAGGGCTTAGGGCCAGGAGCGAGCCATACTGGTGGAGACCTGGGTGCATTTAGTTCCTTACCTCACATACCAAACTTAACATCAGTTGTCTGCTGGGCTTTTTACCTCAATCCTTCTGTTTCTGGTGTTGCAGAAGGATGGAAAGTACGTTTTCTGTCTGGGAGGGTTTTAAAGGGCAGCAGTGACCCTGGCTGTGGAACCTTGTGCACATGAGTGCACACGAGGTTGGCAGCAGCACAGCTGTCTGTGCCTGCTTAGCCTTACCTTGGGAATGTGTTCTGTTGGATTGGTGGGATACTTTCCCTCTCCTGCCTGCAGCACAGAGGGCTGTGTGTGTCAGTGCACGTGGCATCTCTGGAGAGTGTAAGAATGCTGTTGCCATGAGAGCTAAGCTGGCTGGGGAAAGGGCATTACCCATCTGAAATTAGATGCTGGCATGGCACAGGCTGGGCCTGTGTGACTGATTCCACCCCCCAACCCATCACATACAGCTCTCCCAGAGACTGTTGTGACCTTGCAGAGAAGCTTTCTGACTGCCCCTGGTACCACCTTGTGCCGCTGCAGGGCCTCAGCACGTGGGCTTCCATCCAAGAATGGATGGGGGTCTTGGCTCTGAGCTGCTCAGGGACACTTTGCCTGGGTTTGCTCCGTGGGGTCTGTGCTGCCTGCTCTGTCCCTGTGAGCCATGGCTGGCAGGGAGCACCGTGCAACTGCTCCCTGCAGGAGATGTGGAACAGCAGCACATCCCATTGTGGATAACTAGGGGAGAGGTGAGGCTGTTCTGGAAGTCATCTGACACTACTGCATTTTGGAAAAGTGGCAGCCAGGCAGGTGCAGAGTGAGGGGAGGCTGTGAAGTGGTTCCTCCCTGTACATTAAGCCTGACCCTGCTGCAGCCCTGCTGTGGTCCTTGCAGCAAGCTGCTCAGAGGGCAGTGTGGCCCCATAAGCCAAGGCTGTGGCTGGTGGCACATCTGCCCTTTGGGACAGAGACAGAGACTTCCTGCAGCTTTTGCAGTGTAATTTTATGGGATGCTTGGAACTGGGAGGAAAATGAGTGGGGAAAAACAAGCTTGTTCAGCCTTGGATTTCCTTCCCTCTTGTAATTCTTGAGTCTGGGGTGGAGTTTCCTTTCTGATGATCAGGCAGATCGACAAGACACAGGGTCTCACACTGTCAGCCACTGCCTGTGGCTGCCTGGAGATGGCAGGCAGGCCTGTGGGGAGGCAGGGAAGCTGTCCCAGACCCAGGAAGGCAGAGAGGCTTCATCAGGGCTGTCTATGTCTGAAGTGGAGAGCCTTGACCTTAAGAGGGGTTGCTTTTCTTCAGCTTCTGCTCTGCCTTGACTCACCAAACTGTCCTGAACTGCTTTATCTGGTGGCATTGAGTGATGTTTTTTGTTGTCTCACTTTGGCCCCCCAACTTCAGCCTCAAAATACTGGGGGATGAAGGTGCTGAACAGTGATTCAGGCACATCACAGTGGCTGCTGCTTTAATGGTTTGTTTGCAGTGTTTAACAGTGCAAGCAGAGTCTCCAACCTGAACAGGGCATCCAGCACCTCAGTGCCCTCCTGGTTTTTTTTTGGGAGCTGCTGCTGAGCACCTTGATAAAACCGTGTCAGCTCAGCAAGGTCTGCCAAGGAAATGCCACTGTTGTTACTGCCCTTGATTGTGGAAGAACAGATGACCTGTTGAAACACCCTTTTTTGGGCTGGGTTCTCCCTGCATGGCTCCAGCAGCCTGTGTGGCCTGGGAACACTTGTGATCTTGCCATGATGATGCATCCCTGGGTTCAGCCACCGCTCAGTGAGGGATCAGGTGCTGATTCCTCACCCTTATAGCCAAGTGGGGCTGTTTTCCTACCCAGAGTCTCCACAGAAGGGACAGAATGCAGCACGTCGGAAGGCGTCCTGTACCTGTGATGTGTAACACGTTCATGTGTGGGACAGGCTGGGATCCCACTGACTGCTCATGTTTTGACTATTTTTGGACTTAATTAAAACCACTGGGGCAGCCTTCCCTGCAGCCTGCTCTGCAGATGTCATTAGGGAGAGCAGCTCGGGATTGCCACGCAGCCGTGGCCACCACGCTTCCTCGTGGGGGCATTGCTGGGGAATGCACAAAATTATTTTTATTCTCTGGCTGCTCCTCCCCTGCATGTTTCTCAATCAGAGATTTCTTTCCCTTCTCGTGTGCCTGCTCCAGAGTAGTGCAGACAGTCATCCTGGGGAGACACAGGCAGGACAGCCATTGGTATGCTGGGTCTCACCCTCTCCCTTCTCCCCCCTCTTTAACATTGTTTGGGGCAGAAACTGGCTTATCTCTATTCTGCAGCTATGCAGAAATCCATTCCCTGGTGCTTGTAGGGCTTCCTGTGGCAGGAATTGCTCCAAATCCTTAGCCTGATTAGCTCTCTGCTGCCTGTGTGTGTGTGTGAGAGAGAGACCATCTCTAATTTAATTTAATAAGATCCTGAAGAGAACAAACTCCTTTGAGCTGCCTCCGTAATGGCACTGCCATAGTTACCCGAAGCGTTGCTCACGCAGTGTCTGGAATCGTTTCATTCAGCTACAAGCATCAAGCTTTTTTTTCTTTTCCCCCCCTAAAAAAAAATAATATATATAAAAGCAGCTGTGATATAAACAGTTTCCAAGGTAACAGGGCTGGGGGAGGGTTTTGTGTCCCGTCCCCCTGCTCCACGCCGATGGGAGAGGGACGTGTGCTGCGGAGGATCCTGGGAGGTTTCATTCTCCACTCCTAATTCCTTTCTGCCACTGCTGCCAGATGTTGCAGCTTCTCAGGGCTGCGCAGATCCACTCGATGACTTCCAAAGCCCCACCAGGAGGATCTGAGCGGGCAGGACCACTCCTGCTATGACCTGTGCCGGGATCTTTTGTGCCGGCTCTCTTCTCCTCAACAAAAGGCTGACGCTTGGCTTTAGCGCCCAGGAGGAGCAGAATGGGAAGGCCTGTGTGGCTCCACAGCTAAGTTAGATCCGTCCCCCCACACCTCCCCTTGCAGACACAGCTGCCCTGGGACTCTTTGTCTGCCTCCTCCCTGCCTGGCATGGGCTGTGTGTACTCGGCCCCGCGGGAAGAGCCGGCCGTGGCCAGGTGAGTCAGTCTGCCCGATGGGCCGTGGGGTTGTTCCACCTTGGAGGGTCGCTCCTCCCGCCCCAAAGCTGGGTGAGTGGGATGCCTCTTCCCTCTGAGACAGGAGGAGGAGGCAGGGGAGAGGCTCTGCTCGGAGGCAGGCTGCTCCAGAGGAGACCCTGCTGTCGGTGCTCGGTTTCTCTGCAGTGTCCAGGCTGTGTCCTCACTTCTGGTTGTATTTGTGCGCTTGTCAGGAAAGCCGTGGGCATGGGAACTTTCTGAAGAAGAGGTGTTCAGCTGGGACAGACTTTGATATTGTTGCTGAGCTGTTGGGAACTTCTTTCCCTCTCCTTTCTTTCTCCTGAAGTCAAAGTGACAGAGAGCCCTGGAAGTTGTTTGTGCTGTGGGTTCTCACCAAGGGTGGGAGATCTGTACAAGCTACATCTCACTCCAACAATGGGGTTAATCCCCTTCCCTCCACCCAGCACTTCTGATTCTCATAGTCACTGCCTTGAGCTATCTAAGGTGTAAGAGCAGTCATTGCTGAGAACACACTTTCTCTCCAAAGTTTCCCTGGCTGAGCAGTGAAAATGTGTGTTGTTTCTGCCTTTGGCGCCTGTGTGTTTTCGCAGCTTGGATTTTCAAGCCACCCTGATGAAGCAATTTCAGAGAGTTGTTTAGCCTTTTTTCTAAAGCCAGGCTCATTATTTCTTCTGTGCCTGAGCCGCAGCCTGTTCTCTACCACACACTTCAGTGTGGGGTTGCCTCCTTTGAAAACGGACGAGCTCCATGTGCTGCACCCCTTTCTCTTCCAAAGGGAGCTTGCTGAAAGGATCTGAAACGTTTTTTTAACTCCACCTTAAAAAGCATTTTGTTTAGCAGTTGACCCAACAGTTGTTTTAATTGGATCTCATTTGCAGAGGGCAGAAAACCAAAGAGGTTCACCAGGAAGCCAAAAGCTAAGTGAGAGCTGAGTCTTGTGAATTCTCTCAAGCCCCTGTCCTGGCGACAGCGTGGGCAGGGCTGGGACTGCTCCCTTAAGATACTTGTCATATCCCAGTTCCCAATGGGGGACAAATGACAACTCTGGGAGACTGTTAACTGCTGGGAGAGCAGAGCAGGGGTGTGAAGCAGCTCTCTCCTGGGAGCACAGCTGCCTTGGGTAGCTTTTTGAGGTAGGCTTTGCTTGTCTTTTGTGTGTGTGCTGTATGAGATTGTTAGTTCTCAGAACTGTCAGGCCCAGTTTTGGAGCTCCTTGATACCTTTGGGTCAAGGAGGGTGCTTGAAGGAATGTTTTACTGAAGGTCCCCCACCCTGCTGCTCCGTGTGTGTGCTCTCCACAAATGCCGTGGCACATCTGCGAGATCCCTCCCCCTGGGCTGCAGAGTTTAGGAAACTGTTAGTGTGCTCTTCACATTCCCACATGGGCTGGAGCCAAAAACATTTGTTTTTTGCCTGGAGGCTTCTCTTTTCCCACAGGAGACCCAGCCTTGCATTCTTCCATTGTGAAGTGGGAACGGGGTCCCACGTTCTTCTTCCTCGCTACCAAAGCTCCAGCGGGGAGGACAGCAAGGGAGCTCCTGTCCTTCTTGACTGCCTTGAAAAGCCCCCAGCACCTAATCTGATTGCAGCTAGACCCATCTCTTCTTGGGAGGCTCCTGGGGATCCCCAGGGCTGGGTTGTTGTCACCCTGTGGCATTGAAGACCCAAAGGTGTGCTTAGGATAGCGAAGCTCTCCTGGCTCCCTCTCTGACAGGGCAGCCACAGCAGTGTGAATTCTGACCTCTGTGTTTTCTGGCTCTGCTGTGGTTTGTCCCCCTTCCAAGCTAGGGAAAGCCACCTCCATGCAATAATGCAAATACTCTGTGCCAGAGATCCATGCTGGGAATGGGAACTAGCTCTGCAGGACCTTGGCTGGCAGTGGGTGCTTTGCTGGGCGCTCTGTGGGTCTGATCAGCTGCGTGTGTCTGCTCCACAGAGCTCTCCAGCTCTGGGACTCGGGTTTGGTATGCTGCTTTGAGGTTGAAACAGCTGGTTTTTAGCCCTGCTTGACTTCAGGCTCGGGGAATGTGCCCTGGGGAACGTAGTTCAGGACTGATCCTGCCTGCCCACAGTGGTGTGGGAAGGAGGGAGCTCTCCATTCCCTTCTCTCACACGCTTGTCCCCTGAGATTTGTCTGGAGACCTGCTCTCCTGAGATCCTTGTAACCTGCTCAGCTGTGAAACCTCTCAGAGCAGTTGATAAAGGCTTCCTGACAGGCAGGGCTGAGTGCCTGGGCTTTCCCTGTGGGAGGATTCACGGATGGAGGTAAGGCAGGGGCTCAGCTTTTCCTGTCTGCTCCAAGTCCCTGCTCCGTGGTTGTTGCAGAAGCCCTGTGGTTGAGTGATGGGTACCCCTGGGACAGGGATGGTCAGTGGGGACTCACACCCCTTTGGGCAGCCTTCCTGAGGTCTGGAAGCCACTTCTTCCCCTCTTGCTTATTCCTGACCTCAAAGAATGAATGTGTTTCATCTGAAAGGAGGTTCCTCCTGTCTTTCAGAGTAGCTCCAGCGAGAGACAGCAGCTTCATCGAGAAGATGAAGAAGACGGTAAGCTGCTTGTTCTGGCTACAGGTGGTGCTGGGAAGGTGGGAGAGCTCATGTCCTTCCTGGTTTTCTCTGGAGACTGTCAGCAGGAGGGGCTGGTTTGGATACACACAGGCCTGCTGCAGAGGGCATCCAGGGGAAGGCTGTGTAGGCAGCCAGGAATAGCTCTTTTGATCTATGCCTGAGAGTTGTTCTTAGAGAAAAAAAATTAAAGTGAAAATTTGGTGGAAAGAAAAAAGTGTAATATGAGATCAAAGTCAAGAGGGAAATGGCAGAGACTTTAAAGTCATTGGCTGGCAGTTGTTTATCTGTGTGGTTGGTTCCAAACTGGCTCGCTGTGGAATGGGAATTGTACACAGAACTGACAGCTTTTGACTCCACTGGTCTGGACACAAGAGGAAGCAAAGGAAGAAACAAGGGCTGGATATATTTTCTGTCTTACTTCAAAGCAACTGGCTTGCAGCAGAGCAGGAGCTGTGGTGCTCAGGCACTTCCCCTAAGCTTTGGCAAGCCTGTGTTCTCATCCAGGGAGTTCCCTGTTTTCGGGAGTTACACTGCAGCCCTGAGGCTGAGAATAAATCTTGAGGGTTCTTCTTTGTTTTGGGTTCTAGTCTGACCTGAGTCTCCCCTCTGAGTGTGACAATAGTCGTGTTCTCATTAACAGCCTAGCCTTGAGTTTTCTGTCAAACCTGGCGTGGAGTCCTGTACGAGCACAGGTTCCTGGTTGCCTTTAGGTTGTAGTCCAGGACTCCTGATCCCAGGCATTTCCTTTGTCTGTGCTTCAGCCATGCATTTGCCAAATGAGTAATTACCATTTAACGGGGATTTCTTTTTCTCTCCAGGGCCGAAACATAGTGGTTTTCTATGGTTCCCAGACGGGCACAGCAGAGGAGTTTGCCAATCGTCTCTCCAAAGACGCTCATCGCTACGGCCTCCGGGGCATGGCAGCGGATCCAGAGGAGTATGACCTGGTAATTTAGCCATGGACAGCCTCAGGATAGGTAGCATCCTGTTAGTGCCCTCTAAAAAACCCCAAGCACCCTGGCCAAGGGACAGCTGGTCTTTTAGCAGTGTCGTTTAGGGGAGGAAAGATCAGCCCAAGTGATGCAGAGGTGGGCTTGGTCCCTGCCATTCTGCATTCTCGTGGTCCCTTAAAGCTTCGCATGGAAAATCCCATGGAGTAGAAATACTGACTTGCAGTCCAGCGGGGATTGTTGGTTTTATTTCCCCTGCCAATTTTGGGTGGGTTTGACCTTTCCCAACTCCTTTTATAAGTGGTGTTGCTCTGCACACCTACACTCGTAGGAACAGGCTTGCCCAAAAACCACACTGCGGGGCCCTTAGGGGTTCATTCTCTCCTTCGGTTGCAGTCGGACCTGAGTCGCCTCTCGGAGATTGACAAGTCCTTGGCTGTGTTCTGCATGGCCACCTACGGAGAGGGGGATCCCACAGACAATGCCCAGGATTTCTACGACTGGCTGCAGGAGGCCGACACCGACCTGTCGGGTCTGCGGTTTGCAGTGAGTGGCTCAACTCCAGTTTGTGTTGGAATGTGGGAAGGAAAGCCAAGAACCCTCCACTGTGCCTGCACGTGGCTGGGGCAAAGGCACAGCATGTTTGTGTCCTGCACACCTGTTTTGGTTGGGGTCCCTACCGTCTTCCTTCCCAGGCTTCGTGGGCTCCTGCAAATGTATATCAGAGGGCTCTAAATGCAGATGTCAGAGTTCTCTCTCCACTCCCTAAATCATGAGGGTTGGCTGGTACAAACAGCCCCAAACAGGCCTGCAGGCACTGAATACAACATCTGCAAATGAGCTACAGGCTGCTGCTGTTCAGAAGCTAATTGAGCAGCCCGGGGCCAGATCTTCTCCAACAATTTAAATCACTTGGAGTGTGTAGCTCTCTTCCTGTGCTGAGCTGAATAACTGGCTGAGATATAGCCACCTCACCCAAACCCTGGCCAAATTTCCTTAGGCAGCATAATAATTGCAAATGAGGATAAAATCTACTGCTGGAGATGTGAAGCTGCTCTGTGTGAAGCAGTGAGCAAACATTTGCTGCTTGGTTTGTGGGAGGTAAAGGCCAGCAGTCTTGAGGCAATCCAGGCTCTTACTGGTCCCTCGAGGGTGCAGGAGTTCTTTTAAGTGCATCCTCTTGCCATGCCTGAGGCCAGGCTCAGGGGAGGTGCTGGTTCCTCCTCACCAGTGGTGGGTTCTTGCCCAAGGTCCATGAAGAGCTGATGGGGAGCTTGGAGAGGTCTTGCTGTCTTTTTTCAGCTTCATTTGCTGGTTGATACTGGCCAGAGGATGTCAACTCCTCCTCATGAGCATTCCCTTGCAGGTCTTTGGGCTGGGGAACAAGACTTATGAGCACTTCAACGCCATGGGAAAGTACGTGGACAAGAGACTGGAGGAACTCGGAGCCCAGCGCATCTTTGAGCTTGGGCTGGGAGATGACGATGGCAAGTGAGTAGCTTGGGTGGAGGGGCTGGTCAGGGCTGGCTAAAACATCTTGGAGACCTTTGGCAGGGAGTTGGCTCTTTTACCAAGACAGAAATAAACTCTACAGGCCTCTTTGTGGGAGTTGACATAACTCTGTGTGTCTGTCTGCTCTCTCTCCCACAGTCAGATCCCTGTGCACAGGGAGTATCCTAGGCAATCCTGTGTCTGGGAAATCCCACACCAGCTCTAAATGCCCGTAGGTACATACTGGAGCAGGCTTAGTAGCCTCCTCTGCCTTTGTCCTGCTGTAGCTCCATTGCTCACCCAGCCTGTGTAGGTATACTCCCCCATCCCTGTGGAGAAGGCAGACTCCATCTCCTTGTGAAGTGTTTTATAGTGGGAGGCAGCAGTTTTACAACTCAGACAGTGATTTTTATTTTATTTTTACCTCTCTGTGCTCACCTGAGCACCCTGGGACATTACATCAACCTGTGGCTTTACCTCTAAGGTGTGCGAGGTCTGATGTGATGTTTGTGATGCGTGTGAGAGGCTCTGAACCCAGAAAAATGAACATTGCCATGTTTGGAATCTGCCTTTTGGGAAGGTGACCTTGTTCCAGGAGTGGGCAAGGGGGAGCTGAGGTGGTTAAAGACCAAGCCTGAATAACAAGGCGTTCCTTGGCAGACCTGGTGAAGGGAGGGGTGGTTGGTATAGCAACACTTCCCACTTAGTGCTCTGACAATGCTGTTCTGGTGGAGGTACCAAAACTGTCTGGGTCCAAGGCAAATGCCTTTTCCCATGATGGAGGGAGAAAGTCCCAGATGGCTCTTCTGGGAATGTCCCTTTGCTCCCAGCTGGGGCTGGGTTATTGACTCACTCTTTTGCCCTGGCTAGCCTGGAAGAAGACTTTATCACCTGGAGAGAGCAGTTCTGGCCAGCGGTGTGTGAGCACTTCGGGGTGGAGGCTACAGGAGAAGAGTCCAGGTGGGTTTGGTTCCTTTGGGGATGGCTGTGCTGGTTGTGATGCTCCCAGTGAGGCTGAGGTTTCCTCTTGGTTTGGGTTTTCCACACAGTTTTCCTGGTCCCTCACATCTCGAGAGGGGCAAAGGGGTGGAATTTGCGTTTGGTTTTGAGCTGCAGCAAATCAAGCAAAGCGTATGCTGGTTCCAGCTGTACTTTGTGGTTTCCAGTTTGACTTTTTTTCTCTTCTCTCCCCCAGCATCCGCCAGTATGAGCTGGTGGTGCACACGGATGTGAACATGAACAAAGTGTACACGGGAGAGATGGGCCGACTCAAGAGCTACGAGAACCAGAAGCCGTGAGTGCCAACCCCCTGGGCAGGGTGTTTGAGGGGCAGGGGTTGCCTGGTGGGTCCTTGATGTCTCTAACCATACCTGCTGTGTGGGCAGTGTCATTTCTGCAATGCAGCAGGTCTCTGCCTAAGAGGAATCAGCTCAGATCTCCACTGGGGCTCTGAGATTCCCCAGTTAATGAATCATGAGTGGTGAGGAGATGCCTGTGGTCCTGTGTGCTGCTTGGCTGGTACATCCACAGCATCTGTCCTGAGCCTTTCCTCGCCTGGGATGGCCAATACGTGATGGCTGCTGGCAGTATTGCTGTGGGAGATGAGCTGTATAAACTAATTCCAGCCTGAAATAATTCTTTGAGATGTGACAGTCCCTCCAGTCCGCTTGTGTGTCACTTGTTAATGGGACAGAAGCTGTTGACTGCTGGGCTGTGCTTAGAAGGAAAAGGATGTGCTTTCTGTGCCAGTGTGGGTAGCAGCAGGATCACAGTTTGGTTTGTGCTGTGGTGTGGTGTGCTTTGGAACATGAACCAAATCATGGGAGCCTGCTCTATAGGCACAGGGAACATGGCTGGATACCAACAGCACCATGAGCCTGCAGGAGCACAACCCAGAGGTTCCTTGTCTTTCCTTCTAGACCGTTTGATGCCAAGAACCCCTTCCTGGCCAAGGTTACAGAGAACCGCAAACTGAACGAGGGTGGAGAGCGGCACCTGATGCACCTGGAGCTGGATATCTCTAATTCCAAAATCAGGTAGTTTTCTGTAGGAGACTGCTCCTTTATTTTGTCAGGAGCAATCTGCAGCAGGAGCAAAGAGCAAGGACCAGCTTCATCCAGTACTTCAATAGCTACTTAATACTGCCCCTCTGGGCTTCTGTAGCAGGTACCCCACATCAAGACTTTCTTCTGATTCTTGCACTGCCTGCTTTGGGTCCCTGCTCTTAAAAACCCTCTTATTGGCTTAAATTCCTTAAATTGTTAGAAAGTCACAGATCCAGGTGGCTTAATGTAACAAAGTACTGCAGAGGTTTTGAGCAGCTTTCCTCTGTGCCTGTCTGGGAGTTGGCCTGTCCTTGCTGGAACTCTGGCCTCGTTGGAGTCTCTGACTTGGAGGTCCCTTGTAAAAACCCTGGTCCCTAAAACCATTATGCCATAATGGCCCTTCCTGCTGTTACTGTGGGCTCTGGGGATCCCTGGTAGTGCAGCAGCTGAGATCTCAGTGTTGTCCAGCTGCCTCTTGCACCAACTCCCTTGTCTTCTGGGGGTGGACAAGAAGTGGTGCAAGTGTTGCATCTGTTCTCCTGTGTCTCATGCCAGGTACGAGTCCGGGGACCACGTGGCCGTGTACCCAGCCAACGACTCCTCTCTGGTGAACCAGATCGGTGAGATCCTGGGCACGGATCTGGACACTGTCATGTCTCTAAACAACTTGGATGGTGAGTGTGGATGACCCCTGAGGGTCAGCAGTTCTCCTTCAGCTGTGGCTGCTGTCCTTCCCACCAGAGCAGGATCCAGATCACCCTCAGGTCCCATGGGACACCTCCAGGCAGACGGATGTGCCACAGCTCCTCCGAATGCTGCGCTGTTCTAGCAGTAGCACAGAGCCTGTTTGCTGAGAGCAGCTGAAGTGGGTCAGTTGTGAAATGTTTAGTGTGACCATTCAACAACAAATTATGTAACAGCAAACTCCTAATTACAGAGCATCAGCCCACCAGAGCATCCCTCAGCCGCAGCAGCCCCGGAGCTCCACAGGGCCCTTAGTGTGTGCGATGTTCTTATTCAGTCCTGGGAGGAGGCACAGGCTTGGAGACTGAACTGCCAGGAGGGAGCACTTGTGCTGACACAAAGAGCTCTTCCTGGGCAGCATTCCCAGCAGAGCCAGCCTCTGGCAGGAAGGAGATGGCAGCTGCTGCCCACTGCACTCCTGGAGCAGCACAGCCAGACCTGAAGCATGAGATATGCTGGCCCAAGAGGACTCTGAGCACGGCTATCTGTGTCTGAATGAGCCTAAGAACACTTTTGAGGCCAGGTCTGATAGAGGTGTAGGTGTGTGAGGCCAAATTAGCTGTGGAGGGGAGCCCCCCTGCTTGGTCTGGGGGTTTGCTGGCCATCTCAGGGCAGAGAGCCCCGTTGGAGAACACAGAGTAATATTTTTTGCTGCTGAACAGTCAGGCAGCATCTGTGAAACACGGAATGGGCTACTGGGGGAGGGAGCTTCCTGGAGGGGGAGATGCTTCAGTGTGGAAGTGGGGCTTTGGCCCACAGGCTGATCAGCCCTAGGGTTGCTCTCTCCTCCCTGGAGCCCTGCTCTGTCTCCGGCCCTCACGCATCACGCGTAGCTGCCGGCATGAAATCTCTTTGACGTAACAGCACGTAGTTGCCGATTTTCAATTTTTCTTTCTCCCCACTCTTCTCCAGAGGAATCCAACAAGAAGCATCCCTTCCCCTGCCCCACGTCCTACCGAACAGCCCTGACATACTACCTGGACATCACCAACCCTCCCCGCACCAACGTGCTGTACGAGCTGGCCCAGTACGCCACGGACACCGGGGAGCAGGAGCGCCTCCGGAAAATGGCCTCGTCCGCAGCTGAGGGCAAGGTGGGAGCGCCGGCCTTCCCAGCACCGCTGCTGGGCTAAGCTGGGTGCTGGGGGATCCCCAAAAGGGCCATGCAGAGAGCCTGGGGGGTGTTTGCCAGCCACGAAGGGAAGTGGTGACACGTGTGCCCTCCTTGCCCTCAGGCTCTGTACCTCAACTGGGTGGTGGAGGCCCGCAGGAACATCCTGGCCATCCTGCAGGACATGCCCTCGCTGCGCCCCCCCATCGACCACCTGTGCGAGCTCCTGCCCCGCCTGCAGGCCCGCTACTACTCCATCGCCTCCTCCTCCAAGGTGAGTGTGCTTCCAGCAGGGAATGAGGCTGTGGAGGGACCGCTTCAGCTGCAGCTCCACAGCCCCATGGTCCTTGGCTGGGGACTGGACAGGGGGAGCTTGTCCTGGTGATAACTTCTATCAGAGAGGCAGCTTTAGTTATCTCCACACATGGAGATATCCCAGCTCCCACAGGGCCTGCAGAGGGTCTCACTGCAGCCAGCTGTGTCCCAATACCACCCACACTCCCTGGAGCCCTGCTCCTCTTCACCCATCAGCTTGGCTGCTAGGACTTGGAAGAAGGTGGAATTTTAGGAGCTGGTCAAAATTCACTCATTACTTTGTGTCTGAAGCCCTGAGGTGGCTGGAAATACCCAGGGAACCTCCGTGGTCCCATGATGAGTCAGGCACAAGACAGAAGCGCCGTGAGGGGCACACAGGGAGGAATAGCTGTCCCAGTGTTAACATTAGCTTAAACTTCTCCCCACTCCCAAGCACTGAGGGGGATCTGTGGGGACTGAGCTTGTGGGGTTGCTGGGGCTCCCTCTCTGCATGGTGCCAGCCTCCCTTCCCTGCAGGTTCATCCCAATTCCATCCACATCTGTGCTGTGACGGTGGAGTACAAGACCAAGACGGGCCGCCTGAACAAAGGGGTGGCCACCAACTGGCTCAAGAACAAGGTGCCTGACCAGAACGGGAGCAACTCCCTGGTGCCCATGTACGTGCGGAAGTCGCAGTTCCGGCTGCCCTTCAAGCCCAGCACCCCCGTGATCATGATCGGGCCAGGTACTGGCATCGCCCCCTTCATCGGCTTCATCCAGGAGCGGGCCTGGCTGAAGCAGCAAGGTGAGGGCCCAACAACCTCCTTGGGGCTGAAGCTCCAGCAGGACAGGGTTCTGTGGGGCCAGTTGGTGCCTCTGAGGTGCAGCTTGTGCTGCTCACGTTGCTGGTGGGTCCAGCAAAAAGCAGAGGAGGTGGGGCAGGGTGAATAGTAGCCAAGTGTTGCCAAACATGAGGATGCTTTGTCCTTCTCTTGGCCACGGAGGATGTTTGAGGGGTGGATAGGCCTGAGGCAGTTCTCTGACCTCTGCCACCACATCTCCAAATAAACCACAGTCGAGTCACTTATGCTCATTCCTGAGCCACTTCTGGGAATCAGTCTCGAGCTTCCCCATATAACCAGCAGCAGTTGTGCAGCTCTGCCTCCCCTGGCTTGGCAGGGCCAGGGGAGCAGAGAGGACAGGATTGGGACTGCTGGGATTGGCAGGACAAGGGCAGGGTGAGGAGGGGGACAGGGTTGTGGGCTGCCAGGGGGCAGCTGATGGGGGCTGTGTGACCCTGCAGGCAAGGAGGTGGGTGAGACGGTGCTGTACTATGGCTGCCGGCGCGAGCGAGAGGACTACTTGTACCGGGAGGAGCTGGCCCGCTTCCAGAAGGAGGGAGTCCTCACCCAGCTCAACGTGGCCTTCTCCAGGGACCAGGCTGAGAAGGTGCTGCTCTAGTCCTCTCACTGCTTTCTCCTGCTGCTACACCCAGCTGTGGCCTTGGGGCTGGAGGCTCCCAGCCTGGATGGCCCATGGCAGGCGGCAGCACCCAGCACACCTCCACTGCCTCCAGAGCTGCGAGCATGGCCTTGGCTTCCCCTCCTGGCCCCAGCCTGTGGTCTGGGGGGCTCTGCTCCTCTCACCTCATTCCCACCTTGTTTCCTGCCAGGTTTATGTCCAGCACTTACTGAAGAAGAACAAGGAAAACATCTGGAAGCTGGTTAATGAGGGGATGGCTCATATCTACGTGTGTGGGTAGGTCTGGAAAGGGACTTTTGGACAATGTTCCTATTCTCAGGAAAATTAATGTGACTCGGTTTCCCCAGCGGTGCATTACAAGCCCTGGGAGGGTTACGCTGTCCAGATTCCGGGGGGAGGGCAAAGGGCCAGGCAGGTGGGCTGGGGTGAACCCTCTGTGTCCGTGCAGGGAGGTGACAGGGCTCTGTGACTGGTGCCATCCTGTCTCACTCACGATCCCTTTGTTTGCAGCGATGCCCGAAACATGGCCCGGGATGTGCAGAACACCTTCTACGAGATCGTGTCTGAGTTCGGGAACATGAGCCAGCCCCAGGCCGTGGACTATGTAAAGAAACTGATGACGAAGGGCCGGTACTCTCTGGATGTCTGGAGCTAAAAGTGGGGCTGGCGGGGCTGGGGAGAGAACCCCCAGGTGTGGGCCCACGGGAGGTGCAAAGTGCCTGCTCGCCCAGGGCTGCTGTGGGTGACGGTGTCGGCCCCGCCCCAGAGCTACCCCGGTGTCACTCCCAACCCCTCCTGGGCCGCAGCAGCCCCTTGGGACAGTGTGTACCTGGGGGATGGAAGGGGTTGAGAGGGGCAGGGGGGTAGCTGTCCAGGAGCCACAGTGGCCCCGGCACCCCAAGGCACACCTCGTGGCACCAGCGTTTGCCTTGAGGTCAGCGACACAGCTGATGTGGGGCACAAGGGATGGATGCTGCCAGGAAGCTCTGGGGTCTTTCTCTGAACACGAGGTGTTGCCTTATCCCCGGGGCTGGAGCCCACCCTGGCCTGCTGGCACGGCAGAGGGGTGGAGGGGCTGGCAGCCCCCTGCACTCCTGCTGGGTGTGAGGGCCCGGCCTGGGCAGCCACCCTGTCCTCACCTCCCTCCTGCCCTGCCTGTCCAGCTCTAGGACGTGGGGCTGGCAGCTGGCTCTGGGCACAGAGCTGTCCTGTGCCCCCCAGACCTCACCATCCCCCTGCTCCTTTCCTGATGCCCGCCTTTGCTCCAGCACACAGCGGGAAAGGGGTGGCTCCTCTCCCCTGGGAAGCAGACCTGATTTTGGGAGGAGGGGTCTCAGTCCGTAGGGCCCTGCTTTGCTCCCCGGGGTCCAGCAGCTCCCCTGAGCCCAGTCCCTCCCTCACACTGTGTATGGTCATTTTTTAAATACTGTTTTTATTTTAACATCTTTGTGATTTAAGCAGGGGGGGGGGGGGAAGAAAAAACAACCTTTCTGGCTGTCCAATGATTGTAAATTATTTAAATACATTTGGCCTTGGAATAAAAATACTGTGTCTGTAGTTTGCTTCCTGCTCTCTGTGCTCAGCCAGAGGGCAGAGGGAGACAGGAGCATTGAATGATAAGTGGAAGGAAACCTGGGGACTGGGTGGCAGCTCTGGGTTTAGGCTGAGCTGGGGGCAATCTCTACCCTGAGTGTTGGGACCCAGTGGAGGGAGGATGGCAGCTCTGGACTGGGGTTCTGCTGTTCTTTGGTTCTTCTGGAGCTCCTGGTGGTGGTAAAGGGTGTCTTCCCTGAGCTGCTGGGACACTGAGGTCCTGCTGGGCTCCTTGGATGGCCAAAGCTCTGGCCAGCTGGGCACAGGGCTGGGCAGGCCAGGGGTGCCACAAAGGGAACTCACAGCACTGCCCACCTGGCCCCCCTGTACCCTGGGCTGGTGGGGTGGGGCACGGGGAGATGGGGTTTTCATAGAATCACAGAATCATTTAGGTTGGAAAAGCCCTCTAAGATTGTTGAGACCAACCCTTAACCCAGCACTGCCAAGCCCACTGCTAACCCATGTCCCCAAGCGTCAGATCTACATGGCTTTAAAATCCTCCAGGGGTGGTGATTCCACTGCCCTGCACAGCCTGTGCCAGGGCTGGACAACCCTTGGGGTGAAGACATTTTTCCCTAATATCCAACCTAAACCTCCCCTGGCACAACTTGAGGCTGTTTCCTCTTGTCCTATTGCATGTTACCAAGAAGAGACAGACCCCCACCTCCAGCCTCCTGTCATGGAGCTTGTGTCAGGACCCATTTTCCAAAGAGCCAAAGCCACAGAGCATGGAAACTGTTCCCAGACCACCCTGGTGACTGGGGCAGTGCCTTCCCTTTATTTTTACATCTGCACCCCCCAGAGATGCCAGCCCAGGGTGCTGTTTGTGCAGCTCCAGTGTGAAGCCTGGCCCAGGCTCCCGGTGCTCCCACCCCTCCCAAGCTCCAGGCCTCCTCTTCCCTGTGGATTGAAGGTGAGGGAGGAACTGGAGGAGGCACACCCTGGAATCCAGGACTTGTGCACAGCCCCCAGGGCCTCTGCCTTCAACACACAGGGGCTGCAGGGCTGGGGGGGGAAGGGGGAGCCTCGACCAGGCCAGGAGCTGTGTGAGGCAGCTGTCAGCCTTGTCCCAGTGGGATGGGGAGCACCTGCATCCCACAGAACATCCCAGTAAATGGGAGTGGCTGTCACAGGGTGCTCCTGACTCCGGGTGAGCGGCTCGGGCATGGATCCAGCACCGCGGTGAACGCACGGACTGTCCAGGAGCGGGGCCCGAGCTCTGTCCCACACCCAGGCTTCCAAGGAACGGGATGGGACACCAGAGTCCGGACGGAATCGAGGAGACATGCACGGGGGGATGGAGGCAGTGGGGAGAAACAGTCCTGGCACCCACACTGCCCCCTTTCAATTCTCCTTCGTGTCTTTGTTCTTGTTCTGAAACTTCTGGTGGACAACGCGGAGGGTGGTGAAGAAGTTCCCCAGGAAGAGGATGAAGAAGGGGAGGCCGCACATGAGGACCTGTGGGAGGCACAGAGGCACAAGTCAGCAGCAGGGACCTGCCTGGGGCATCCCCCTTCCCAGGGCAGCCCCCCTGGGAGCCCCCTTACCTGCCACTCCTTGCATTCCGGGTGCTGGAGCATGCGGAAGAGGGTGATGGCGTTGTAGAGCTGCCAGAACTGCAGGAGAGAGGAGACTGAGTGGGGGCTCTGCTCTCAGAGGCTCCATCCCATGCTGACACTCACCTAGCTGCTTCCTCTGGGCACAAACCCCACGCTGACCTCACGTGAGGGCAGTGAAACCCCATCCAGGCTCAGGGTCAAAGGGCTCATCCCCAGAGGATCCCAGCTGAGACATCCCCTCCCCTTTTGTGCTACCTGGAGCCCAAAGGCCGTGAGGAAGGCTGTGGCCTCTTGCAGGGATCAGTGCAGACTCACCTGCCCAAAGAAGAGGAAGGGAAGCAGGAACGTGAGGCCTCTCCACATCCAGGACTGGAAACCCTCTGCAAAGGATGAAGGTTTGTGTGAGGACCTGGAACAGGCTGGCAGGAAGCAGATGGAGCCCAGCGCCTCTGGACATGGGCAGGGAGGCTCAGTGCCCACTCCATGCCTGGCTGAGAAGGGCCTGCCATGCCAACCTCACCATGAGCACCTGTACTCACAGGGGGGATGGTGGCAGGGATTCCTAATGCAGCAGAGGAAGGTGCTCCAGTGGAGCTGCCCTTGCCCATGCTGGAGCCCGTCAGTCCAGCCCTCGGTGTCACAAGGGCCTGGGAGGTGCCAGCCCACAGTACATGGGGTGCTGGAGGGATATTTCATGTCTGAAAGAGCTTCCTGGGGAAAGTTTGGATGCCAAAAGCCACATCCACTGCCACCTCGCATCCTGAGGGAGCCAGCTGTGGGCACCCAGCTAGTGGGGTGCTGCTGCCCCGTGGGAGATGTTGCACTCAGAGTTTTGGCTTTACTTGTAGCTTTTACTGCTTCTGCCACTGAAAAACCGCAGCCAAACTAACCTCAGACCAAACTGCCACCGTTACCTTCAACAGAACCCACAGCTCCCAGTTAGCTGAGGCTGGGCTGGAGCTGGAAGGGAGGCTTGGGCAGCCACAGGCCCTGCTGCAATGGTGGGTCCAGCAGGACTGGGACAGCCCATAAGGGGAGATCCTGACTTACCCACGGTCAGATCCATGTTGTGCCTCTCGCCCAGCGCTCGCAGGCGGTACAAGCACCCGCTCTGGTAGTAATACTGCAGGAACTGCACAAAGCCTGCAAGGAGAGCATGGCTGCTGTCAGCAGGGGCCCAGGATTAACTCGTGGCCCCAGCTCCATGATGGCTCTGCCCACAAAGACCACCCCAGCGCCAGGGAGGTGAGGGCAGGACAGAGCCCAAGGGAAAACAAAGATGAGCCGAGAGCTGTGAGCAGCTGCAGCCAGGCTGTAGAGCCCCACAGGCATGCTCAGCACCCCAGGCCAGCCACAGTCCCTGTCCCAGCACAGCACTTACTCTGGTACATGGAGAAGGAGAGAAACTGGTTCCTGAACATCTGGTACATGAGCCCGTCCGGCCTGTGGAGAAACAGTGCTGGGTGGGGGACACGGGGCTGGGAGGGCACGGCCAACCCTGCCTGCCCCACAGCCCCTGTGGCTGCAGGTCAGGGCAGCAAAGGCCCCTGTGCCAGAGCCACCCACAGCCCCCTGTGGGACGGGGGGACACACACTTACCATGTCAGCATGACACCTGAGAGGAAGGTGGAGATGTAGTGATGCAAAACCCACCAGCCTTTGATTCTGGAAGGCAGACACAGAGAAAGGCCGTCGGGTCTCGAGCGTGAATCCCGACCCAAAGGTGCACCAGCAGAGTGGAGCAGCCCAACCCAGCCACCTGACAGCTCCCAGGGCAAGGTGAGGAGCGGGGCTGGTTGTGAAACATCCGTGCTGGGAGCAGGACCCGGCACCTCCAGTCTGGGCAGCACCGGGAGCCGGGACCTTTCCAGCCGCTGCTCCACCTTCCCGCACCACCTCCGCACAGGGAGTTCCTCCTGCCCCGCTCCTCCAACTTGTAACAGGGCTTGCTACACACCCTGAGTAGGAGGGAGCTGCTCCATTGGGAAGCTCAGAGCTGCTCGATGGGCCCCAACTTCCCAGCTTTGCAGAGAAGGACCAACTCGCTCCACCCCCTCCCCGAGCCCTGAGGACTCACTTGGATCCGTTGTTGATCAGGATGCTCTCCCGGATGGTGAGGGTGCAGTAGTACCACACCAGGAGGAAGTTAAAGACGGCATCTGTCACCCTGGTGTCACACAAAGGAGGGTGTAAAGGGGTGTGCTGGGGCCACTGGCACTGCTGTGGGACACCCACCCCTCCACAGGCAGGGACCTGCTTCCCCCACCCACCATGGCCACGGCAGGACTGCAGCAGCCACAAAGGCACCCCACGTACAGGGCAGTGTCCAGATCCTTCATCAGGATCTCCTGTCCAGCTCTGGACCTTGCAGGATGGGAGAGGAGGACACAGGGACCCTTGGAGAAGATCTCTGCCCAGGATCCAAGCCAGACTCACCGGGAGTTGAAGAGGAACCGACAGGAGGAGGAGACAATGAGTAGGATGATGGTGAGGTAGAGCTTGAACTTTTCATATTCGTCTTTATAAGCAAACCTGCAGGGAAGCACAAGGACTTGGAGCAAAGTGGCTGCTGGAAGTTTGTGTCCTCCCATCCTACCCAGCTGGACAAAAGTGATGTTCCATTGGGAACCTCCAGGACACACTTGGGAAAAACCTTGCCTTGGGGGTATTTCTGAGAGGAGCACACACCAGGCTGCTTCCACACAGGTGGGACACCTTCAAGCACTCCAAACCACCCCAACCTGTCTGGTGGCCCAGGCTATGGGGAAGCTGGGCAGACTGGAGTCTGCACAGGTCTCCAAGAGGAGAAGAAGGACACAGGCTCCTGGCTGAGCATCTCTGCCATAGGGAAGGCTGTCCTGGTCCAAAACCAACCACTGGTGTTTCCTCAGAGGAAGAGGAGGGGGCTATCCACTGCCTGTCCTGGAAGTGCCTAACACAGCAGAAACCCAGACGTGACTTTGGTGGAGGATTCTTTTTAGCTTGTCAGAGCTAATGGTCCAGCCCAGCCCAGTGGCAGGAGCTTGAGGGGGAGTCAAGGATTTGGCTGATTCTGTGAAAGGATGCCCAGGAAGGGAATCTACACCAGGTGGGCCAAGCCAGCCTGGTGTCTGCCCAGGAGGAGCTGTTGTTGCTGGTGCCAAGGGGACCCTGAGCCAGGCAAAGCAGAGGTGGCAGCGAGGAGGGAGCCGTACTTGGCCTGTTTGCTGAGCAGTGTGACGTTCACATTCCCGAGCACCAGACTCAGGTACAACCTGGGGAGAGAGCAGAGGTGTTAGGATGGGGACCTGCCCGTGGAGCTGTCCCCTCTCATGCCACTGCTGGGGCCAGGGATGAGCTCCCAGCTGATTTCCCCTTGTAGCTGCCAGGCACAAACACTCTGGCATCTTCTCCCCAGGGCAGGGGGACGGGTGGCCGAGCACACACCCCACCTCCCGTGGGCACTGGGGTGTTCACCTGAGCCTCCCCACACACACAACCACTGTCCAGGGGTGGATGAAGGCCCTGAGCAGGCAGAGGAGTGAGGGGGAAGAGGGCAGCGCTGCAGAGGCTCAGCCTGGCTCCTGCCCACGTGTCCTCTGGGGAGCCCAAGTGGAGCAGCAGAGCTGGGACACCACCAGGAGCAGGGTGACAGCAGCCTTACAGCCACGGGGATGTGGAGGGTGGACCTGGTATTTCACCCACAGCTGAGGTGCCTCTTACCCGTTCTTCTTTGGCAGGTAGGCCTCCATCTCAAAGAAAACGTTCTGCCTCTCTTTAATCAGGTTCTCGGCCTCTTGGATGGAAGATTCCTGCTCGGGACTCGCGTGGGCCTTGCATCTGGGGAGGAAACGCAGGCACTGGCATCAGGAGAGCCTCTGCAACGTGATCAACATGTGCTGGCACTCCACAGGTGACTGAGTCGGGCAAGGACACCCCAAGGACAGCAAAGGCAGATGGGAGGCAAGTCCATAACTCCGTCAGGCTGGGATGTTGCCCAAGAGAGGGAAGCAGGAAGGGGAGTGAGGTGAGGCCACAGGGGTTTCTCACCCTGGAGGAAGGATGGGGAGAGCTTGGTGCAGGAGCAGGGCAGGTCACGGTACCTGCAAAGCCCTTGCAAGCTCTGAACTGCAAACAGGGCACAAATTGGGGCACAGGGAAGGGAGGCTGGGGAAGATCTGCCTCTCACAGCACTTTGCCACGAGTGAGGTTGCACAGAGGTTTGTATTTCAGACATGAGGTGAGAGCCCCGTCCTTGCCTCTCTCCCCTCCTGTGCTGTCACGGGACACCAACTTACTTTTTGAGGGCGAGCGAGAGCTCCTTCAGCCGCTTCTTCTGCCGTGCAATGGAGCTGGAGATCCCATCCTGGAGCTTGGTTAGCTCCTCGAGTTTCTGCTTGTACAGCTTGTGGTTATCCTGGGAAGGAAAGACCAGCAAGCATTAGACCTGCCTGCCCAGACATCCCTGTCCTTGGGCCCTCTATGGGGTCACTGCTGATGCTTCTGTTAAAAAATGTCCTTAACTTCACCTGCACAGCAGCTGGGTGAGAGGAGAGGTGGCTGCAGAGGACCAGGTGTGTTTGGGGACAGCCTGCAGCCAGCCCTGCTTCCATGGGAATGCCCATCCCCAATCCCAAGGAAGGTATCTACAGGGGCAGGCACATCCATAGGTCCTGCCCTTGCACATCTCTCATGTCCAGCCCCCTCCAGCTGTGGGCTGTGAAAGTCCAGCCACCAGTGTGGTGATGCTCCCCTGGCTGGGAGACCACTGATTGTGCCCAGAGGATAGGAAAGACTTGGAAAGAAACGCTGTTTGAGCCAGGGTTATAACTGAGGGCTGTGGTCACCTGGAGCGGTGGCTTTGAGTGCTGGGATGGGATAAGTGACTCTCTCTGCCTTCAGGTTTGTGCAGCACTTGCTGCCGCCCTGACTTTTGGCTCTGGGCACCCCTGGGAAGCTGGAAGGAGCCCGTCAATGAGCTGGACAAAGAGGACACACTCAAAGCAGGGCTGCAGCCAAGTGTCCGGTAACCCAACCGCACCTGGGAAAGGCTGGATGCCACTCTCCACTAAATTTAGCAAGGAAAGGAGAGAGAGTGCTGGATCAATGCTGCTGCCTGTCCAGGTCAGCTGGAAAACAGCCTCACCTCAGCCACAGCAGCCTGAACGCCACTTCCACCAGGGAATTACACACTGCTCCCAACAACCCTTGGACTAGACCTTGGCACACAAGTTTTAGCTCTTATCAAGCACTTGATCAGCAGATTTAAAAGTTCCCAAAGGAGAAAGGTGAAACTGAGAGCAGAGAAGGGAAACCTTCTCCCTCTGGTGACAAGCAGTAGCAGATCTGGATCCCAGACAGTCCCAGGCCCCCAGCAGTGATTTACGTCCCTGATCTCTCCCAGGGCATTCCCTGCTTGGCCATCAAGCTTTCCTGCTCCCATCTGGAGTCACCTCCTCCTCTTGCTCTGAAGTTAACTGTGAGCAAGTGGCTTTTGTGACAAGTCCTTTAGCTGTGTCAGCATCCCAGCACCGCGCTCGGAGACAGCCTGGATCGGGAGCCACCCCGGGAGGAGGTTTCCAATGGGAAGGGCCAGCGCCGTGTGGCTGCACTCAGGGTTCGAAGTGGGTGACCCGCGACATCCACACAACCCCTATGGAGCAAGAGGAGGTTTCTCAAAGCCTCCCTTGCCCCAGATCTGGGCACAGCAGCGACGTGCCCGCAACAACATCCGCTTCACCCCGCTCCCGGGGGGAAGGACGGGGAAAGGGAACTGGTGCAGCTGCAGCTGAGTGACCTGAGCAGCAGCAGGGGATGGGGTTAGCCAATCTTTCCCTTGGGTGACCCCGTCTGAGCTGAACCCTGCCCACTCCTTCCCCCGGCAGCCTGCACCCTGGGGATTACACAAAGCAGGTGGAAGCACCTCTGATACCTGTCACCTGCCTGGCCCGGAGCTCCCGGTGGGCGGCAGGGCACGGGATCAGGAGGGGGACGGAGGGTCGGGACAAGGAGCCTGGCCGCGGTGTGCCCGGATTCCCGGTGATCCCGGCCAGCGGGGCAGTTTGGCTCTCGCCCGACCCGAGCGGGGCTGACAGGGGCGATAAGGAGCGATGAGGAGCGTGAAACGGCATCTGCGCACCCCGTCCGGCCGTGCCACGCCAGCTCCCAGCCCTTGGACACCGGGAGCTCTGGGCTCTCCACGCCAGCTCCCAGCCCTTGGACACCGGGAGCTCTGGGCTCTCCACGCCAGCCCCCAGCCCTTGGACACCGGGAGCTCTGGGCTCTCCATGCCAGCTCCCAGCCCTTGGACACCGGGAGCTCTGGGCTCTCCATGCCAGCCCCCAGCCCTTGGACACCGGGAGCTCTGGGCTCTCCACGCCAGCTCCGCGCCGGGCCGGGGGCTGAGACGGGCGGACCGCGACCCTCGGCAAGCGTCCTGCCCGGCACAGCCTGGCACCTCCGCCCCGCTCCCAACCGCTCTGCCCGGGGGCACAGGGCTGGGACACGAGGAGAAAGGGAAAAGCGCCCGCGCTTCAGGAGGGAGCCGCCGGCTGCCCGCGGGACCCGTTGGAGATGCTGCCGGGGGGCGCCCGCGGGGGATCCCCCAGGGCGCTGTGCCGGTCCCCGCGGGGTGCCGGGGCGGCCCCCGAGCCCCCCGGGCGGGGGTGCGGCGGTACCTGGATGCGCTGGAAGCCGTCCTGCAGCTCCTCCCACTCCCGCAGGCACTCGGCGGCCGAGGCGCCCGCGGCCATGGCGGCGATGGCGGAGCCCGGCCCGGCCCGCGGCCACCGCGCCGCTGCCCCGCCCCCTTCCGGACACGCCCACCGGGGGCGGGGCCAAGACCAGGGGGCGGGGCCAGGCCGGCCTGTAATTCCCATTACACGGAATTGATAGGAATGTTTCTGCTAGGTAGGAATAGTACTCTGGTACGGAGGCGCCGTGTATTTAAAGCAGTTCGCTTTTTTGAACAATTAGAAGTCGAAACCCTCGCTGGTTTTTACCCTAGTGTTTAGGGTGCTTTAGTGAAAGCAATTAGACGGACACGAGCACTGTAAATGGCAAACACAGAGTGCTAGGAAAGGGCTTTCTGGAATGTTTTTATTTTGGGATGTCAGTGAACGGACAGGATTGAGGCTTCAAAACTACCAGCTGTGCCAAGAGGTTTGGTTTTTGGATTAGAAGGTGGCAAGTGGGAAGGGTGGTCTTCTCAACAGTTCAACCAGTGAGTCTGTGGGTAGCTAAGAAGGCACTCGCAGGCTGCAGGGACTTCTGAATCAGGGAAATTCTGTTGTCACTCTCCAGGCTGGAAGTGGCCACAGTCAGACTCTAAATCTGTCGTTCCATGCTATGGATAAGGAGCCTTTTCAGAGATAACCCTACTATATGGTTATAATCTCCTCTGCTTACAAAAGAGACAAACAGCCTGTAATGGGTCTCATCCTGCAGCACTTGCATTCCCCAAACTGCCACACCTTCTACAGCACCGGTGAGTTCTCCAGGAGGCTCCAGAAGTTGACTCAAAGTACCATAGAGCTAAAGAGGAAAGCTTTTCCACTGAGGTCTTCTTTCAAACAGCATTCAAGTAGTTTTCTTGGTGGTGTGGAAGGGAGTGCCTTTCCCTGCAGAGTGTTCCCTGTCAGTAGTTTGGCTCAGAGATGTCTGTGATGTTGGTCCCATACATTTGGCTCTCCCAGGCCGAGAGCTGTTCCACAAAGCCCCGGTGGGGTCTCATGTTCGGTTTGCACTTCAGCAGGTAATCCCAAGCTCCCTGTAAGCAGGAGAGAAGGAAAGAAGTGTTAGGAACTGAACTGAAAGTCAGGAAACAGCTACACTTGTAGACAACATGGCTTTGTATTTGCTCCCTGTGCTGGATGGCAAGAACCTGCAGGTAAGACTTTGGCTGCCAAAGCAGGACAGGCTGGATCCAGATGTGGACTTCAGAGAAGCCTGTCCCCTTCATACTCTGCTCTCCTGGAGAGCTCAGGTGTTTTCATTACCTTGCAGATATCCTGCATTATTTTATTTCACACCAATGGAGAAATCCAGGCCTGCATTTTCTACCCTAAAATCCCTCCACAGATGATGAGCAAAGCAGTGAAGTATCAGCTATTCACAGGTAAGCAACAAAGGTTATCGTAGTTTTGGATTGGTGTGGCCTGATGTGGCAGAAGAAGCTACGACCCTGCAGTTATCCCACTGCACTAATTACAGCCATCTTAACTATTTATTAGTTGCAAGTAATCACCCAGGGACTCTGACACACACAGGGCAGATCCACCAGCATTGCTGTGTGTTACTTCAGCTTCATCCCTGTGTTTTCCCAATCTTCCTGCTTGTAAAAGAGCTTGCCCCCTGCACTTGGGGGATTGCTTAAGTGTAATGAGACCAAAGGTCAGCAGATAGTGCTCCATTGGTTTGTTTTTCTAATCTCGGTGATTCCGCAGGCTCCGAGGCTGAGCTTCCAATATTTACTCCTCAGGGACCACGGTGTGAGTGTCTCCAGTTCCCCTGGACTCCACAGATCCGCTCACATATTGATTACTAACAGAATAAGGGGCCACACATCCCAAATCTGCCTTGCTTTTGGAAGCTTTCAAAGATCTTTGCCTGGATTGGCTGGGGAAGCACAGGGGAATCTGTTGCACTGCTTTTGTCTGCAAGAAACACACTTGCCTGCCAGGGTAATCCCCCCAGGAAAGCTTTGCCCAGCCAACAGTGGGCAAGCACTGCCCTGCCAACCTTTTCTTCTTTCTTTTTTTTTTTTTTTTGGCACTTAGTAAAATGCTGAGACCAACCTGTCGATGACAACTGAGAGGAATGGCAAGGACCAGCCTTTGACTTTTGCACTGCCATGCAAGCCCGCTCTGAAATTCAGTGTGCCAGCGGCTGGTTATCAGCGTGCAGGAGCTATTACACCCGTGTTAGTGCAGGGACTGAGCCGTGTCTGCAGCCCTGCTGGCACCCTCAGCCTCTAATTACCCACTGGCACACAGCCACAGATAGAGATTTCCTCTTACGTTGCAAATGTTTGCACAAAATCAATAAAATTTTTAGATCCAGGCCCAGCTTAAGTGAAGTTTGGATCAATCCGTTCAAGCTCCCACAGGAGACTTTCTAAACAGGGATAAGGAGATGCTGTTCAGTTCCCATGGGAACTCAGCTGCTCAGTGTTAGCAGGTACCATGAGATGGTGCTTAGGGCAGCACAATGCCCCTGTGTTGTATGGAAAGGGAGGAAGGGCACCAGGGCAGAGGCCACCAGGCTCTTGCACAGCCGGGCCATTCCCAGCCATCCTTCATCCATTTCTTACATTATTCAGAGCTATGGAACAGCATGTACTGGCCATCTAACCTGTACCTCCCTCCTGGGTGAGTATTATCCCGTTCCAGACTCCTCTACAGCAGGATCTGTGGGAGGGGATTGCTTCTGGAGGAATAAAAGGGGGTTTCAGAAGAGGTCAGTGCTGATGCTGAAGTCAGTGGTAAATCAGAGCCCTGCAAACACTGGGTTCTGAACTTCCCTGTAATGCCATGGAATTAAGAGATGGGATTAACTGCAGTAGCTTCCACTCTCTTTCTCAGATCCAGGAGAGAAATGCCATATTCTCTGACCACAGCTTTAGTTTTATAGCCCTGCAGTTAAGTAGGGAAATGGAAGGATATCACAGGTGCCAGGGTAAGCACTCACAGACCCAAAATCACGCTTAAGACAACTCCTTAATGCTATAAACAAGATGCACTCTCAGATCATATCATCAGTTACATTATCAGGTGGATATTCTGCATGAAATCACAGACAGTGAATGTGTTACTACTACAGTGATGAGGCTTCAGAAAGAGAAATCAAGTGCAGACCCAGCCAGTCCCCGTGGGAACTGTGGCAGTGACATACCTTCAGGGAAAGCCGGCAGGAATGCATGAGATAGGCCAGGATGGCTGTGCTGCTCCGGCTGATCCCCAGGCTGGAGAACACCAGCACTGCTCCGCCATCCATCTGAGCATCTGAGTAAAGAAATGCCAATCACAAATTAATGATCTGGGAAATCTAGCTTCCAAAGGTAGGGCCAAGCACTAATTTGGTGACAGGCTGAGTGACAGGAGCCCTCAGGAACCCTGACAGCAGCAGATGGGCACTGCCAGCTCCCATTTCTGTAAGCATTTGCCTTTCTGAGAAATCCACTCGTTTAAAACGTGGCTTTAAAGGCCAGAACCAGTGACAATAACCGGTCAGTGCTTCATTGCACATCAGTGTCACCTTTACATCAGGGAACTGAAGAAATGTGGTCTACCATGATCCATCAGCTGCGGTCAGTATCACTCACATCACCTGCTCCAACTCCTCCCAGAAAGGCTTAAAGGTATTGAAATTTCTGATGAACAAAAGCCTGACTGCTTTCCATTCAGGCTGGAAAAATCAGCTCCCAAACTGGAGGGGACTGAGACTCCAAATCCCTTCCCTCTCTCCATGGAGATCACCAGCAGGAAGCATGTACATGCCAGCTGGGGCAATGGTTTTATGATGTTTTTCTGATGGATACTTTGTGGTGAAAATTGCAAAGATCAGCAAACCCATTTTTTTACTAAAGGATGCTGTCAGTGCCTCCTAACCACATTAACTCTGCTGCCTGTGCCTAGAAGGTTGCATATTTAATTAATAAGCTTTTAATCCTTTCTCTCTCTAGACAGCATGATGTTTTTAGAATATTAGCTACCTAACAATAGCATTCACAGGGCAAAGCCTTTCACTGTTGCTGAGATGTTCTGTTGGTTATGGATTTTTTTTTCAAGCACTGTAACAGCATTTTCTAACTTATTTCTATAATGAGATACCATTTCTGTTCTAAGACCTGAGTAGAAGTTGCCTCACTCTATCATACACCTGACCTGAGAATATCCACACTCCTCTCAGAGTACGTGGAGAGCTTTAGTCTGGTGTTCACCCATAACTGTTTGAATAATCTGCTCTCGAGGGCCAAGTAAACAGTTCCACTATCAGGTAAACAGTGTAACACTTCCACAAGAGCTAAAGATAATAAACTCTTGTAGTCTGCCTTGGAAACTTCCACAAACTGATGGGAGAAAGAAACTCTCTTCTGAAACAGTACTGCGAAAAAACGTGGGGCACAACGAAAGCTTTGCAAGGAAGTGAATTTCAACATTTGGGTGCATGCAAATCATGAAATCCAGTTCAGGACTACAAAATTATATCCTCAAATGTTGTTTCCTTGTTTCTTTGTGTCCAGTTGTCATTTCTGATATTGTACTTGGATTATCAGGTCTATGGGGACAGGATGGTCGTATGCTTCTGAACAACACTCTGCTCAGCAGGGCCCTCTGTGGCAGGTGTTATCTGATAAGTGTGATAAAAGATAACGGCAGCATCACAGGATGGAGCTGCAGGAGCTGTGCCTGCTGTGCAGCTGCAGGCACTCAGCTGGAGAGTGTGTTTTTTCATGCCCTATCTGGCGTAATCAGCCAAAGGCAGGTTGATGCCGTCCAACCTGAAAGTCTCCCCAGGCCCTACAGTGGGTCTTGCACTGCAAGTCACAAAGATTAGCAGCACCTTGCGGAAAGTTCCCTAATGTGGGTCACACTCTGGTTCAAATAAAGCTGTGGTGGTTGAAGATTTGGGCTGGTAAGAGTCAAAGGGTTATTGCAAAGGAATAAAATCGTACGGAGCTCTGGTGCACACCTTGCAGCAAAGCCTTTTCAGGTCAGGTGGAAAGTTGCCTATTACCAGAGTGAGGGTGAGCAGGAACATCAGAGTCAGATGACCTGTAAAATCTCCTCTCTGTCCATCAGGCTGGATAGTGAGGCAGGTCCAGCATCCATCAGGGTGTGGGTTTGCTTGGGAGTGTACTGATCGTGAGTGATTAGGACCCTGCTGCCTGAGCTTCCTGTTGGAGTGAATTGCTGTCACTCCCATCTAATATCCTCGAGTGAGAAAGGTCTCAGGAATTCCAGATCAGGATCAACTCACCTATGAAATGAGAAATGATGGGAAAGAAAGAAAAAAGATCTGCTTCGAGTGAATCTGGAACAGATATATGGAGGGATTCACCACCTTCTGCAAACCTGGAAAGAGAGCACACAGACCACGTGGACCAGAGAAGCAGCTTTGACAAAATATGTTTGTTGGAGACAAGGTGATAATTTTGTTTGCTGTTACACGTGTAAGTTTTTCATCATCATCATCATTAACATTATGATAAGAGATTTGTTATGGTGAGACATTGAGATGTTTGTAACACAGATCCAATTTAATTACTGATTTTCCACTTCACGTGGCATCAGCATCACTGTCTTAACCTACAGCTTCCTTTATCTGAGAGATAAATGCAAACAGGTGAACCGAAAGCCAGAGTGCCTTCACAGCGTGTGAGTGTTGGCTGCTTTGTGGACAGAGCCCCCCCATGTCACTTCATGTGGTTGTCCATGACAGCACCTCCTCCTTCCACGAGGGAAGAGAACTCAGAGAACTCATAGAGCAAAACACTGGTGAGGTATTTCCAAAATGTGAAGGCACATCATGCAGAGGGCATGGCAATATTACCCACAGTGCAGAGACCTTCCTCTGGAGCCAAAGGCATGAGAAGTGTCTGCTGGTACAGGTGTCTGGGGTGGGTAATTGGATTTGTTGCTTACTTTGTTTGGGTCACCTCCTTGAGAAATGCCACTGGATTTTTCACTGTGGAATTTCCAGCACAACCTGCAGACTGAGCTGAATGGTCATGGACAGAGTAGGAAGGAAGGAAGACCAGCAATATGGCACATGGGCAATTTAGCTTTTACATTGATGTGTTTGTAAGATTTTGTTCTGAAAGCTATTCAGAGATACAGCTTTTTCCTGGAGAATGGTAGTGTGTGATAGACTCAAAATGCCAAGGGCATCCCAGTCCTGCTCTCACCCAGCCCACCCACGGCATGGTCAAGGGCTGCGGGACTGTGTTGCTGCTCTGGGGTAGAGATTGGAAAAATGAGCATGAAATGGCACTGGAATCTGCAGCGAACTACAAAAGTTTCCTTGGAAGTTCACAGGCACCGACTCCTCTGTGAACAGGCTCTGTGCCACCTCATTTTTTCACATCACAGACATTGGCGAGGGTAAACCTTGAACTGTTTAACTTACAGTGTTCCAGGCTGTTCAGAGACATTGACTAGTGCTTTGATCCTCAGATCTTTCTGAATTTTTTGGTCACAGGCCTGCTTGGAATTGCCCATATATAACTTTAAAGGCAGTATTTCTACAGGGTATGGCTGGAAGTTGTCTAGTTCCTGCCGGAAAGAAACCATAGGTTCAGGTTAGAGAGGGTCTTTGCTCCCATTAGCTTGCTAAGTTCTTAAACAGAAGTCATGTGAAGAATTGAACAAGCACTTAGTCAACAGCCCATGACACAATTTAGTGTAATGATTCAATCAATCACCTGGACCTTCTGTATATTAAAGTCTTTTCTAGATTTACTGAGAATAATTAACAGCATCGCTGCCGTTGCAGCGTTACTTGAAACAAACCCCGACTAAACAGGAGGTGGAATATATTCTTCCCTTTGTCTGCAGGAACTGCAGCATAACAGATCCATTTGATGTTCTCCCTGGTTGCTGTTTGAAGGGCTAAATGAAATCATTTGCCACCTGCAGAGCTGCAGGTGCCCCATAGTGGCACGGCACAAGCCTGCAGCTGCTTCTGGCGCCTGCAGTGTGGAGGCTGGGAATGAAAACACACCAGAACCCCCGACATCCTTAATGGATACTCTGCTACTGCTGCAGCAGCACAAAGCAGCAGCCTAAACCACCAGTGAACAGCTTAAACTGAGAGGCAGGGAGGTGCTCTGTGTCCATGGGAATCCGATGGGGAAGCTCAGCAATGTGTTGCCCTTCACAAAGCAGCACAAAGTGAATCGATTTTGCCTCCCATGCTGTAGCATCCCCCAGGTCAGCACAGTGTCATGGGCTATTTCACGTGAACCAGGAGGGAACAAAAGACACGTTACAGTGAGATCCTCTCTGCTGACCAGCACCTTCTTAGCCTGCCCTGCCTCAGGTCCTGTCCTAGATGTGAAATAAAGGGTGGTTGTTTCTCATCAGCTAAACAGATCAATGTTTGTAGGTGAAACCAACTATTAGGATACCAGTGTTCTAGTGGATGGCTGTTTTCTTTCTGGGCCTATTGAAACAGTTGCTTTGTGTTCCTTCCTGATGAAAACACATGGAACACAGTGCTTGGTAGGAATTGCACTTCTGTCTGAAAACATTTGCTGTGTACTATCCCAGATAACCACGTGTGAGTGAGGACCCTGCTTCTTTTCATCATTTGCTAATGTTTGTTCAGTTATCTGTACTCTCTCCAGGCCAGTTTCGGGGTTATCAGGAAAATGTTCCCAGGTTGTTTCCATGAGCTTTCTTTCACGCAGTGGAAGAGAGAAAAGTGTGGCTGCAAGAGGATCAGTGGTGAGACTCAGGGCAAGCACAGCAATTCAAATGACATTTAATTCCTTTGCTTGAAATTACTACATTTGCAACACCACTTAACTTGAATTCATCAGCCATCATCAGCTGAATATGAATGCTATTTCTACTTTCAGATTAGTCTCATGTCACCTGAGGCATCCACAGAGTCTTCTGAGTCCCCAGAAAAGGAAAACAAGCTGAAAAATGTCTGTACCCTCCCTTCAGGACGAGCACGTGGTGGCGGGTGAACTCCTGAAAGTTTCTGGCGTGTAGGAATGCAGGTCCTTCCTCAGTATCTAAGGAGACCAAAAAGCTGTTTGCTAGTGCAGTTTCAGTGTCTCCATCATCTGCCTCCCCAATACCCACAGCAATTCTCATTTCATTTCACTTAATGCTCTGCAGAAAACCTTGCTAAAAGCTCAGCTTATTCTGTACCCGTGTGCTGCTTTCACCTCTTGTGCTGATCTTTATTCCTCTCCTTGATTCTTCTGCAGGTCTAGAGAAAGGTGTTTGTTTTTTTATTTTCTCTCCCCTTTTTTCTTTGGGAAATGCTTGTGATAAGTTCCCACAAGAGGGAAGTATTATTAATTTAAACCTACTAATCATAGTTTTACAGAGGCCCTTTTCTTTAGTTTGCTTTAGGCAAAGGGGGGAAGAAAGAAGTGTCTTAAATCCCTCTCAAGTGTTTTAAACAGTCTCCTCAATGAAGTAAATTATGTGAGATGGCTGCTCCTCTTCCCAAGGGATCCATCCTGCTTCCCTCTAGCTATGTCTGCTTCAGAAATAGATCAGCACAATAGAAACCCACTTCTGATTCTTCATACCTTCCCTTCAATCACTGAGCATTTAGGAACATCCTTGCTTTTTTCATTCCCCTTACACACCCACGTTTTTTTTTCTTTGTCAAGTGATGTAATTCTTTGATTAAACTATTGTAGACTTTGCAAAGCTCGTAAGAGCCAAATAAACATACAGAAGTTCTGCACATGGCAGAACTCCCTGTGTGAAGACGTGTGAAGGCTAAACATTTCCATGGCTCAAGGAGGGCTGAACAGTGACATGGAAAGGTTTCCAGCTCTTCACACTTCTCGGTGAACTCCATCAAATCATCACCCCCATTAAAGGCAGGTCTTTTTAAGATGTGAAAGCTTTTTCTAACCCTCAGAGAAGGAAGTACTCACTTGGGGAATGCACGGGACTTGAGCCACCGTCTCCAGTCTCTGAAGCAGCACCGTTCCCTACAAGGCAATCGTTGGACAAGCCCAATCTCAGGGAAATGTGGGGGGCAAAAAGAACCCATTCCTCACATGCAACAAGAAGCTTCAGGGGATCATCCACAGATGGAAACCAGGCCTGCCAGGATTTTTGAAGCCTAAGAACATCCACAGCACAGTGAAAAACCAGAGGCATAGAGGGGATGATCATTTTTCAAATAAAACTGGGAACATTTGCATCTCTTCCAACGAGCTGCATAAAATTAAAGGAGGAATGGGACAAATATCTCTCTGGCAGCGAGGTCTTGACTGATATGGGTCCCACATACCTGTTTCTTTCTGCTCTTCATCATAGTCACAGTAGCTCAAAGAGCTAGTGTTGAAGTCATACACCACACAGTGTCTGACATAGCCCAACTCCTCTGCATTCGGGATCAGATACTCCCCTGTAGGACTCTACAAAATCACACAGGAATTCTGTCAGGAGCACAGCTCTACTCTGCTCTTGTGGCATCAACACTAGTGACATCTTGCAAGCTACAGCTCTCTAGCTACGTGTTGGTTTGTCCGTGTGGGTGTGGGTGACGCTGTGAGAGCCCCGGTTAGGAGTCAGAAATGATGCAAACTGCTCTGATTGCTTCATCACCCACAGTGGGGCAGATGCCAGCCCCGTCCTTGTGAGACAAGGCTACAAGATGTGAGTCCTTGTGCAATATTTTTCCTGATATTCAGCCCCTGTGTGCCAATCCTTCGGGCTGCTGGGGCCACCTTTGCTTTGTGACAGAATACACCCCCCAGTGGCAGCCACGGAGCGCGGCTGAAACAGGCATTGGAGAGGATGGGACGCTTCCCGGGGGTTTTAAGCCAGTTTTGGCTTCCTGCTAATTGCTGAATCCGGGGGTGGTTCACACCAACAATGCCCTCACCCGTTCAATCCTGCGGGCTGTAACAATGTGGCTCTCGTCGAATTCACGCTGAGTACGGGCATCTGAAAAAAAACAACCACAGAGCCATTGGGTGGTAAAGGTGGGATTCTGTTTGTGATTCAGTCAGCAGGAATTCAGGCACTGGCATCACCCAGAGAAGAGAGATTTGGGCCTATGGCACTTGGGGATATGGTTTAGGAGTGGTTATGGGGGTGCTGGGTTGATGGCTGGACTGGATGAAGGGGCACCAGAGAGACGTCAACTCCACTCCCAAACTGGCTGACTCCTTCACCAAAACATTTAATAATATTGCAATATCAGACACCCTTTTGGGGGGTATTGGCACTATGCAAGATGCTAATGCTTATCAGCAATCTTTGTGAAATGGTTGAAAGATCTTGTCCACCTCTACAATTGCTGGAAGCAGCGGGGGAGAGTGTGTATCCATGGGATGGATCAGAGCAGGGAGAGCTGGACATGAGGAAAGCCGCAGCAGGACCAGGCTGAGCACAACGCCTGGCTGCAGGCAGGGGCAGGAAAAGCCTGGGGCAGCAGCAGGCAGGGACAGGCAGGAGCAGCAGGCAGGGGCAGGGATAAGCAGGAGGCAGGGACAGTAGCAGGGGGAGGGACAAGGACAGGGACAGGTAGGGGCAGGAAACAACACGCAGGGATGGGCAGGGGTAGGCAGGGATGGGCCTGTGCCGCGGCCTCACCGAGCAGGCACAGGTAGTTGGGCTCCGTCAGCCGCGGGAACCGCCGGCACTGGTTAATGATGTTGTAGAGGTGTCGGGGCTCGCAGAGCGCCACCCCTGCCATCCCAGGCGGGCAGTCGCCGACTATCGCGACACCTCGACCGCGCCCTCTCCCTGCTCCCGGCGCGGGGAGCGACGCCCGCTCGTCTCCAAGGTTACCGCTGCCCAGATCTCGCGAGACTGCCGGCCGCGGCGGGAAGGGGAGGGGGGAAATCTCGCGAGAGGCGGGGCAGCGCAGGCCGTGGAGGTCGTTGGAGTCACCGAGCGCCGCCAGCCCCGATCCCGCCGATCCCACTTATCCCACCATTCCTGCCATGCTGTCCCGCCTCAGCACCGCCACCAGCGCCGCCCTGCGCCGCGGCATCGCCACCTCCGCACAGGTAGCGTGGGTGGGGAGCGGGGCCGGGCCCGGGGCCTCCTCAGAGAGGGGCGGCGGGGCTCGGGTGGAGTCCGGGCGGTTCTGGCCCTGCGAGGCCGCGGTTGGACCCAGTTCCTCCTCGGTGGAGCCCGGGCCCTGCTGGGAGAGGGGGCTGGGGGCCGGGCAGGAGCCTGGGGAGAAGCCCCAGTCCGTCCCAGTGAGGGGCTGCCAGCCCTGCGTTGGACCCGGTTCCTCCCCGGTGAGAGACTGTGGGGCCGGGGAGGAGCCCAGACCTGATGAACTTCTCTCTCTGGTGGTGTGCGGTGGGTGATAGGCAGGTTTCCCCCTTCCGTCGTCTACTGCAAACGTGTCCCTGCGTTCCAGAGGTTTTAAGAGCTAAAGCTGGTGGCTGCGGTTTAGCAGTAATCTTTCGTGTACTTGAAATCCAGTGTGCTGACCCCAAACCAGAGGAGAACTGCTGCTGTGGTTGCCATGGATAGGGACCGACCTCTATCTGACATTAATAGTGCCAGTGGGACATGACAGAGTGGTTATTGGAGCTATGAAGATGTGCTGCACAGGAGAGGCTTGTGCAGGTTTTCTTCATAGGAACTGTATCTTTTAGCAGTGAGGTTTTGACCTCGTGGTATCAGCACAGTCACAAATAGGGCACAGCAGTGACTCATGCCAGACTTTGCTTCCCCTTCAAGAATTTTATGCAAAACTACATCTGTTACAATAGCAAGAAAACCGAGCTGAGGTTGGGCTGATCTATCTTTTGGGTGGATTATTTCTCGTCATGGCACAGTAATTAAGCTGTTCATGTCGGGACTTGGAGCTTTTATGGTTTTATCTGGTAAGGCTGAGATAGAGAATGGCTTTTTCAGCAGTAATTGCATTGCCATGTTGCATCTCTGCAGGAGACTCTGGTTCTCCATCACTTTGGCAGAGCATTGCACTTTAAGGTTGTGCTAGCCCTTTTCTCTCATCTGGCAATACTCTACAAACAGGAGCACAGAGAGAGAAATAACATCCTGCCAGTACACATGTGAGGCTAAAATTGGTTCACAGGGCAGCCAAGAAGAGTTGATTTTACTTGATTCTCAGCCACATAATCAAAGTTATAGTCACTTAATATTCTCAGGCCTTGATCTTGAGGCAGCTGCAGTTATTATGTTGAATTTAATTCTGGCCTAAGCATTTTCTTCGTGTACATACAGTGGTTATTACATTTATTGTAGTCCATTAAATGTATCGATTTGCCAAATGGGAAGGCTTGTTTTTTTAATGCTGGCAATATTAGTAGTCTAGAGAAACTATAAACCAGATTTTGTTCTGAGTTAGACCTGGGCCCTCAAGGTGGCAGATATAAGTCTCAGGCAGACATTTCTGTCTGGAGAAAAGTGATCCTTCGGGTTCCTTTGCCCCAGCCTCGCTTCCCTTTGGAGCTTCAGGTTGCAAATAAGTTTCCTCCGACTTGTCCTGCCAGTAAACCCGGAGGATCCCCGGGAGGCTGTCACGAGATGAGCATCGCTTTCTGTGGGCTCAGGCCATCAAGTTTGCATAGTCAAAAATTGAGAAACAGAGCTAAAAGCAAAGAAAGCGTGGTGAAATCCCCAAGGTCACCGCTGAGGTGGCTGCCAGAACATCTCCAGCCCCGTGTTTGTTGTCTCTTTCCCACAGAACAACGCCAAGGTAGCGGTGCTGGGGGCCTCGGGGGGCATCGGGCAGCCTCTGTCCCTGCTCCTGAAGAACAGCCCGCTGGTGAACAAGCTCAGCCTCTATGACATTGCCCACACGCCGGGCGTGGCAGCCGACCTCAGCCACATCGAGACCAAAGCCAGCGTCAAAGGTACTGCTGGGAATGCTCCGTGTTCCCCAGGGATCCTCTCCGCTGGCTCTGGCAATGGATTGCCCGTTTCCTGGGAAGGGGGATCTTCACACGGCGATCCTGAAGCCTGGTGTCAGTTTAAGTAGCTTTTTCCTCGAGCAGTGCATGATTAATTAAGGTTTAACTGATTAGATTGACATGTATGGAGATGAAAATGGCGTGTGGTTGCTCTGTTGAAGGGGAATTTGTGAGACCTGGCAGGAAACACTCTGTAAAATTATTTCTGAACAAAGCTTGAGTGTTGAATTTAGAAGTTTGACTACAACTAGACCTAACACTCCCTGGGTTTCCACATGCTTCTTTTCTGAAGGGACACTGTCAGGTTCTGATGAAAGCAAAACTTACTCTGCTGATCCTTGTTTCGTCTGAAGACCTCCAGAAGGTGACATTTTACTTGAATGTGCCTGTCAGAAATTCTCTGGGGGCACTCGCTCTCGTGCCAAGGTTTTTGGAGAGTAAATACACATAGCAGGAGGAACTGGAGGTTTTCAAAACAGATGAATGTGAGATTCTCACCACTCTGGTTCTGTAAGTTTTGAAACGAGGATAAAGCATCAAATGGGATCCGTCCATAATTGTATTTCTTTACTTTTCAGTGTAAGTTTGAATTGAAGGCTAAATTAAAAAGGAATTGTGTGCCTCTGGGTGTAATTTTGTACTTCAGAGTATCAGATACTTAATAACTCGGGAAAGCATAATGCCTGAGTGTCTTCCATTTCAGGCTTCATGGGACCTGAGCAGTTGCCAGAATGTCTGAAGGGCTGTGATGTTGTTGTTATTCCAGCGGGAGTCCCTAGAAAACCAGGTATGTTCTCGTTGTTGGAAAGCCCCAGGGCTGCTTTGAAGTGGATCTCTGCAGTGCTGCTGCTCAGATAGAGCTGTGTCTGCTGCTTTATGGTGGTGCTGGCTTGGAGTGTAAGTGTTCTGGTAATGCCCCTGACCCAGAGCTGTTTGTGGTATCAGGCTCATTCATCCTCTCTCTTAGACTGTCCCTTGTGAAATGGGCAGCATTGATTTCTGGAGTTCCCACATGGGGTTGAGGTGCCTTTCATGTAAGCAATCCTAAATGTCTCTGTAGTGTTTCTTGCCCTGGGTCAATGCTCAAGGAATAAAAACTGGTTCATTGTTTCATTTCTCAGGAGAATAGAAATATTCTATTTGTATTGCATCAATTGTGCAGTAACTTCATGGGGCATCTCTGAATAAATGCTGTCAAGCCTTCATAGAATGCAGCTGGAGAATTTACTCTTGATCTACGAAACCAGGAGCTGATGTGTCTCTGTCCAGGTTTTTGACTGGGGTAGACTGTGGCTAACGGGATGCTGCGCTGGCTGTGTTTCAGGCATGACTCGTGATGACCTGTTCAACACCAATGCCAGCATCGTTGCCTCTTTGACATCTGCCTGTGCAAAGCACTGTCCAGAAGCCATGATCTGCATTATTTCTAACCCGGTGAGTGCTTTCTTTGGAATGTAGAGGGGAAAAAAAACCAACCCAAAGTCCAGACTAAGAATACTACAGTAATCCAAATTCTTTTTGAACAGTATCTTTAAGATCTGCAGTGTATTAGAAGAAAAGCTCTAAAAGCCTGGTTCTACTAACCCATTTTTCTTGGCTGTATTTAAGTCAGAGGAAACTTGGATATAAAAGTGCTTTAATATCTCAAAGTCCGTGTGACTGGTTATAATACAAGCTGGTGTATTAGCTGGGATAAAAGTCTTAGCTCTCTAAGGGAGGATCCTTTGTAATGGGAATGAACAAATTTATTGTCTTAATGGTTATGTAAAATTAATGACTTTTATTCCAGCCTGACTGTAAATTGCTCTTCAATTTAGGCATTCAAGTAATTGGCTGCAGCTGATTCCAAGTTGCAAGTGTAATTTGGGTTGTTTATTGGCCTGTTTAAGTTCATGCATTGGCCTTGTTATTATACTGCTTTTAATCAGTGCTTGCCTCTTCTTGCTGGTAGGTTAATTCAACCATCCCAATAACTTCAGAAGTCTTCAAGAAGCACGGTGTGTATAATCCCAACAAAATCTTTGGTGTCACAACGCTGGACATCGTCAGAGCGAACACTTTTGTGGCTGAACTGAAGGCAGGTCATGGTTAACAGCTGCTGGGGGAGGGACACTGCCTGCTTTGGGATCAGATCTATACAGAAATGCTTCCAGAATCACTGCAGAGAGCCAAAGGAGCTCGGATTTCTGTGGAGCCAGAGGCGAAGGCAATGATTCCCTGCCTCCATTCTCTAGAGGAGCCTGGAGATAAAGTTTCTTGCAAAGCGTGGTTCAAGAGACTTTGACCTTTCCTTTTCATAGCCCTGTGAGTGTGCTACGTGTTCTCCTTAATTCCACTGGCATTTCCAACCCTGGTGCAACTGGAGGAGAGAGTTGAGTTGTTGTATGTGTTTGCAAGTCAAACTCTGTGCTGTGTGTTACAGGATATTCTGCAAAGTATCAGGAGGTTATTGCTCTAAACAGCCCTGGTGGTGTTTGTTGTGCTGCTATTTATCCAAACTTGCAGTAATAATGTCCTGTAACTGTATAAAGTGATCAGAGTAACCTGGAGCTGCCTCTGAAACTTCTGCCCTGTGTAGCACTGGGTTATAGATCCCAGAATCATTTATGTTGGAAAAGACCTCCAGGGTCATGGAGTCCAACCTTGGACTGATCAATGTGTCCAAGGGCTCAGGGCAGACAGTGAAGTATGGTGTTTTTGTTTGTTTTTCTTGCCCATGTGCTTCAGAAGCTGGAAAGTTTCATGTTTCCTTTAGGGCTTAGATCCAGCTCGAGTAACTGTTCCAGTTATTGGTGGCCATGCCGGGAAGACTATCATCCCTCTGATCTCTCAGGTAGGTCATGGTGACTGCTCTGGGTGTTAGGGTTGATTTAAAGTGCTTTTGTGATGGAAGTTAATTGCTAAGATAGAGCAGAGACAGTTTTCCCTGCTCTCATAGCTGCTTTCCTTCTGGGATGAGATGCAGGATGAGATGGAAGGCAGCAAGCTAAATCTAAACTCTGGGTAGTGTCAATAGTGTAAATAGTTCCAGCTTTCCGAGGTGTGGCAATGACAGGTCATCAGGAGAAGCTCCCTTCATGCATCTAAGCCAGACTGAAATGCAGTTCTTTAGCAGACTGCAGCCTTGGGGGAGATGGCTGGTATATGGCCAAAGACAATCTGCGAGAAAAAAGGGGAAAAGCTGTGCTCTAAGTGGGGAATAAAGTATCCTTCACAGAAGGATTTTCTTAAGGAATAAGAGCTTTGGAGCAGCTGCATGCTGAGAGGGTGCTTTGGTTAAGCAGTCCATTGGGAGAGACACAGCTGTACTTGAGCTACTGGCAGAGCTGTATCTGAAGGTTTAGTAAATACTGCTGGGAGACTGGATCCTTCATAAAGCTCTTGACTTCCATAATGCCACAGTGACCCGAATATTTACAAGATGACTTTTTGAAATTCCTAATGCTTGGAGGGCGTCTGTTTAGTGCAAAGGACTACACAGCAGTGAGGGACCATGGCAAGCCCTGGTTTGGCTGCAAAGCTGCAGTTTGTCCTTGAGGAATCTGGGCATGGCTGGGCTCCTGTTCCAGCAGTGACCAGCAGCCCTGGTGACTCCTGCAGTTGGTCAGTGTCACACAAGCTGTGAGCTGGACTAAAGCCATTTGCCCAGCTGAGAACTGTTGCAAACAACTGCAGTGGTACAGAAGACATCACGTGGGTGGCCTTATGCTGAATCTGGAGGGGTTCTGGTGTTGGATAGTAACTTCTTTTTCTTTCCCATCTAGTGCACACCAAAAGTGGAGTTTCCTCAGGATCAACTGGAGAAGCTGACAGCGAGAATTCAGGAAGCTGGCACTGAAGTTGTCCAAGCTAAAGCAGGAGCAGGTGGGTTCTTGAGTAGAGCTTTCAAGTAATTCTTGTTATCTAGCTGAATGGATGCAGTCCCCTGCAGTTTAATCTTACTTACAGTGTATGAACTGCTGATTAGGAATCTAGCTGTGGCTGCCTGAGCTGTGCTACCAGAAGTAGCTCAGTATGTAAGGCTAAACATTAACTGATCCCACACCCTATATGGCTTTAAAAAGACTCTTCTGTGTCAAATTAAGCTGTTTCTTCTTCGCTGGATAGCATGTAGCTGGCCAAGAGCTGCTGCTTTGTCCAACTGACTGTGAGCCTGAAGTCAGTGACTCTGGAGCTCTGTAAACATACCCGTATGGAAACCTTTCATGCCAAAGAAGGTATCAGATTTCAACATGATCTATTCTAAAAGTGGTTTAACTCTTTCAGGATCTGCCACCTTGTCCATGGCCTATGCTGGTGCTCGATTTGTGTTCTCTCTGCTGGATGCAATGAGTGGAAAGCAAGGGGTGGTGGAATGTGCCTTTGTTAAGTCGGACGTGACGGAGAGCCCGTACTTCTCTACACCTCTGCAGCTGGGAGTATGTACTTTAAATCATGAGGCTTATTAACAGCAGCTACTGATGGGGTCTTGTGGGTTTTACTCAGTGATTTCAGTTTAGTTGAATGCCTGGTGTTGCTGCAGTTAACAGCTGAGTGTACCTTTAAGAGTCTTGAGTATTTGGGTATGGTATTTAGGCACATAGCCGGGCTTGGGAAGGATGCTTCTGCTTTTATCTGCTCTTAGGCTGCAGATCACTGAGTAACCAGAGATTCAGCCTTGGCCTAAACAGGTCACGCTTGCCTTAAGTCAGGCCTGTTTACTCGGGGCCTTCGTATGATTAACCAGAGTCAGCAAACCTGTCTCCTCAGCCTGACCTGCCATAAGGAAATCCTTCAGTAATCAAGGCACACTGGGAGCTACAGCACAGATTAGGATTAATAGCTTGCTTTCAGGACCTCCTCTGGACTCTGAAAGAAGTCTTCCTTTTGTCACCCTTATCCCATGGGAGTGATGGAGGACAAGGATGCTGCAGCCCTGTTGTGGCTGCTGGGATACAAAAGGTGGGGTGTGCTGTGTTAGGGGCAGGCTGATGAGGGAATGGAAGCAGAGGGGTATTAAGAGAGTAGGGTTTGGATATAGGTATCTTGAAAACCCAGGAGTGCCACTCTAAAGCAGTTTGAGATTGCAGGCCAGTGGCAAGCAAAAGACATAGACCAGCGGGGAGTGATACTCTTGCCAGATGGTGTGTCTGGAGGTGGGAAGGAGCAGTTGATATCAGTTTCCTCTTGAAGGAGCTGCTGGACTTGTTCAGGTTTCCTTCAGGTTTCACACTTGGGAACAGTGAAGGAGAAGTTTGTGAGAGCTGTAGAAGTTGCCACAGATAGTAAGAGGTTTTGAACCTTACCAGGAAGGGACAGGGTTGGCAAACTAGAGATGACAGAGGTTCCAGGCCGGGTCTCTGTCTCAACTGGGTAATACTTAGTCAAAGCTGTTAATCTACTCTTTAGTTCAATGAATGGTTAATCCTTAAATCCTCTTTCCCTCAGAAAAAAGGAATTGAGAAGAACCTAGGCCTTGGCAAGCTCTCCCCCTTTGAAGAGAAGATGGTTGCTGCGGCCATGCCTGAGCTGAAGAATTCTATTAAGAAAGGAGAGGAATTTGCAAAGAACTTCAAGTGAAGAGTTGATGATGGGGAGGAACTAACTTCCTTAATTTATTAAGGCATCATGTCACTTTATGACTTCTGATTCAAAGCTCATGCTTTGGTTGAAGTCTGTCTGTATTACCTTGATGCTTGTTGCCAGTGCAGTCTAATCATCAATAAAACGGCCTCATTTTTTCAGTGTACCATGTGGACTTGTCCTGCTGTGCTTTGTCTTTTGAAGTTAGGGCTTGTAGGTCTCTGAGAGGTTAATGGTTTCAATGGGGATGAAATAGCCTTGTAAGGTGGGTGAACTAATTGCTCCCAACCCTGCTGCTGCTTGGGTTTTGGCTTGGGCTCCTTGTTCAGCCCAGCCGCTGGGAACCGGGAGTGATGAGATGAGATCAAGGCGGGGTGAAGGGGCTGCATCAGTGATCCAAGAGGTGATTTTCCAGGAGGTGGCATTACCTCTGTTACCTTGTGTTACCTTAATCTCTTATGTAATTTGATTTTTAAAGGAGTTAGTGAAAGAGCATGGTGTTTGAAATGTCAGTCCTGCGCTAAGACAGTAATTAAACTGCTGAGAGTGACTTCTTTCTAGTTAGGAACAAAAGCCTTGATTTAGCATCTCCATAAATTTCTCTTACATTCATCCTCTTGTGAATATAAAAATAAATGTCTGCAAGAAGATGGTGATGACGAGTTCTGTTGCTGACTTCTTTGAAGGTATGCTTTAATGAAGGAAGCAATTAATTCACTCTTCCTCCGTGCTCTGCGCTGCTTACGCTGTTGCTTTGAATTGCTCTCATCTGTGTAGGTTGAATTCTAAGTTGAACAGACTTTATTTAGATGAAGAGAAGGAAAAGCCAAAGCCCAGCACCTCTGGGGGAACTGAGGGGTTGAGCCAGAGAACCTGGGGCAGACGCTTCTCAGAAGGAAGATACCTAAAGGTAGTAGATGCTCTTTGGTCATTGCCTTTCTTCTTCCTCCTCCCACTTCTTGTATTCTTTCTTTTAAGCTCTCTGAAGTGGGTTTTGGGTTTTTTTTATGTTAATTAGTTCATCATTCTGAACCAGGTCACACAGTTGTGACTGTTGAAGATGCATTGATAATCAAGTGCCTGGTTCTTTCCCTGCCCTGTGGAACATGTGGGCAGGAAGGACAGCCAGCACAGTCTTTGTCACTCCTCTCTGCAGAAATTTGGTGTGTTGAAGCTTGGTTTCTTTACAGGAACAGTAATGGAATTGAAGTGTCGGCAGTCATTACTCAGCAGGCTTGGAACAAAGTAATTATTAGGTGGTATTAATAGAATTAAAGATTAAAGAATTAAAAATTGTGTTGGAGGGGGGCATGGGAGGATGTCAGAACTGGAGGACAGTGAGGAGGAGTGACTGGCCAGACCTGGTAAGTATGGCACAGACTGTTCCAAACAATAAATGGAAAGCATATGGCAGACTACTGTAACACAGGTCATGGGGTGTAGGGGTCTTGCAGGCCTGTCAGCAATTTTGTACCCAAAACAGGCAGCACAGCTTATTAAAAATGGTGTGTACCCACCTGCCAGAGGTGTGTGCCATGGTCAGTATGTCCAGCTGGTCCAGGGGAACTGCCATCCAAAGCTGCCAAGGCAGCAGCTGCAGGGAAAGCCTGGCCTTGCAGCCAGGAGGGCAGGAACACAATTGTTCCAGTCCTGCTATTTTTAATGCAGCAGATAGAGCAGATTTCTGAGCGTTGGAGACTTTTAGAACTTGAGGTTCATTGTGTGGCTTAGGTTATTCTATCTTTTCTTGTGTCAGCAGTCCAAATCCAGCAAAGTCTGGAGGAATTGCATGGACAAGCAGAAAGCTTCGCTTGCACTCAGGGACAACATGGGTGAGTGGAGCTGAGGTGGAAGAGGATTACTCCTCAGCACTTGCTGACTTGTAAATTCTCCAGAGTCTCCTTCAAATCCCCTGAATGTTGACAATGGCCCTGCACTGTTGGGTCTTTGGGTTTTTCTTTTTCACCCCCATTCCCATGCCTCGTCCTTGGAGTTGCAGCTATCTCCTGTGCCTGGAAATCCGCTCTGTTTTGGGAAGGGAAAGGAGATACACTTCTGGCTTTCTGCAGTGAAGTCAGGGGCCAGAAGGACACTGGCTGAAGAAAGGGTCTTGTATAGGTGTTCTCCACTTGGTCATGTGTGCTGTCCTCATGGCTGAGCAGCTGTGTGGTGAGTAACTTAATCACAGTGAAAACTGGAGATGGCTTGCAGAGGGAAGTGTGGGACATCCCCCTGCTTCTCTCTGAGGAGAGTCCCGGGAGGGGGAAAGGATCCGGGATGTACCCCTCCTCAGGAGGAGCAGGGTTTGGCTGGGTGTGCCCAGAGAAGCAAACAGCCTGCTCTGGAAGTTGTTTCCTGCTGCGTCTCCAAGACACACGACCTTCATCCTCTCTCCTGTAAGTTGCTGCAGCAGGGCCGCCCTGCTGAGTCACGGCGCTCGCTCCTGTGCCGGCAGCCTCTGGTGTTTACCTCCTGTGGAGGTGAGTGACCAGGGCTGGAGGAGGTGGAAACCTGCCCCATGCAGGACTCTTAGGTTTCACCCTATTTACCGTGCAGACTTTTTGTCCTGATGGTCTCTAAGCACCTCCTCCAGTGCAGCAACATTTCTTTGCACGGAGCTGCCACCTCCTCAGCCAGCCCAGATGTCAAGACACAGAGGAGTTGTGTGTTAAGAGTAATAAATAAAGGTTCTCCAGATGCTCATATGTCAGGTCACTCGATCCTACCTGCTGCTCCTGTGCTGCTGGAGCAGCATATTAAGTGCAGGAAAGGATAGAACAAGGAGAAAAGCAAATTGAACAGTATGGCTCGAGTCTCCTCCTGGTTAACCGCAGTGTCCTGGGAGTCTTACAGGTGGGAAGGGAAATCTGTTTTCCCTTCCTGGCTTCATTTAAAGGCAGGTGCTTTGGTGTGGGGCTACAGACCTGCCACTCCTGAGTCCCATCTCACCCCAGGGGTGCTCTGGGTGGTGGGAGAAGGGGACAGCAGTTTACCTTTGGATAAGGCTAATACAGCTGCAGCAAGCACGGCTGAGCCCTGGGAACAATCGATGGCATTTCGGTGATATTTAGGAGAGGGAGAAGCAGAGGAAACAACAACAGGAAGACAGTTTAGTGCAGCCTCTTCCTTGCCAAAGCTGGCTGCTTTCCCAGCTCCAGCAAAGGAGCAAAACGGGAGAGGCTGGAGGTACTTCAGAAAGATGTTGAATAACTGGCACCCTCTTTCATGAGCCCACTTCCACAACTGAAAGCATCCAGGGCCCACAGCAGGTGCCAGGACAGAAAGTTGTTGCTTCTGTCCTTCTGAGGAGCCCATTGTCTGCCCCACTAACACTGGGGTACCCAGTGCTCAGCCTTGCATTACTGGGGCTGGCAGTTCATCCTCTGTCCAGGGAAATGGTGGATAAATGGGGAAAGAAGAGGGGGAAATACACCCCAAGGTTGGTTGGGCACAGTTGGGGGTACAAACAGATCTCCCCTGCAGCCAGCTCAGCTTCCTCCTTCCCTCACAGAGCCGTGGTGAGGGCAGGAGGATCAGAAACCATCTGAGCTGCTGGTTTGCCTCTGCAGAGGCCTCTCCTGGTCCCTTGGCTCTCCTGCCTGGCCATAGGCAGTGTGAAATCACCACCTTTGCATTCCCTGCTCTTGATTTACTGAAATGCCCGAGAGCTCCCTCTTCCCTCCCGGGTGCCTCAGAGCAGAGCTGGAGTGCGGTGCCGAGGCGGGAGGGTTTGTTTGCATTTACAGGGAAACCTGTTAATAAAGGAGACCAAAGGGACTGCTCTTTTCCTGGCTGCGGGAACAGATGGCTGGATAACACAGTGCAATTAATATGCAGGGAGTCCTGCCGGGGCAGGGATTTGATTGCCTGTTAGGAGGGGTTACAACGCTCGAGCTGAGCTCTGCCACTGCTCTGCCTGTCCCTGACACCTGCTGCCTGCAGGGGCTCCGTGGGGACTCTGGGACAGATTGGATGGGGTCATGGAGGAGGCTGTGGGCACTGGTTATAGGGAAGGATGCAGCTGGGGGGGCTCTGGGACAGCAGCAGGTCTCTGCTTCTCCCACCTTGGCTGATGGTCAGGGAGGGCTGCCCTTTGGGTTTGTAAAAGCAAAGGCTGGGTCTGGCGGGGAACAGCTGCTTGGAGGTACTTCCAGGCTCATTCTTTCCTCCCATACTTGCTTCTCCTCTGAGTCTGGAGGTTCCAAGGAAAGCAGGAAGCGTCAGATCCAAGGGAGGCATGTGCTGGAACACGGGAGGTCTCCTCGCCGCAGCACAGCACAGGTACAGAGTGTTTCCCAGGGCTTCAAAGAGTGACCGGACAAATTCACAAGGAAGAAAACCCGCCTGCCAAGGGATAGGAGGGTTAGGAAGCCCCGGGGGAGCAGGAGACCCAGCAAACCCACCTCAGCACTGAGCAGGCCCACGTGGCCACGAGGTCAATCCCAAATCGATGGGAGCCTCCAGCCGCCGGCCCCGATCGAACAGCCCAAGGTCACCCTGGGTGCTCTTGGGGCTGCTCCTGTGCCCCGTCCCCATCGCACACCCGGGGCTCTCACAGGATTGGGGGGCCTCCCAGCCCCTTCCCCTTCATGCCTTTGCTTTGCACCCCCCCCCCCCCCCAATTTTCTGGCGTTTCCTTCCCCCCCCCCCGCCACCTCATCAGCTTGAGCACCACCAAAGCCAGCGACAGGCTTTGATCAGGGGCTCCTGCCTGTGCCGTGCCAGCAGCACGTTCCCGCCCGGCACCGCCGTTCCTGGCCGCCCTTTCTTCTGCGTCAGGAGGCGGCTGGTGGAGATGTCGAACCTCAGCGCGAATCCTTGCAATTAGGCCTGTTCTGCTGCCTGCCTCGTTTGATCTCCTTTAATTATTTATCGCCTTTATTTTTTTCTCCTTCCCAAATCCTCGCTTTCTTTCAAGTGATGATTTCCCCCCTCTCCCCCCAGCCGTGGCTGGCTCTGTCTGTTTGCTTGCAATTACCGACCCTTCTCCCGCTCCTTCCATCTCTCCCCTTTTGTTCTCCACCAGATCCTCCCTTCGTGACACTCTCCCAGCTTCACCCCTCAGCTCCCTGCCTGCCTGGCAGCTTTTTCTCCTTGCTTTCCTCCATTTTTCCCACCCAGATGGGTGTTGCCTTTCTCCACCCCGTTCCAGGTGTGGTTCTGGCTGTGTTTGCTGCCGGTGCCTGCTCTCTGGCTGGGATCCTGCACCTTGGGCTGGGCTATGCTCCCATCTCCCACTGCTGCTCTCCCAGGCTGCTGCCCAAAACCTGACGTGGTCCTGCTACAAAGCCCTGGCTCCTGGCCAAGCCCAGGGAGCCCCCACGGGCCTTCTGCCCCCCCCCCCCTCCATGCCAGGGTCTCCCTGTGCTGCTTTTGCATTCCTCATCTTCTTTGTTTCCCAAGACCTGATGCATTATTCAGTGCTGCGGACTCTGCGAGTGTTGGGAAGATAATGGTGCTGCAAAGGGCACAGGCTCACCCTGGGGATGCTGGATTTTCCTGTCACGGGCTGCTTTCCCCCTCCAGCATTAAACCAGGAAAAACCATGACCATGCAGGAGATGTCTCCTAGGAGGTGGCATCTGCTGTGACCCTGGAGGGCATGGCAAGCACAAAGGCAGTAGCACAGGGAGGCAACACCATCCCTGGGGATGCGTCAGAGGCTGCACCACAGCTCCCAAACCCAGCCCCACTGCTCAGCTAAGTTTAATAGAGACACAGATCCAACACATGGCCACTTGTTTATGCAGTCCCTACATGGATGATGGATGTGGGACATGGGTTTTTCACAGCAGACAGTAGGAAACAGCCCCAAAAGGATGTTAAATCCTTGTGGAAAGAGGATGCTCATACCCTTCACCCCATTCACAGCTGGGCACCGTGTCCCCCCAGATGGACCTGTCCCCATGGCCTGCTGCCACCTTGACCCAAGGGGATCCCCATGGGGAGGAAGGTGAGAGATGGAGTGATTTTGGGCTGGTGCTGGTGAGCCATACTGCTGGCAGCAGTTTGGTCCCCAGGTCTGTCCTCCCTCAGGGAGTAGAGCAGGGACATCCTCACCTGGACAGGTCTCTTCAGCCTCGGCTGAACCCAGAATCCCCCCTTAGACCCCAGCTCTGGCTCCCCATCCCTGTCTCCTCAGCAGCTTTCCTCCCCCCACCCCCCTCAATCCCCGCTCTGAGGCCAAACCCCCTGTGGAGTGGCAGCCTTTGGGAACCAGCAGCCAAATCCAGGAGGGAGCCATGGTCCCAGAGGAAGCACTGCCCAGGCGGTGCAGGGGAAACTGAGCTACGGGACAGGGGGCACTGGGGGACCAGGTGGCCCAGCCTGGTGTGTTCGGTGTCCCTGGCAGAGCAGAGGTGGTTTCAGGGTGTTTTGGGCAGCTAAACCGTTGCCCTGCCCACACTGGGCAGTTTTGGGGTGGTTTGAGAGCTTCATCCCTTCCTGGCTGGCAAGAAAGGGAAATGCTCAGCATCACTGAAGGAAATGATAATTAATTAATTAATTAATTAATAGCACCAGCTCGTTTCCTGTGTCACAGCGCTAAGGAATGTCCCCAGTGAGGGATCAGTGCATCACCCCAGACACCCCAGACAGCCCAAAATCCCCCCTCATCTGCAGGGATGGGTGTGTTCCTGGTGGTCCCAGGCATTGCCGGTGAATCAGCTGGGAACTGGGAGGTGGGTGGGAAGCACTGGGGGCATCACTGAGGTGAGGAGGTGAGGGGTAGGATGAAATTCGGGGTGGGGTACAGGACGGTGTGTGTTATTCAGGGTAGGATACGGGCCGGGATCCAAAGCGGGATGTGGGATACAGGGCCGGGTGTCCCCGCCCGGCGCTGCCCCCGCTGCAGTGGCGCCCTCCGGCCGGGCGGCGGCGCTGTGCCCCGCGCGGGGCGCGCAGGCGGCGGCGGCGGCGGCGGCGCTCTGTGTCGGGCGGCTCCGCTGCCGGAGCTGTCCAGCAC
>JAWWES010000048.1:6259968-6356877 GCA_035583135.1 Lophotriccus pileatus
CTTCAGCAGCGCCCGCGCCGGAGGGGCCGCGACCGCCGCGCCCCCACCCCGCGCCCACCGCCACCCACCTCCACCCCCCGGCACCCCCCGGCACCGACAGGGACCCCCTTCTCCCGGGGCCGGGCCCAGCGGGGCGGCGGGGAGAGGTGAGGCGCGGCCGGGCCCGGGGCTGCGGGAGGGTGGGCCGTGCGGGGCGGTGGGACCCCGCTGGGCACGGGGGGCGCTGAGAGGGGCGGGTGTGGGGGGAAAAGGCTTCACTCCCACCCATCGGGTGATGCTCGCCGCGGGCAGGGGAATGAGGACCCCCAGGGATCGGGACTGGGATGGGCTGCTCCCTGAGAGTGGGGGGGGAATTGGTGTCCCCAGAGGGGCACGGGTGGAAGGGATGGGTGAGTGCTGGGGCAGCTGGGGACCCCACGGGGACGAGGGTAACAGTGGTGTCCCCCTGCGCGGTTCGAAGCTTTAGGGGGTCCAAGGTGGTGTCAGGAGTCTGGAGATGAGATGCTTTTATGGGGCATGGGGGGTCCCTCCAGGGACGTGGATGTGCCGGGTGCTCCCCGGGGTTGGGGGGTGGCTGGGGGGCACACATATCCCTCTCCTCCATGTGGGGAGACAGGCTGGGGTGGGGACAGGGTGTGACCCCCAGCAGTGGGGTTTTGTCTGGGAAGGACAGGGCAGCAATGAGCCCCCAGCAGGTGCTGGTGTTTTGTGCGGTGCAGGTGGGAGATGAGGCCGAGAAAACGGCCCCAAAGCCCCTCTCTCTGCAGCGTGGACCCCCAGGCTGTGCTGGGGAGGGTTTGGCTGATGAGATTTCAAACCCTGCGGGTGTTGTGTGGGGGAAGGAGAGGGGCAAGGCTTGGCAGGGGGAATCCCGGCAGCAGCTCAGCCACTGGTCTTTTGGGAGCGTTTTGTGCTTCTCCTTCCCGGGACAGGGAGGTTTGTCCCCAGGGATGGCCCTGCAGGGGGCTGGTGGAGAGAGGTCGGGGCATGGCTCAGGTGGCTTTCAGGAGGCACAAGTTCATTCATCCCATCCGGAGAGAGATTTCAGACTGGATGTGTCACTTCCCTGTGCTCCTGCTGCTGCAGGGGGGGTCACCTGGGGGCTGGCAGCATTTGGGGGTGTCTCAGGTTGATGACAAATGTCAGAGACCTTCTCTGATGGTGCAGGTGGTTGTGTCCTGGCTGGTCTCTCTGCCCTGGCGCGTGGGTTTGTCACTGGCAGGAGCACAGGGACACCCCCACTGGGGAGAATTTTGGGGACAGGAGCTCACAGTGCTTGTGCCCAAACATGTCATCATCGCTCTGTCCCCCTCTGCCAGTGTGTCCTCACAGAATGCCACCCCCTGTGTCTCACCTGCCTCCCCTCTAAATCCCCTATGGATCCCCCCTGCATCCCACCTGCCTTTCCCTGCCTCAGGACTCATCTTGGCAGCACAAGGAGGGAGAAGTGGGGGGATTTCAGAACCAGAAGCTGGGCAGATTTTAAGGGAGCCTTTGGTCCTTGGTCGCTACCGGGGGTGGTGAGCAGAGGGCTTTGCCAGGAAGGCAGAGGAGCACAGGGGTCTTGGTTAGTTTTGTCCCTGGTGCCAAGAAAATTACTCTTTCCCCCTGGACAAAGGGTCTCATGCCCTGGGGGGCAGATCCAGTCGTGGGTGAATGTGTGGCAGCAGGTCCTGGGAGGCTGCTGGAAGGGAGAGCAGAGGGTGCCCACCCCACAACTCTTGGCAGGGGGTGCCTGTGGGGTGCAGGTTTAGTCCTGGCTTCTGGGGGTCTGCCGGATGTGGGGGATCCCCAGTCTCCAAAGCCCTTCCTCCTCTTCTTCCCCATCTCCCAGCTCCCGTTTTCCCCAGCCAGGTGGCCCGTGGCTTATATAATGTGCTCAAACCCCGGAATAGCTCCTCCCGTTACGCAACCACCCAGCCAGCCATGGGGGGGGGGGGGGGGGGGGCGCGATTCCCAGCTGGATGCTCCCCCTGCACTGGTCAAGACCCCCCCCTGCACGTGCAGCACTCGGCCCCAGGGTCGTTTGCCAGCATTGTGTCCCCACTGGGGAAGGTGACCTCGTTGTGACAGTCATCCCCCCGCTCCTCCATGTGCTCAATAATTTCTTTTATCCATAGTAGTTTTATTACTCCCCCCCCTCCCCAGAGTGGTGATGGGCCTTGGAGCTGCCTGTGCCTCCTCCTGACTCCTCCACCCAGCAAAGCAAGTGGCCCCAAGGATGCAAAACATGAGGGGTGGCTGTTCCCCTTCTCCATCCTCGTTCCTTATTTAACCACCTCTGGGTTGGGAAAGACCTGGCAGGGCATCATCAAGGGGTTGGGGAGAGTGTGGCCAGAGAGACAAGGGGCTGGAGGGGTCTCATAGAGTTACCCATCAGCTGGACCTGCTGCCTCTCCACTCAGCATGAGGGGATTGCTGCCATCATGTGGATGTGCTCCTCCTTTCCCTCATCCCTGGCTCAGGAATGGGGTCACTGCAGGGATCCTGGGGTTGGTCTCCTTTCCCATCAGCTCTCCTCCAGCCAGAGCTGAGAGTGAAGCTTGCTTGGCCTCCCCTGGGGGGGCAAGGGGTTCAGGTTGTGAGGGGGGTTGGTTTTTTTGGGGTCAGGAGTAAATCCCACCTCCTCACCCTCTCGTGCCCTTTACTCTGGAGCACCTCCAGGGGAGCTGATGGATCTCTGTGCTCACACCCCTCTGTGGTGCTTGTCCGGTGTGGGGCCCGTCCCCACTCTTGGCTCCCCCATCCCTACATCCCCAAGCCAGGAAGGAGCCCGGTTGCTTAGCAACTGTTTAGCTTCTCCACCAGCCTCCTCATCTATTTTAAAAAATATATATATATCTGCACAGACGTAGGGATGCACAGGCAGCTGCAGCTCCTGACCCCCCAGCCGGCATCCATATATTCTTTATTAATTGCTTTAAAGTCTGTGGGCTGTCCAATTTTGGCTGGGCAGCCATAGGAAAGGATCCCCTCATCTCAGGGAAATAGGGATGGAGGTGCTGGGATCGACTGTCACCAACCCCTTCCTGCTGCCCCTGTCCATGGGCAGGATCCCTGTGGCTTGGGGCTGAAGGGCAGCGCTAACGAGCCCCAGGTCGACCTCACTTTTAAAGCCAGATTTGCCTTTTTTCCTCATTCTTGAAGGTCTGACTCATGGTTTTTGGCACTGGAAGGCAGCTCTGGAGAAGGTCAGCCCAATTAATGGCAGCAACTCCGGACTTTTCCTCCTTGTAATTCCAGCCGGGTGTTCGGAGGAGGCCGCCTGCCTGGCGGTGGTGTTCTGGCATGTTTTGTGTCCTGAAAAAAAGACCTTCTCCCTGCTGTCCCCATGGCACGGGCAGGGAGCAGCCTAGGATGGGGCTCTAAATGATTCGGGGACAGGGTTGTGATTTGATCGGTGGTGGTGTGTCCCGATGAGATCCTGACGGGCAGGGGGAACCACGGGGATCAGCCCTCTCACCCTCTCTGGAGCGGCTGGAGAGTCCTCACTTCATCTGGGCTGGCCCTGGCGTGTTGGGACTGAGCTCTGGCGCACTCAGTGCACGAGTGGTCCAGGGAGCCGCCGTCCTGGGCTCGCCGCCCGCATCCCGTGCCCGCATCCCGTGCCCGCATCCCGGCACGCGGGTTCTCGCGGCCGCCCTGCCTGGTGCAGCTGGATGTGGCGAGAATTAATGGAGCACCGGCCAGAGGCGGCTTTAATTAGCGCCGAGGCACGGGGAGGGGGGAGGATGCCCAGGGACCGCTGCCGCCTTTCCCCGCCGAGGGAGAGAGGCCGGGAGAGCATCCAGGCACCCGGAGAGCATCCAGCCCCCCGCTGCCAGCCCTGCTCCCCCCGGAGAGCGGCTCCAGCCGCATTACAGCGGCAGGGCCCTGCGGCGCCGGCTGCCTCAGCGCTGGGGGGCTGTGGGCATGGCCGGGGGGCTGAGCAGGGACCACGGGGGGGATTTGAGCAGAGCCGGCTGGGAAGGGGCTTGTTCTGGGCTGGGAAATAAAAGGGCCAAAGAAGTTCAGTGAGGTAACGCTTTTTTTTTTGCTCGTTTTCCTTGTTTTCTTATTTTCCTCCGGGATGGAGCTCCTGAACCCCTGAGCTGGACAAAAACCACGTGGGGCAACCCCAGGGCTGGGACATGGGGACAAACACAACCCAGTGCCAGCCCACCAGGTACCTGGGGGTCTCAGCCCACTTGGATGGAAACCAGCAGCCCCAAATCCTGGCAGGATGGAGAGGTTGGGCCTTGCACCCCTGGCTGGCAGGGCCTGTCCTGGTTTTGTGACAGGGGCACAATGTGGCCTGTCTGTCCTTTGTCTGTCCTGGCAGTCACTAAGCTGGCACTGCAGGTGCCCGTGTCCTCACACGCCTTGGATGTGAATCAGCACGGCTGGGAAGGGAGGGAGAGACCTGGCATGTGGGACAGTCCCTGGCATGGGATGGGGATGGAGGATGGTGGTGGAGAGTGAAAAGGGTGGAAAATAGGGATGAGGATAGAGGATGAAGATGGAGATTGGGGCTGGACGATGGAGATGGTGGCAGGGGATGGCGAGGAGGGAGGAGATGAGGAGGAGCGTGGAGGATGAGTATGAACATGGAGATTGGGGATGAGAGTGAAGATAGGAATGGGGGATGAGTTTGGAGGATGGGGCACCTCTGAACATTTCCAAAGGCTCTGATCCAGACAGTAGGAAGCACCTGTTAGCTGAAAAGTGGTTTGACCTCCCCAGGGCCCAAGGTGGCACATGGGAGGAGGATCAGGATCCCAAAACATGTGGGTGAACAGCTTGTTAATATGGGAAAAGGGGAATTTGCTCAGGAGTTTCCCTAGAAGCTCCAGCCCATGGTGCCAGGGGGTTTGGGCCCTCCTGAGTGGCAGTAAGGGCATTTGGGAAGTGGGGATGGATGCCAGAGATTGTCCCCAGCTACATCCTGCAGCCCTTAGGAGTCTGTGGAGACACAGCACTGGCCCCAAGACACCTCCTGTCCCTCTGGGCGACGCAGCCGGGCAGCGGCTGCCAGTGATTGATATTTTGTGGGTAATTACTGCAGATAATTAAATATTTAACCATCATCTTTATTATCGGGGTAGCGCCAAGCCAGACAGGAAACCGCTGCCGTTTGGGCAGGGCCGTGCTGGTGGGTTTGGGGCCGGCAGAGCCAGGTGGTCCCCGTGTGGTGGCCAATGGATTCAGGTTGTGGTGGTGACTCTGTGTCCCTGAGCTGTCCCTTGCAGGTGCAGGGCATCTCTGGGTCCTCCTTTGGGATTAGGGAGGGCACAGACCCAGCCTGGGGGACATGGGCTCCCTCTGTCCTGGTGTTTTGTCCCCATTGTCACCAGAGGTGTACGACTGGCTCTGTTTGCCACCCATGGTGGCCCTTGTTGAGAGCTGGGGGGGTTGTGGGTGGTTTTCCCATTCCTTTGTTTTCCTGCCCGTGCTGTGGCTGAGGCAGGGGGTTGGTGTCAGCTCTCACAGTGGATATTGCTCACAGCTGAGGGGACACCATCCCCAGTCCAGCTCCTCCTTCCTGGCCCCAGCTGCAGGGGGGAATTCTCCAGCCACATCCTTTTCATGGAGCGTTTCCCGGCAGATCTGCATGCTTCCCCCACCATGCAACCCATCTCCCACAGGTACCCATTCTGCTGCTGGTTTATCTTCATCTACCTCCCCAGCTCTCTATCTGACACTCTTTCAAGGTTTCTCAGCAATGAATTTATCCACTGCTGGGCTCGGGATAAAATTAATTCCCACTGGGGAAAAGGCAAGCAGAGGATGCTGCAGAAAGCAGCCTCTCCTTCCCCATCTCCTTCCCTGAGCCCCTCTGTTGGGGGAAGGTTTCTCAGTGGGGACCTTTCCCCATTCCTTAATTTCCTTCCTGTTTTTTGGCTCCATGTCCTGATGGAAGAAAAAGGAAGAGGAGCCCCCAAGCTGTTTTCTTTTTTTTTTTTTTCTGCGGCATCTCTCCCTTCTCTGGCCCAGGGCCACCCTGGGTTGTGGAAGGATTTGGGATCAGGGGTTCCCCATGAGCAGGGAGGGCTGAGCAGGGCAGCTCTTTGTTGTGGGGCTTGAAATGTGGGTGCTGCAGGCAAGGGGGGACTGAGGGACCTTCCAGTTGCTCTAACAGGGACAAGCATCCAGGGATTGCAGAGCCCTGGCTGGCTCCTGCTGCACCAGCAGGATCTCCCCTGTGCCTCTGCAGAAATAAAGGCTGCTGCCTCCCTCTGTATGGTAGTGATGGGGAAAAAATAAAAGGAAAAAAAGCCTTGTAATTAAGCACTCAGCTGCTGTCCTCCCTGGGCAGGCTTGTCAGGAGATAAATGACTGTGTGGGGCAGCCAATGGCAACGGGAAAGCCAGGGATGTCCCTTGGAGATGCCACGGGGTGGGAGTTGTCTTCCAGCCAGGCTGGGACCTCCACCACCTCAGGGAGGGCTCTGAGGCTTTTTCTCTCCTGAAAAAACAGAGAAACATCCTCAAAGCTCCTCACAAGCAATCTGCGTTTCCACCCTGGCTCTGTCCCACCTGGCATGGCCATGGAGAGCTCTGAACAGCCTGGTGTGCTGCTGGAATGGCACAGCAGGAGCAGAGAGCCCTCCCTGGGTTCAAAATGGTGTGAATCTGTCCATGGTCCATCTGTGCTCCCTTCATGCCTGTGCTGGGCTGAGGGATCCCTCCTTCCCATCCTTCTTGGGCAGTGTGTGTCAGCCACCCAAGGGTTGGCTGCTTGCCACGGTGGAGACAATGTGCAGGCAACACCCATCCCTGGAAAAGCCTCTCCAGCAGGATCCCTGGGAGAGAAACACCCCAGAGAAGTGGCTGCTGGCAAAAGCTGCATCTCCAAGCCCAAATCCAGCTTGGAGAGCGAGGCAGGATGCTCTGCCTTCGCTCCTGATCATTTCTCTTTGTGTAGAGCTTTGCAAGAGGTTTGTGGACCCAGGTGATGCCTCTGCAGCCTGGCCATGCTGGTAATTAAGGCAGCAAATCTCCAGTGGGATCATCCCATGCTGGGAAGAGGGCTGGAGCACTGGGCCGGGGAGCTGGGGCATGGCAGGACAAGGAGAGTGAGGAATTGGGTGCTCAGCCATGCGCCGATGGCCCGAAGGCACTGAGACAGGGTTGTGTCTGGTTGATCCAGGAGTTTTGGGAGCATCTTCTCCCCCAGGCTTGGGGAGTATCAGCCAGAGCCTTGGCACGGCAGTGCTTCTCGGGAACGGTTGTCCTCTTCCAAGGGGTTATTTTTGGAGCCAAGTGAGGACACATTGACTGTGGTGGGGGGAGGAGGCGGCAGAGACACGTGAAGGTGAAGGAGCAGGGAGAAGGCAGGCGGGCAGAGGCCAGTGGGGATCCTCATCTCCCCTTGCAGCTGGCACCCAGCCACGGTGGAGGGTGCCAGGCCATGGCCCAAGGGCATCAGCAGGCGTTTGCTGGCTGGACCAGACATCAGGATGTCCCACGGCTGCAGCAAGGGGGTATCTGAGGTTCGTTCCTTTGCTTGGTGGGGATAGTGCCCAGGGTGTCCCCAGAGAGCTGTGAGGATGGATGCCTACCCCTGCTCCAAACCCACACTGGCTGACAGCGGGGTCTGTGGGCTCGGAAGGATCCCTGCCCACCCATCCTGCTGCTGCTGTACAGTCCTGGGTCCCATAGTTTCCAGGTTTTTTTCCATACAAGGCTGGCAGAGCATCCTCCTCTCTTTCCCATGAACCAGCCCTCTTGGCATGGTGATGGGAGTAACCCCAGCCTTGCTTTGTGGATGAGGAAACTGAGGCAAGGCACGGGAAGATCTCCCAGTCACTGTCCCCACCAGCCTTCTTTTGAGACAAATTTTGCCTTCAGGTCCTGGCAGGGTCCCTTTGCCCTCATAGGATGGGAGGGGAACCAGGGCAAGGACTGACCCCCCACACTTTCTCTCCTTTCCAGGCAATCATGGCTCTCTACAACAATGGGGCTGATGTGCCTTCGCCCCAGGAAGCCTCCAACGGCTTCTCCCAGCCCGGCGCCTCAGGAACATGGCACAAGGGTGAGGAGGAGGTGCGTCTGGTGGAGCCCAGCATGGTGAAGAAGGCTCACCGGGAAATCCTGGACCACGAACGCAAGCGGAGGGTGGAGCTGAAGTGCATGGAGCTGCAGGAGATGATGGAGGAGCAGGGGTGAGTGGCGAGGGAATTGGGATTGGGGTCCTTGGTCCCACTGGGGCTTCTGCTTGGCCCCTGTGCTTGGAAATCTGGGCTCCCAGCTTGTCATGGAGGGAAAGGCGAGGCAGGAAGGAGGAGCAAAGTTGCTTGTGATTGTGCAAGTCATCAGTGCCACCCATCCTGTGCCCCACATGCCTGGGATGGGAGAGGATCTGCCTCTGCCTTTTGTGTTGGGGAGATGAAGGAGATCTGGGGTTTAGTGCCAGGCAAGGCTCTTTTGGTGCTTTCTTTCTGTCCCACCTTCCTTCTTCTTCCAGTTTTAGGGTAGTAGGACCCCCTCTGTCCTGCCAATGCCCATGGCCAGGCACCACAAGCTTCTCCCCAGCCTTTGCTTTCCCCTTGGGAATAGAAGGGTTGAGGGAATATGCAAGGGGCTGGAGAACATACCTGCCTGGCTGGGCAGGAGAGGTTGGGGAGCCAGTGAGGAGACCCCCATCCCTACTAGATGAACCCATGGCTGTGCTGCTGGCTGCCCCATAGCACCAGCCAAACACCCTGATCCCCCCGACGACTCGCTAGAACTCTATGGATGGAGCAAATTCTTTGGCACACGTGGGTGGACGGGGACTGGTGCCAGGTGGGGAGAAGGAAAATGGATTGAGGGAAGGCTTCGCCAAGGCTTTCATTTAGAGTGCAAGCGTGACCTAGAATTAAATTGTCTCACACTGACTGGAATAATGATTGTGCCTAATTTGTCATTATGGAAATAAATAAGGCTGACCTGGCGCTTTGGGGAGCTCAGAGCCTCCTGTTGGGTTCCCGTGCCCTACTAGGGCTCTTACTACTGGTAGTATCATTACTGCAGTGGGTAAAAGCAACGCTGCAACTGGTATTGTTGTTATTGCTGTAATTGCTTTGCTGTGATTAAGGCTATTAATAACGATGATGGTGGCGATACGCCGAAATGATAACATAATTACAGTGATAATCTTGGTCAACCTGGTTAATCCTCTCCCTGCTCTTCGCCTCCGCACAGGGGTTCTCGTGGAGGGTTCCATGGGAAGTGCTCTGCACCCCCCAGGTTTCTGTCTGGCCTGGGGGCTGCATCCTGACTGTGGCCTAGGGGGAGTTGTTGACAGGGGCAGGGCCCCCAGGATGAATGTAAGTGCCAGCAGGGGGAGTTTTGCAGGGTTTTAAGCACTCCCTTGTTTCCTTAAAGCTGAATGGCTTCTCCTGCCTGTGCTGCAGCTCACTCCAGGCTGCCTGCACCGTTATTCCCTGCCTGCAGGCTGGATTCCTTGTCCGGAAAAGAAGTGTCAGCATTTTTTCTTTCTTTCCCAAACCCACTCTATATGTTAAATGCAAAAGCAACCCCCCTCCAATGGGGTTATAAGCTTTACCAGAGGAATGCAGGAGGGAAGGAGCTGGAGAAGGCACTGGAGTTGCTGGGGGGTGTCTTGCCCTGGACTCCCCCCGCAGATTTGCTAAAGGCCCAGCCATGGTGGCCCATCTGTCACCTCCTGTTTGGCCTCATGTCCCCTCTCCCAGAGCATCAGCCACATTCTTAATATGCTGCAGCAAATACTCATCCCAGGCAGACATGTTCCTGCTGCCATGGGCAGGCTGATGGCTGTATCTGTGGGATGGCCGTGGGATGGCCAGGACTGGTGGCTCTGTCCTTGTGGGGTGACCACTCCCTGCCCAGCTGGGTGCGCTGCCATCGAGGCTATGGGGCAGAGCAGTATCTGGGGGTGCCGCCCTCTTTTTAGGGCCCCCCCATGCCCAGCTACAAGGTGAGGGGAAGGAGCCAGGCTGCCTCCATGCCCTGTTAGCAGCCCTCCTGCTGCGTGGAGTCTGGCTGGGCAATTAATGAGAGCCTTTCAGCGCAAATGAGCTCGTTAATATTAATTCCCCTCTTCTCTCTGTTCCCCTTCGTGGGCACTGAAGGGGGGGTGGGTGATGCCACATGCCCCTCTGCACCCAGGGCACCCAAGGGCACCCCCAGCACTGTGAGGGGCATTACTGTCCCCAGCATGGGCACTGTGAGGTGCCAGCCTTCGGGACCAGAGAGCTCAGCCAGGCTGTGACACCGTTTTCTGGGCTTGTAGCAGCAATACTGATGGGATGTGATGGCAAGGGTGGGTCACAACAGCCCCTGTAGAGGGGAGAACAGGGACACACACAGAGCCTTACCCCTTCCCTCCCAGTGTGGCTGCATAAGGCCCCTCTCTCTTTGCCCTGTCCTCAGGGATGATGCCAGGAGCATCATGGATCTCTCCACCACATCCCTCCATTGGGATGTTTTCAGTCGAGGAGGGTGAGGTGTTTTTACTCAAGGAGGATGCTCAGGTGCCCTTGTGCGGCCATGGGATGCAGCACAGGGCCACCCGCCCAGGGCTGTCACCTGTCCCTTCCCAGGGACACCTTGGGGACGACTGGAGTGCCGTGGTTTGCCGCGGCTGTTCCCAGGCACCAGGGACAAAGTGATTAGTGCCTCTCGTTAATAAGCCTGCAGCGGCCTGAGTCAGCGTTTGGCGTTAGCGCAGAGCTGGCTCGGCTGCCGGACCCTGGCACAGAGCAGGGATGAGAGAGGGAAACTCACGGTGGGATGGAGATCCTGGGACTGAACCCCTGACACTGCCGAGAGGGTTTGTGCCCCAAAGCCTGGGACAGTGATGGGGAATGGCAACCTCACGGTCATTCTTTTGTTTTACCCCTTTCTGACGTCTCTCCCTCTGCCAAGCGCTTCTGGGAGGGGCAGGCAGGAGAGAGGAGGGCATAGAGGGTGGTGGCATGGGGCCAAACAGAGGTCCTGCTCTCCTCCAAGCCACATCATCCATGTCACCATGCCACATCTCCTTCTGACCAGCCCTTTGGGCCACGTGTCACTCCCAAGTGACAAAGGTGTGGAGGTCACCAGCAGCTCCGTGGGGAGCCCACACTCCAGCCATGGCATTCCTGACCATGTCTTTGCCCATCCAGGTACTCCGAAGAGGAGATCCGGCAGAAAGTGGGGACCTTTCGGCAAATGCTGATGGAGAAGGAAGGTGTGCTCACCAGGGAGGACCAGCATGGGCGTCAAATGTAAGTGAGGCAGCTCCCAGTTGGTCCATCCGTGTGTCCTGCCTGTCTCTCATCCCAGAGAGGCTTCTCCTGGGTGGTAATGGCTCAGCAGGTTGGCTGCTGTTCTGTAACTCTAGAAATATTAGTGTTATCAGTAATCATAATTAATAATAGTGATAATAATTTCTGTTTCAAGGTGCCCAGGCTGGACAGGCAGGGCTGAGGCTGCTCCTCCTCTGGACAGACTTGTGTCTCCATCAGGCTGGTATAATCCCAAGGAGCCCCATGGAAGAAGCTTCTCCAAGGAGCTCCTGCCCTGTTGCTCTGCCTCCTAATCACTCCTCATTCTGCCTGGTCCTGGGGGCCTCCATCTGCCCTGAGAGGGGGTTTGGAGCTCAGGTTTAGGGTCCAAAGCAGCCCAGCTGCTGCTGGGAACGTGCCAATTGCTCCTCCTGCCCCACACAGGACCGTCCCCAGCCTCACCAGGGTCCTCCCTGGCTCAGTGATGATTTATCTGCACGATGCTTAATGGCCCAGGCAGCGTGGCTGGCCTGGCGTGCACCATCCATCAGCCTGGAAACCAGGTCACTTGGGACAGGAATAGATGGTGCAGGTTCACTGAATATTAATGCTTCATTAGGGTCAGGAAATCAGGGCGGGGGAGGAGGCAGGGAAGCCGTGGTGGCAGGGAGAGCCTTCCTCACACCATTCCACTGGCACAGCAGGCAGGGATGGATACAGGGACAGACACAGGGACAGACACAGGGAGATGGCTCTGCTGTGCCCTGCCTGGGATGTGCTGCATGGCCTTGAGGAGGAAAGAAGCATTCAGGGTCCTTCTCCAGGCAGGAAAAAAACAATGTATGGGGAAAACCAACCTGCCCAGGTCACAGAGCATCAAGCCCGAGGTGTTAACAAGTGGCCTTTGCTGATGGGGGCAGGAGTCATCTCCAGGGCATCTTCCTGGCAGGCTCATTAGGACTTGCACGGTAAGGAGTACCTGGGAAGCCAAGGGTGCATTAAGGTTACCCAGGCAGCCCTGGCTGTCACCTTTGCAGTCTTGGTTTTGCAAAATGAAGGGTAATCATTAAAGATTAGCCCCAGGGCTATAAATAATAGTGCTGAGCTGGAAGGAGCAGTCTCACAGCAAAGGATTGCTTGGAGGAGAGCAAAGCCAGAGGCGCTCGAAGGAGGATGGTAGGAGCTGGGTTCAAAGGAGGTGGCTCTTCAAGCAGCAGGAGGATGTCCTGGGTGCCAAAGGTCTGTGCTAGATCAAGGGGCTGGACAAGGGAGTTAAATAAGCTTTAAATAAGGAACCTCAGCCCTTGTGGTGGCTGGGAGAGCACTCAGCAGTACATCTCGTGGGCTGGTCCTGCTCCAGCACCTCTCCGGGCTTTTACAGCTCGTTCCTTGGCTGCTGGGGCTGTGAGTCTGAACCAGCTGGTCTCGTTTCAAAGCTGATGTGAGAGCTCAGCATCATCTGCGTAACTCCCCAGGGGAGACTGAGGCACTGAGAAAAGCCATGACCACCTGAGTCCCTGGCTTTGCTCTCTGCACTCCCCCAGCTCCCGTCTCCATGTGCACAGCCCGGTGGTACAGCCCGGTCCCCAAGGAGAGCTGCTTGATGGACAGGCTGGTGGGATTACAGACAAAGGCAAGCATGTGCCGGGCAGGGAGGGATAATTGGAGCAGCACAAGCTGGTCTTGAGCCGCTGAGCACAGCTAATGGGTGAGATGCTGGCAGCAGGCTCTGGTGTGGAGCGCTGCCTGCTCGCGGAGCAGAGACACACAGGGAATTATCGCCGTTCGCTTCTCTCTTTTCCTTCTTTCTCCCCCTTCCCACGGTTGGGTGGGTGGTTGAAAGGCTGCTCCTGCCCTTGGGGCATGGCCAATGCAGGAGTCACTTGGAGAGGACCCAGAAAGCCATGACTGTGGTGCAGAGGGGAGCCCGAGACCTGCTTGAGCGATTGCCCGTGATTAGGAGGAGAGTGCCTCCTGTGTAGTTTCGCTCCAAGACATTTTTAATTGGGTTAAACAGCCCATGGCCTGCCTGTGGCCAAGGATGCCAACATGTGCTGCTCTCAGATCTGGTCTGAAGCGGGAGCATCCCTTTGTTCAGGCACTGTCCAGGCTACTGAGGGACTGATGCTGCGGGGGCTGCCCTTCTCCACCAGTGTCCCAGAGCGTCCTGGCTGCACACCTCCAGGATGAGAAGGGTGGAGCAGCCCACATCAGCAGCCCACATCAGGTTTCCGAGGGCAAATCTCCCTCAGGAAGCAAACATCTGGGCTGGTGTGGTGCTGGGCACCCTCCAGACATGGTTATGGTTATCCATTATGGTTCCCTCCGGAGCATCTGGATGGCCACATCCCTCCCTGGGTGACGTGTCCTACGTTCCCCCCGAGAGCAAAGGAGAGGCTCCCTGTGGGGTTTGCTGCTGCTCCTGGGGCTGATGGCACAGCTGGACCAGGGAGGTGGAGACAACAGAGAGAGTTTGGGCAGGGGCTCCTAGGGCTGTCCTAGTCCAGCTGCCAGGCCCCTGCCAAGCCCTGCCCACAGCCCCGGTAGTCAATGGCAACCTCACGCTGGTTTCCATGGCAGTGGGAAAAATTAATGCTGACGAAGTCACTCAGGAGGGAGAGGAGACCCTGATGGCTCAGGCATGATATTCCCCCCACCCCCTCTCACCTGGCCTTGTGGGGACATCAACCATCAGCTGCCTGAAGCTCCTGTCCTGAGCAGGTAGCATCCTGGGGCACCAGCCTCAAAGCCCAGATTATCCTGGGCAGCTCCCACCTGAGTTCCCAAGTCTCCTGCCAGCTCCTCTTACCCTTATCCAGCCCCACCACCCACCTGGGCCGATCCAGCCTCCAGCTCAGCCCCAGAACTCGGGCAATGACAAAAGGGGCTCCGAATGCTGCCAAGGCTGGATCCTGCAGGGAGATGGTGGCCTGAGCCCCATGGTGTCCCTGTGCCAGCCCCGTGGGGATCTCTGCAGGGACTGGAGCGCCAGGAAGATCCTGAGAAGACCCCCACCACGGGGCTTTGTTGTGTGTGGACCTCAAGAGATGTGACCAAGTCCCCTGGGGACGCTGTGGCGGAGGGGATGTCCCCAGGCTGCTGCAGCTGCATTGGGAGTGTCCCAGGCTTCCCCCCAGCCGGTGGAAGGCAGGGAATGGGGATCCCCGAGTTAATTCTGCGCTTCCTCCTTTGGCAGCGTGATAGAAAACCACCACGGGGCGGATGGGGAGAAGTACGCGGTGGAGTATCCCGACTACGGCGAGGGCTGCCTGCTGCAGTGCGACTGCTCGGCCGAGTGCTACCGCGAGGAGAGCGGCCACCGCGAGTACAGGTCCGCGGCAGTTTCGGCAATCGGGCGCGCACCGTATCCCCGTGCAGGGATACAGAGGTGTCCCTTCTTCCCCCGACCCTGTCTGCTGTCTCCCACAGGCTGAAGAGGCGCTCGAGCAGCTCTACCTCTCCTCCCCCCAAGAAGAAAAAGAAGAAGAAATCGGGTCACCGCCGGAACCGGTGAGTCCCCGGCTGTCCCCGCGCTGTCTCCTCTCCCAGGAGGGCAGCTCTGCTCCCAGCTCAGCCTTTCTCCAGGCTCTGATGGGACAAACCCCCCACTTTGGTGGTCAGTGCCCCTCCAAATGTGCACCCTTAAGAGGTGCAGTGTATCTGCATGTGCTGATATTGCAACACACACACACGTGTGCACACACCTCCTGCATGCACTGGTCCGTGTAGGGAAGGAGCTGGCTGCTGCAGGGCACAGCACCGGGCGGGATTTGGCTCTGTGAAGGGTCTGGCTCCGTCTACCCGCTGGTCCCCTCCCCGGTTAGCATTGGCTGCCTGGGTAGATGTTGTCCCTAATGTCCCTTTTCTCTTTGCCTTTCCCACGCCAGCAAAAAGAGGAAACCTGGCTCGGAGCGCAGGTGAGTGTTCACGGGGCTGGATGGGCTGTGTGGTCCGTGCTGGGATTGCAAGCCCCGAGGGCATGGGCTGCCCTCCACAACCCACTGTCCCCCTCTGAAATCCCAGTGGGAATCAGTCATCTTGTCTCCTGCTGGAGGCTGTGGAGCCCACGAGGTGGCAATGAGACACAGCAGGATTTGGGCATTCTGGCATAAAAGGCAGCCACAGCCCTTCTGCCAGAAGTCCCTGTCACCCACCCCAAATCCCCCAGGAAACAACTTCCATGAGATGTTCATGCATCCCATGGGGTATTCCAGGGGAAGTGGAGGCGGGGGGGCATTGGGGGTGGGATTCCCCTGGGCCACAGGGATGGGGCTGGGGAGTTCCTTGCTCCCCCCTCAAGGGCACCCACTTCCCCCCCAGCTGCGACAGCTCTTCACCCATCCGCAAGGAAAAGAAAAAGAAGATTGGAAAGAAACACAGACGTAACAGGTACGATGGACACCGTGGCAGGCTGGGGACACCAGGCATGACTGGAGACTGTGGGGCTGTTTGGTGACTGCCCAGGCCCTTGGGCTGGGGTGGGATTGAGGCATGGATAGGGATGGAGGCCGATGACTATGGAGCCATCACTGCCTCACAGCCACTGTCACCTGCCCAATCCAGCAGCCCATCTTGGGGCCACATCCCTGTCCCTGTCCCCATCTCCTGGGGCTGCCCAGCTGCCCAGCTCAGTGTGTCTCCTTCATCTCTGCCTCCTCTTCATCCCTCAGATCTGAGTCAGGGTCACGGAAGAAGAGAAGACACAGGTAAGAGTGAAGGCTGCTGGGAGCCACCCCAGTGCCACCAGCACTGGCTGTCAGCTTCCCCAGTCAGAGATCCCCTGTTCCCTGATTCCCTGCTGTCCCACTCCCCTCTGCTCATGGTGATGGACCCCCTCACCCCATGGCTGGACACTGCTGGGTGTCCTCCACCCTTAGGCATGGCACAGGGCCACCCTGTGGGTGAGTGTGGGGTCCCACATGAGCCCCAGTGTCCCCTAGGGAAGAAGGGGGGATTCCAGGCCAGGACAAACCCTGGCTGTTGCCATGCTCTGCAGATGCCTTCTGGCAGCACTGCTGTTCTAGGGTGAAAGAAGTGAAAACCAGACAAAGGGTGTCTGGGAGTGCAGAGGGTCTCAGAGGGGACTGATGTAGGACAAGGCAAGTGTAGGGGTGACAACGGGCCCAAGCCCAGAGGATGCTGAGCAGAACCAGTCCCCCCTTTCCCACTGCCACCCCCTCCTGCCTGGCCTCACCAATGGGCACCTGACCCCATGGTCCTCCCAAAGCCATCTGGGATCCCTTCGTGCTTTGAATCTCAGTGGATCCCAGCTCCAGACCAGGCAGGTCCTTCCCCTCGCTCCTCCTGCATCCTCGGTGCCTCTGGGGGAGGCTGGAGAAGCCACCCCCAGGTGCTCCCCCTGCTCCCATGCCTGCAGCTTCCGACTCTCCCCGCAGGTCCCGAAGCCCCAAGAACAAACGGAAAGAGAAAAACAAAGAGCGCAAGAGGTGAGGGGGCCGGGATGGCGAGGGGAGCGGGGTGCTGTGCCCTCCCTGAGTGCCCCAGGGGCGACTCAGCCTCCCCCCCGCGGCCCCGGCCGCCCTCTCCGCAGGTCTCGCAGCGAGTCCCCGGCCTGGCGCTCCCACCGGCGCAGCTCCTGCAGCTCCCACAGCTCCTCCCTCTCCTCCGACGACAGCGGCTCCAAATCCCCCGGCAGGTAGGGACAGCCCACGACAAAGAGCCGCCCAACCTCCGCGATGTGGGCTGGAGGGCAGGGACAGAGATGTCTGTGTGGTGGAGGGCAGGAGGTGGGTGGCAGAGGTGTCCCGGGGATGGGGACCCTTGGGAATGGAGGGCAGAAGGTGGGTGGCAGAGGTGTCCCGGGGATGCGGACCCTTTGGGGGGGTGGAGGGGAACAGGATGGTGCTGCAGCACCTCTGGAGGGTTTGGGAACATCGCAGGCGGGGGTTCAATTTTTGACTAGAGAAAGCACGAAACACCATTTCTGGCTTTGGCAAAGCCTGCCCCGCAGCCTGGGCTGCTCTGCCGGGCCGGGCGGAGGGCGGTGCCGGGCTCGGGGCTGGGGATGCCGGCGGCTCACGGTGCGGTGCCCCGCAGGCCGAGCCCCAAGCGCCGGCAGGATGGTCGCAAGGGCAGCAGCGCCCGCTCCAGCCGCAGCCCGTCCTCTCCCTCGCCCCAGCGCTCGGCCTCGCCGCACCAGAACGGGCACAAGGGCAGCGCCCAGAACGGCCGCCACAGCCACGGCGCCCCGCTCCCGGAGCCCTCGGATGTACGTAGGCTTTTCTTGGATCACTCTTCGCTTCCCTCCCCTCCTCCCTCCACAGGACTGCCCCCCCTGCTCTCCTCTCCACTCCTTCCCCACTCGCTCGGCTCCCCGCCCTGCCCAGCCGGGGCACACGGGGGAGATGCACTCACCAACCCTGCACTGGGTGCACGGTCTCCCTGGGGGAGCCAGCCCGTCATCTCGGGGCAAGGATCAGGGCAGCCAGCAAATTATCCCTCCCCCAAAGCCGCACATTGCCCTGCAGATGTCACCCCCGAGGCGATGGCTTGGCAGGCCAGCGACACTGCCAGGGTCACCACTGGGCTCAGCACTTACTTGAGACTGAGCCCAGACAGGCAAGAAATGGGTAAAGCTGGAAAATTCGTTTCTCCACCAGCCCAAACCCTCCCCAGTGCCAAGGGGCCAACACCAGTGCTCAGGATTCCAACACCCAGTCTGGCCAGGGTAGGGTTCAGAGGGGATTTGGTGCTGGATGCTCAGTTTTTAGGGTCCCCATGGCACGTGACACTGGGGCTAAGTGTCCCTGGCTCTGCCTCATTGTCTTGGGGGTCACAGTGAAACCTGGGGGGCTGCTCATGTTCTGAGTGGACAAAACACTAATCCTGTGAGACAGAGGGCCAGTCCCAGTTTCACCAGAGCCGGGATGGCAAGGAGCCTGCTTTGGCTAACAGGGACTGGAGGCAGAGCTGAGTGAAGGCAGCGTGCTGCATGACCCCACTACTGGGGGGCACACAGGTCCCCACTCGCCTCAGGGGACTTCATTCCCATGGGTGAGGTGCTGTGGGGACACTGCCAGGCTGGCAGCACCCAGTGCTGACACCCCAACACCTGCAGGCCCAGGGACACCCCTGAAAATGGGGCCAAGAGCCCCCTACCCCATACCCACATCCCCTTCACCCTCCCCAGCCCAGCACCCCCCAGCAGCACCCAGCACCCAGCCCATCTCTTGGAGCACCTCTCTGCTTTCTTCTTTCCTGTGGTTCTGGCAGGGGTGTGGGGGGTTCGGGAGCCCCCCAGGCGCCCGGCTCGCCCCGCTCTCCCCCTGCCCACCCCCAGCATCGCCCAGGCCGACGAGCTCTCTTGGCTCCCCGGCACCAGCGGGACTTCTCTCCAACAACTTTCTCTCTTTCTCTCTCTCTCTCTCTCTCTCTCTCCTTTCTCTCTCTGGTTTCTATTTTTTATTTTTTTTTCTTTTTAATCCCATCTGTGTTTTTCTTTAGCCTCCCATTTGAAAAAAACCCAAACGGTAATATACACTTCCATTTCTTGCTCAGCAGAAGCAGGGACGAGGGGGAGGGAAGGGCAATGAAACGTGCTTTTTTTTTTTCCCCCACCCCCTTGTTTTAGTTTCCTTTCTCATGATTTCTTTTCTTTTCCCTTGTGATGTACAGAAATGCAAACGATATATATTTCTCTTATTTTCATTTCCCACCCCCGTCGTCGTCGTGTTGTTCTAGAATTTTTTGCTTTTGTGTGTGTTAATGTGGAGAAGAAAAAAAAAAAAACAAAACAAACCCAAAGCCAGAAACCAGATGTGTTTTCTAAATATTTACGACCGCTGAACATTGTATTTCCATTTTCTATATTTTGAACAAGGAATTTAAAAGGGAAGAGAACCCAGCAGCTCTCCACTGCAAAGGGAATGGGCTTGTTTCCATCTCATGGAGCGAATTGCCCTTTTCCTCCTCAAATTGGCTACTGTCCCGTGTCCTCAGCTGGATCCTGCTGCCATGGGGATGCTTTTCCTCCCCAGCTGCAGGATGAGGCTGCTGGGTGCTGGGTTATTCGAGCACCCTGCAATCATCCCACACCCAGGTACCCATGTCCTGCATCCCGGCAGGATGGGTGCTGAGCATCCTTGGTACCCGGCCCCCTCCCCATCTCCTGCAGACCCCCAAAAGCTCTGGGCTCATCCCATCCCCCAGGTGAGCTCTGTCCCCTCCCGGCACCCCCAGAGCCACCAGGAGCAAGAGGTGGCCTGGCGCGCTGCACGGTGTTACCTTCCCTTTTAAATACCCAGTCCTGTCTCCATCCATCCCCGCTGCCTTCCCAACCTTCCTCCTGGGTCTCTCCTCCTCCTCCTCCGTGCCCACACACACCCTCCAGCCCCTCTTTCTCTCCGGTTTTCTTTGGGCCAACACCACCCGACATCCCTCGCCGTGTCCCACCTCCATCCATCGCCCTCCCTGCATGTTATCCGGGACTTTGCCATGTTATAGAGTGACTTTTTAAGACTGAACTGCAGCCGGGTTACAGACACCAGCCAGCAACTCCCCCCGCGGCCACCCCGCTCGGCGGCCAGCCACAGCCTTTCCATTGAACACCAAACAAAAAAATTAACCAAAAAATAAAAATGAAAAGCTAACGAGACCGATTTAAAAAAAAAAATTATTAAAAAAAATTCTAAGCAGAGAAAACGGGATTAGCCGAGGGGTCTGGATCGCCGTACTAAAGAGTCCTTGTCTTTTTCCCATTCTGCCCTCCAAATGTGGAGATTATTGTTTTCTTTTTTTATTATTGCATTCCTGTCACTGCCAATTCCAAAGGTAGGTATTTCGTCCACCTCTGCACGTTCACTTCTGCAGATGAGCCTGTTGAAAAGCACCGTAGCTTGATTTAATGTTATTTTCTCTTTCTTTCTGACTTTCTTTCTCTTTCTTTCTCGCTCTCCTTCTCTGTCTCTCTTTCATTTTGTCTCTTTTTGGTGGCTATATATGATTTTTTTTTTTTTTGATTTGTATGGTTTTCCCCAGTTAGCTGCAAAGCCATGCTCTTCTCTTACGTTCTTTATTTATACATTTTTTTGCCCTGTCCACATAATATTTTTTTCTTTCTTCCCCCCTTTTCTCTTCCCCGTCTCCTCGTGCTGTCGGTAGAATGCATTTCTGTGTCTTTCAGCCCTCCGAATTTGTGTTCGTTTCCATGCAGGGGCTGCTCCCTCTCAGTCCCCCCTTAGTGGCCCAGTAATGAAGGCAAATGTAATTAGTGAGAAAGAGGGGCAGTGGCCAGGGGTGGGAGTGGGCACAGGGGGTTTTGAGTTGAATGGATGGGGCAAGATGTGAGAAATTTGGGGAGATGTGTGGGTTTGGCCCCTCTTTGGGTTGTGATGGGGGAAAAAAAAAAAACAACTCAGGGAAAATACTGGGAGGCTGCAATGGGCAAAGGTTGAGATCTTCATCTGTGGAGGGGCAGGTCCAGGGCATTGCATTCCCCAGGAGCAGAGGATGGCATCCCAACCCTGGATGTCCCATCCCCCACACGTGCCCAATGTGTGTTTTCCCTTTTGGGCTGGGTCTTTGCCGATTTGGGTTTATTCAGGATGCTTTTACCTTTGTTGCCTTCCTGCACGCCTGGGCAGGAGACTGCAGGGTTTGGGTGGGAGCCCCACATCCCACAGCATGGCCAGCTGGCTCCAAAATGCTGCCCTGGGAAAGAGGAAAGCCCTTTCTTTCTCTCTTCATCTTCCTCTTCTTCTACTTCATCATCTCTGCTTTTATTTTCCTCTGCCTGGACACAGGGCTGGGAGTGGGCTCAGCTGCCCTCCCCTGTTCCTTCCCCCATCGCTGCAGCCATTGCAACAGCAACAGATTTTTAATAAAAAACCCAAATCCTCCCATTTTGACTCCAGCTTGCTGCTCTGTGGCTGAAGGGGTTGGCTTATCCACAGGGACAAGGAGGTGGGGTGTGGAGCAGTCTGGGATGCTCAGGGATGCAAACAGTCTTGCGACCCTTTTGCAGCATCTTTGTGGTGGTCCCCAGAATCCCCCCCTTCGCCCTTCCTGCTTGTTTTGGGGGAGAAAAGTGGTGTCTAGGACACAGTGGGGCAGGTAGAGAGAACCTCATCCTCAAGGATTCACCAGAGGTATTTGGGGCATGGGGATGGCAAGGAATTGGGATCAGCAGCCCTGGGTGTGGTGGCACAATCCTGGCACCACCCCAATCCCCCTGAACCCTCTTCAATCCCCACGGTTGGACTCCCTGTGCAGGATTCACCCTTCCAGGGATACTCAGGGACCTGGTGTCGGGTTGTGGCTGGGGAAAGGAGACCCTAAAGCCAGGGGGTTTGTCGGCTTGGTCAGGGCTGGTGGTGCAGGAGCTGTTTCCACCCATCTTGTTGGTCTAGTGATGTTTGCAAGGATGGGGAAAACACCCAGGCAGCGTTTGTGGCTTGGAGGAACTCAGATATTTGGGAGACCCAGGGCCAGGCAAAACCCCCTCAGCTCTTTGTGAGAGCCTGTCTTGGGGCTTGGCCATGGTGGTGGCCCAGGTTTTCCCCTCCCTGTAGGAGAAGTGAGTTGGTTTGTTTTATTTCTCCTCTCTCTGGCTCTGTCTCTGTCTCTCCTCCTTCTCTCGCTCTTTCTTTCTCTCTTGCATTTTTGTGAATCTAATGATGCACTTATATTGCCCCGCTTTTCCCTTCTCTTCATACCTTACCTACTAAAGGAGGAAATGCCACTTTTTTGGTAAGTGGATGTTAACCAAGAGGGACTTAAAAAAAAAAAAGCATATAATGGAAAAAATAAAAAAAAAAAAAAAAAAAAGGAAGCAGAAAGCAAAGTCTGTGTTGAGTGCTGATGAGGACTTAGCAGTTCCCTGCAGAGTCACAGCTAACAGCTCAATGCGTGTCCCAGGAAGAGCTCAGAGACATTCGTTTATCTCAGTAACGAGGACATTTGTGAAGTTTTGCTTTGTTTTTGTTTTTGTTTTTATTATTATTTTTTATTTATTTGTTTATTTATTTTTAATTTGATTTGATTTGGATGGTTTTTCTTCTTTCTTTTTCTGTTGGTTTCTTTTTTTGCCTTCTCGTCCCCGGCCCCCCTCCCCCTGCCTTGCCCTCCTCCATTGTCGCTCTGTGCCGTTTTTTTCCTCGTTTCTGGATTTGTTTTAAGCCGAAAGCCGTACTATCGATAAAAACTACACGTATCAGAACATATATCTCTATATATGTGCATGCCTCTGTGTGAGCAGACCCCATCACCTCCAGCCCTCTTTGGTTCGACCCCTTCCCCTCGGCTCAGTCTGATTTACTCTCCCCCACCTCCCCTCTTCCCTCCTCTCATCTTTTCTTTTCCCTCCCCCATTTTCCTCCCTTCGTTTGGGTTTTACCCCCCTTTTCCCTCCCCCTTTCTTGGTCGGGGCGGGCGGGCACGCACCAGGGTTTGCTTTATCCCCTCTCCAGGTTTGGTTTTGTTGTTTGTTTTTTTTTGGGGGGGGGGAGGAGGTTGTTTCATTCCCTTCAAGCTCTCCCTCCCCGACGACTTGGGGGTTTTCTTGGATTTATTTATTTTCCTCCCATCCCGCCCTTTCCTTTGGGTTTTTTATATTACGATTTGAGTTGAGTTCTATTTTTTTGGCGTTTTGCATGCGGAGGTTTGCATGACCCACGTTGTTGAGGGCGAGAGGAAGGTGCAGAGTAGCGTCTGTGTAGCCTGCCTTATGCGATGTGCATTGACGTTGTGATCTGCGCCCCCGACCCGGCGCCCCCCGTTAAAATCCCCTTTCTCCTTCTCTCTTCTCTTCTCCCCCCCCTTTCCTCCTTTCCCTCCTTCTCTCTCTCTCTCTCTCTCTCTCTCTCTCTCCCCCCCTCTGCCAGAGGCCGGCCTCGGCGTCCCCCTCTCCGCGGGCTCACGGCAGGACGGAGCCGCTGTCCCCCCGCGCCCGGGGGGGCCGACACGGTGCCCGCAGCCCCCGATCGCCCTCTCCGGAGCGGGGCAAGCACGGCCACCGGCATCGCTCCCGCAGTGCCTCGCCGCCCTCCCGACACCGCGGCCAGAGCAAGGGGCGGCCCCCGGCCCCCCGGGAGCCCCCGGCGGCGCCGCTCAGCCCCCCCGGCTACAGCAGCGACTCGGAGGGCTCGGCGGGATCGCACCCCTACCACCCGCCGGCCGGCCCCGACAGGAACCACGGCGCACACGGGAAGAAGTAAGGGAAGAACGCCGGGATGGGGTCGTGCTATCACTGATGGGATATGGGAGCTGGACTGTGGTATTTGGGGTGCAGCCCCATGCGGGCACCTTGAGTCCATCCAGGGAAGGCTCTGGGGAGCAAGCTTGGGTCCAGAGCTGGGTTGGGGTGCTCAGGGGAAGAGGATGGACATGGGGATGGGGACAGGAATTGGCACAGACATGGGATAATGATGGGGATGGGGAAAGGGAAAGAAGGGCATCTGGAAATAAATAAATAAATAAATAAATTTGGGGTTGAGTTAGGGTTAGAATTAGGGAACAGGGGTTAGGTCGCAGATGGGGATAGAAACAGAGATAGGGAAGAGCCACAGTGGGTCGGTGCTAGCTCACTGTGGGAAGGATCATCCCTGCAAGGGTTTATCCCAGTTCAAAGGGCAGTGTCTGGGTGGCTGTATGGATGCAGGATCCCAAGTGCATAGGCACCCCATGCTTTATAACCAGAGATGTAGCCCAGCCAAAAACTGAAGTGGTGCCCACTGTTCTCTTTGGGAACCTGGGATCTCTGGCTCCTGTGGGGACATCCTGCCAGCCAGGATGAGACATGAGGCAGTGCTGGGATCTGCCTTCACAGGGTGAAGGAGAGGCACCACCGGGGCCGGCCCAACAGCAGCTCAGAGTCGTCGGCCAAGCACTCCCGGCACACGTCAGAGCGCAGGAAGAGCCCGTCGCCCAGCCCCGGCCAGCGCAGCAGCTCCTGGAGCTCCAGCGGCTCCCTCTCCAAGTCCCGCTCCCGCTCCCGGGAGAAGAGAGCAGGGCGCAGCCGCTCCCGATCACCCTCGCCGAAAAAACCCGCCAGCAGGTCAGACACAGGGGGACTTCAGCCCAGGGGACACCACGGGTGCCATCAGTGGGCTCAGGGAGCATCTGCGGCTCAGGGTGGTCCCAGCTCCCCGGGGGCTTGGGGAGGGGTCTCAGGTCATTGCTGGTGGCACTGGAAGGACCAGCTCCAGGTGGCAGTGCCAGCTGCCACAGGGAGCTGCTGTCACAGGGTGTCCCTGGATCCTACCCGGGACCCCAGTCTGCTCCCTGACACTCCTCCTCCTCCTCCTCGGGGTGTAGAGAGAAGGACAACGAGCCACGAACACGTCACGGTGATCCCGATCCCGCCCGCGCCCGGCGCCGCTCCAGGAGCTACTCCCCAATCAGGAAGAGGAGACGTGACTCCCCCAGCTTCATGGAGCCCAGGAGGATCACGAGGTGGGTCCTGGCACGTGGCAAAGGCTCTGCCGTGTCCATTGGCACGTCCCAGGGCTGAGCTCTGCCATGAGCCAGCCCTGAAGTGTGGGGGAACGGACAGGCAACAGATGGGTGGATGGACAGAGGGACGGATGGGTGAATGGATGGATGGATGGATGGATGGATGTACAGATGAATAAACAGATTTACAAATGGATGGATGGTTGAATGGACAGATGGATGGATGGATGGAAAGATATACATATGGATAGATCAATGCACAAATGGATGAATGGTGGGTGGGTAGATAGGTGGATGGATGGACAGACGTGCAGATGGACGGATGGGTGGATGGATGGACAAAAGGATGATCAGCTCTGCGGATGGACAGATAACCCTGAGGGTGACCGGGTGAATCAGCTGGCCCAGACAGCTGGATAACCAGACTGCCTCCACTACTACGACCTTCTGATCTCTTCCTATTTCAAGGCACGAAAACAGGAATTAATTTTAATCCGGCTGTGCATATTCCAGAAAGACGCACATCCGCAATCACATCTCTCCCCTGCCCTCCAAAAGCCGGTTTCTCCTCCTTGGGATCCTATTGCCTCAGGATCCCGAGCTGTAAGACAGGCAATATTTCGTGCCAGACAAAACACTGTGTGCATATGTAGCACCTTGTTAACATGCAGCGCTGGCAGCGGGGCCGTGCCGAGCCGAGATTACCTCCTTCCTGACCTATTTGTCTCTCCTGCTATCAGCTGGGAGATCAGGGGGCTGGATTTTCAGAAATCAGCTCTGCCTCACTGCGAGGGGGATTTTGTTTTGTCTGGGCTGGGCTGGAGTTGTCAGGAGGGAGGACAGGAGGGAGGACAGGAGCAATACCGCAGAGCCCATGGGTTAGGGCTTCCTGCAGCTCTTCCCAGTGTATGCCCTGGAAATTTGGGAAATATGCTCCCCGCCCAGAGGAAGGTTTTTGCCTGCCTGGGTACCACTGTTTGGTTTTCCATCCCTCCTGCTCCATCCTGGTTTGGCTGAGATGTCCCCAGGGAGATGGCAGGGCTCAGTTGGAGGACACAGCCTGCAATCCCTATGAGGGCTGTTCCCCCCCATCCTTGCCACCATCCCTGCCATGGATGGGCATGGCAGACCCAAATCTGCTTGGGGTTCAGAAGAAGCAGAGCCATTCCTGCAAGGTTTAGAGGATGTTATGGGGAAGGGGCAGCTGGGGGAACAGCCCCAGCTCCCCTTGCCTGCCCCATAGTCCAGCCAGAACCCCCAGGGCTTTTCCTTGCCCTCCTGCCCTGTCCCCAGTTCCCATCATCCCCTCCATGGTCCTACCTCACTGATGCCAACCTCTCCTTTTCCATTTCATCCCAAGGTCCCTCTCGGAGAGCATCGCCGCCAGCCTGGCTCCCAGGGTAACCTCTCCCCTTCCTCCTCCTTCTCCTCTTCTTCCTCCTCATCCTCCCGGCACCCTCTGTGTCTCCTCACATCTTAGGATGCCTTCAGGCCGTGCCTGTGGCTCTCTGGTCCCACTAACACCAGGCCGGGAGAGGGGGCAAGGGGCTGACTCCTGATGTCGCTGCCCCCCGTGCCCCCATTCCCACTGCCCCCGTGCTTCCCGTGTCCCTCCTCTCGCTCCGGCGCCGGCGGGGCCGCAGCTCGCCTCCTGCTAATCCCGAACGTCTCTTTTTCAGCAGCTTTCAATCTTTGGTGTCTGGGAAACACAAAGGCCACATTAACCTGCTCACTTTCTGCCCTCGACGCTGCCTAATCCAGGACTAACACCCCGGGAGGCGGGGGTGGGAAGGGGGTGCTGGGGAGGAGGAAGGGGATGGATGAAGGGGGAGGTGATGTCGGGTGGCCACATCCTGACACCCCGCAGCCGGCCTGAGCCTGGCCGCGGGGATGCTCGGCTTCCCCTGGGTGGATGCTTGGCCGTGCCGGAGGTCCAGTGCTGGACCCCTCCCCGAGCTGCCGCCGGGGGCCTCACTCAGATTCCTTTTTTCCATTTGCAGTGCTCGCAAGCGTCCCATCCCCTACTACCGGCCCAGCCCCTCGTCCTCCAGCTCGCTGAGCACCTACTCGTACAGCCGGAGCCGCAGCCGCAGCTACGACAGCTACAGCTCCAGCCGCAGCCGCAGCCGGACTCGCAGCCCCCCCAGCCGCTCCCGCACCCCCAGCCGCAGCCCCAGCTACAACAGCCGCAGCAGCTCGGAGAGCGCCGGCTTCTGAGCCCCCTCGGCACCCGGCCGCAGCCCCCCGACACCCCAGCTCTGCCCCCTCCATGCCTCCTGCGCCCCCAGAAGGGACGGGACCACCGGAGAGGTGGAAAAGAGACAGGGGATGCTAAGGATGGACCTGGCGGCGGGGGAAAGCACGGACGGAAACCGGAACGGGTCCTTGCATCGCCCATGGAAGGGGCGGTTCCCTCCCCGCTCCGGTTTTTTTTTGGGGGAGAAGGGATGGGGAAGGGGAGGATGTCTTCTTATTTCTGCGAGTGCCGGGGCGGGGTCGGGTGGGCTGGATGAGCACAGAGCGAGGGAACAAACGCTCAGCAGAGACTTTGGGGCGAGTGGGTAGGGGTGGCTGGGGGCCTCCCGGGCCCCCTTCCTCTGCTTCTTTGGGTTGGTTTGACTGTTTTTTAGCAGAAGAATATCGGGGGGAGGGGGGGCGTGGCAGGCTCAGCTGGAAGGTGTGATGCCAGCCAGAGGTGAGCCCCCGCTTTTTCCCCATTGGAGGTGTCCCCACAGTGTCCTGGGGGCTGGGGGACACCATGAAACACTTTGGGGTTCCCCCAGACCTGAGAACATGCCGAGCCATGGATGAACAAAGCCAGCAGTACCCACAAGTCTCTTCTCAAGTGGGAAGATCCAGCTCCCTGTGTGTTAATGCTGCTCATCCCAGCTCAGGAGCCAGCCCTGGCACCCATCCATCCCTCCCAGTTTGGGGGGGACACCAAGCTGTCACCCCCAGGAGGAGGGAGCTGCGAGGCCTAGGGCTGGGCAGGGGATTTCCCACCCCTGAGGGTGCATCCAGCCATCCTCTGGCTTTGGCATGGACCCCACCTCTGGGCTGGCTGCCCCCAGTCCCCCCCTGTTCCGGGGCTAAGCAGCTGCTTTTTAAACTGAATTACGGAAAGAGAGAGGCAGGAGGGTCCCGGGCCTGGCCCGCAGCCCTGCTTTTGGAGGACTTTGCTGATTTCCCAAAAAAAAATAGCCCCCCCTGGGCGGGCACTGAGGACAGCCCTGGCCCCCGGGGCGGTGTGTTGGTGTTTAATCCTCGTGGCCCTGCGTTTTCCGGACGGCTGGAGCAGGACAATGGGGATGAGCCTCCCTGGGTGGGAGAGCAGCTGCCCGGATTAACCCGCTGCCCCGGGATGAAAAGCCAGGCTCTGGCCGTCCCGCTCAGCGCTGGTTTGCAGCCAGGCGGGGCCGGGGCAGCCTTTGCGGGCTCAGCTCTGATGCGACAGCCTCGTTAGCCCGGAGGTCCCGGGAGGGCAGAGCTGTGGGAGGAGGGACACTGTGGGCTCATCTCCCAAACCTGGAATGTTGAGAAACCAGGCTCAGCCACAGGCTGAGGATTCACCAGCCCTTGGAGAAAAATCCCAGGCCATGAGGGGTGCCAGCCCTTGGGTATCCCACCCAACCAGCTGGCAAAGCCACCAGCCACCCTCTGTGGTGCCCAGACAGGCAGAGCTGTTAGAAATGGGGTGAACAGGTAAGGAGGGGTCTTGTGCCCACGTGCCAGCCCCGGGGCAGGGCGGCAGCTCTGGATGTGACCGTGGTAGGAGGAGGAGACAAGGGGTCCTGCTCCCCCTGGGCCTGGGGAGATTGGAGGACACGAGTTCCCTCAGCATCCCTACGAACCCCTGAGCCACGCGCTCTGAAAACCATCCCGCCCATCTCCACCTGCTGCCGCGGCAGCCCCCGAGCCCCCCATGGCTCTGTCCTCACCATCGCCCCACAGGGAAGCTCAGACTGGGGTACGGGGGGTGTCCCCTGAGACCATCCCAACCCAAACCACCGGCAGGGGGGTTATTTTACCAGTGGCCGCAGCCCCAGCCCTGCAGCCCCCGGGGCCGCGGCTCCCGAAATCCCGAGAGCCGCCTGCAGCGACGCCGCGGACGAGCCAGCACATCAGGGAAAAATTCCAGTCTTCCTCTTTTACAGTCTCTGTCTCCTGCCGCGGAGGGAGCCAACTGGAACAAATACTCTGTAGAAATACTTCGGTATTTTCCTGTCGCGCGTGCGCTCTCTCTCTGGGTTGTGAGTACAGCTGTAGATGCCGTGAGCTGGTGCAATTATAATAAATATACAGTATATATTGTAAATGACTCTGCTGGGCACTGAGAGGTTTCTTCATGGGGAGAGAACAGCGGGGTTCTCCTGCTCCCTCTATGCAGGATTGGTCTGTCCAGCTCCCTGCAGACCCATCCTCCTCCTCTCCCCTGTGCCCGCTGTCTCCAGCCACCTTTGGCTCACTTTTCCCTCTGGCTCCGTGTGGAACAACGCTGGGCACTGGTTGTGTGTCTGATCCCCCTGAGCATCCTGCTGTGGGGAGGGGGGAACCCTCTGAGAACCTCTCCCTCTGCATCTTCCCCGTCTCCCTGCAGTCCTCCTGGCTCCCTGCAGCCTTCCCTGCATCCCTCCCTTTTGCCTACAACCTCCCATCCATCCCATCTGCATCCCTCCCTGCATTCCTGCCTGTATCCCTGCATCCCTCCCATCTCTCGCATTTCCCGGCATCCCTCCCTGCATTCCTGCCTGCATCCCTCCCATCCCTCCCATTTCCCAGCATCCCTCCCTGCATCTTCCTCTGCATCCCTCCCTGCATCCCCTCCATTTCCCTGCATCCCTCCCATTTCCCTGCATCTTTCACCTCCGCAGTGCCCCCCTCCTTTCCCGGCTGCCCCCCCAGCCCATCCCAGATCCCACACGGCTCAGCTTCCTGCAGCCCCTTCCCACTCGCTGCCATTCCAGAGGGATGGGATGGGCACTGCCCCAGACAAAGGACACCTCCAATTCCCCTCTGCAGCATCCCCCCCACATTCCTTACTCCCTGGGGTCACACATACCTTCCTGGGTTCCAGGTGTGTGGAGATGCTCGTTTGGACATGAGGGCAAATGACTTAGGGAGGGAGCCCCCCCTCTCCCAAACAGAGTATTCTGTTGCCTCCAGCCCCCTCCCCACCCTAGTCCCCTCCAATCCTCCTGGCCCCAATCCTCAACCCCCCTAACCCCATCACCACTATCAGCTCCCCTGCTCCATCAAATCCTATAAGCCCTCCACCACCTCCTACTGATCCCATTGGCCCCCAAGAGCCTCCTGAGCCCTGTGGCCCTGAGGGTCCCCCACCCACAGGGGCTGGAGCAGCCTCACCCCATCTTGGTGCTGGGGGTTCCCCACCACAGTTGCTGAGCCCTGGGGCCACTTGGGGGCCACTTGGGGGCTCCAGAACATTCTGGCTGGTGAGTGACCAGGGGCTGGGGGGCTCCAGAACATTCTGGCTGGCAGGTGACGCAGCGCAGGGCCATGCACGGCCTCCTCCACTGACTCATCCTGTCATTCCCGAGGCACTGGCCCAGCCCCAGCTCCCTCCCCACAGGGCCAGAGTGTCCCAGGGATTGTTTTACGGGCAGGCAGGCGGGAAGAGCCCGGGAGCAGCTCCAAGGGCCATCCATCACTCCCAACCAGCCAAGCCTCTCGCGATGAAAGGCGGGCGGACACTTCCCTGGCAGGGTGACCCCGCAGGCTGCCAGCCCCCTCCCCGCACCACCCACACACTGAGGCTGCGTCCGGCCGCCCCAACCCCGGCAAAAGTTTCTCGTCCCTTCCCTGGGGCTGCTGCGATTTCCATTAATAGCCAGCTGAGCCTCCCGGCTAAAAATAACCCCCGGCCCTCTTCATAAGGCACCGCCGGCCTCCCCCCAGGGCAGCACCGCACACCATGGCCGAGCGCCGCGTCCCCTTCACCTTCCTGCGCAGCCCCAGCTGGGACCCCTTCCGCGACTGGTACCATGGCAGCCGCCTCTTCGACCAGTCCTTCGGGATGCCCCACATCCCCGAGGATTGGTACAAGTGGCCGAGCGGCAGCGCCTGGCCGGGATATTTTCGCCTGCTGCCCCGGGAGAGCGCGCTGATGCCGGCCCCGGGCTCGCCCTTCGGGACGGCGCTGAGCCGCCAGCTCAGCAGCGGCATCTCTGAGATCCGCCAGACCGCCGACAGCTGGAAGGTCACCTTGGACGTCAACCACTTCGCTCCTGAGGAGCTGGTGGTCAAGACCAAGGATAACATCGTGGAGATAACCGGTGAGTTGCTGGGAGGTGGGGGGCGTCTGCGGGGTGTCTCGAGGGCGCTGGGGTGAGGTGGCTGCTCCAGAGCTTGCTGGGGGGAAAAGGGTGGAAAGGCAACGTAGGGCAGGATAAGGGGTGGGAAGAGAGGGAAGGAAAAGCAAAAAGAGGAGATGGAGGGGATTGGTGGGAGGAGAGGAGAGGAAAAAGGGAAATAGAAAGGGAAACAGAAAGAAAAAGGGAAAATCAAGGCACAGAGGAAGGCCCAGCACGACAGCTCAGCCTTGGGGTGCATTCACACAGCACAGGGTGCAGAGCAACCCCCCAGCCCCACATATTGACCCCTCACTGCTGTCCCAGCCAGGACACAGGGAGGGACCCCCTGGCTGTGATCCACAGAGGGACCCAGGGGGTGATGAGCCCCACAGCCCCCACGCTCCCCACAGAGCCCCGGGCAGCTCAGCCAGGAATGCCATGACAAAGTCCAGAGCTGTGGCACAAGGCCAGGATGTGCTTCCTGCTGGGCCAGGAGGGTCTGCACAGAGTGGGGGCAGTTCCCCAGCCAGAGGGATTTGGGGTGCAGATCTAGGAAGAGGGGGATGCTCTGTCTCCAGCCCCACTGGCTGCGGGGCCAGGTGGCTGCTGTTGGGTCCCTTTGGCCACCACCAGCTCCTGGCAGTGCACTTTGCTCCACTTGAATCTGGGGGATGCTCCCAGAGTGGCCTCACTGCCCCTGGTCCCCTACAGCTGCTTCAGGCTGACATTATGGGAAGGAACTCCAGGATGGGCAGAATCAGCCCCTCCCTGGTGTCGGGCAATGTCGGGATGGGGTGGGAAGGCTGTCCCCACAGCTGGGTGTTTCCTTTCCAACCATCCCAGGGTTTTGTTTCCTTTCAGGCAAACACGAGGAGAAGCAGGATGAACATGGCTTCATCTCCAGGTGCTTCACCCGAAAATACACGTAAGTACCAGGGAGGAGGAGAGATGGGATCGTGACAGCACCTCGATGTCTTTGGGGACCTCTGCCCACCCACCCATTCCCCGCAGTGCCCACTGGCCAAACTGGGACTGGGGGAGGCAGCAGTTTGGAGCTGTCACATCCTTGGGGGAGGGTAGGTGGGGCAGTGGGTGCTGCAGCCCTGACCCCCCCTCTGCCCCCACAGCCTGCCCCCCGGTGTTGAAGCCACAGCCGTGAGATCCTCGCTGTCCCCCGATGGAATGCTCACGGTGGAGGCCCCCCTGCCCAAACCCGCCATCCAGTCTGCCGAAATCACCATCCCCGTCACCGTCGAGAGCCAAGCCAAGGAACCAGCCAAGAAGTAGGCGGCACCCAGGAGGAGGAGGAAGAGGAGGAGGAGAAGCCGCCGCCGTCCCCACCCCCAGCTGCCCTCTCGCACCCGCCCCCTTTTTACTGTTGATTTTGTACTCGCCCTGTCACCGAGTGCCTTGAATAAATGTGAAGGAACCGACATTATCAGCTGGAATAAAAGCTGGTGAAAGAAACCTGTCCCCGTGTGTGTCCCCCGGCACCACGGCCGTGCCAGGTGGGAGCTGCACTGCAGGCACTGGGACCAGAGCACCGGGATGGGGCTGCCTGGGGCCAGTGGTGGGGGGGGAGAGGTGTCACCGAGCCCTGCTCAGCACCTGGGGTCAACATCCTGAGTCTCCCTATCCTGGATATCCCACATCAGGGTCTCCTACATCTCAGCTCTTCACATCCCAGCCTCCAGTATCCCAGGTCTTTACATCACAAGTCCCAAAAATTTCTGGTCTCCAACATCCCAAGCTCAGCATCCCAGTTTTCCACAACCTGGGTCTCCTACATCCCAGGTCTCTCAAATGCCAAATCTCAGCACCCTGGGTCTCACCCTCCCTGGCCTCCACCACTCTGACTCTCAGCCAATATCAGAATATTTTGGGTCTCCACACCCCAGTGTCACCCTCCTGGCTGACATCCCTGAAAAACAAGCACACCCCCCCCCTCTGGGTCACAGGGGGGTCAGAGAGCAAACAGGGGCTTCGTGGACAGAAGCTCAGCTTGGGGACCTCATGACCCCAGCAATGCAGCCCCTTGAGCTCCAGCCCTGCCATCCAGTGCTCCCCTTTCCTTCCGTCCCATTGTGGTGAGGGCCCAGCTGGGGGGTCAGCTCAGGGGCTGCAGCCATATGGGGGGCTGGATTGGGGTGGATGGGGGGTTGTGGTCTCGGGTTCAGCCCCAGCTGGCCCCATGCCCCCCGTGCCCCCTGTGCTCCCTGTGCCTCTGGGCAGGACTGGCCCTACAGGCAGAGGTCAGGCCCAGGGCTTCAGTGTTCCCACTCCTACAAATCCCACTAATCCCCCCTGAGTCATCCCACAGGCAGACAGTGACCTGGGAGGAATCCTGCGGCCACGAGGCCCCTCTCTAAGCTCGGGGGGCTCCATGTGCCCCCCGAACCCCTTCCCCACCATCCCCTCTGCCCCAGCAGTCTCAGGGGTGACCAGTTTGGCAGCTCTCAGGCACAATCCTGGGGTCAGTTCCTGCTGCCAGGGGTCACCTGTGTGCTTGGGGGAGGTCCCCTATGTGTGTGTCAGGGGGTGCAAGGCTTTTCCAGCCCCCAGCCCCTCATTGCCATCACCCAGGGGTTGTTCCCAGCCCCTTCCCGGGGGTGTCCACCCTGCACCCCCGGATCCCTGGCCAGGCACGAGTCAGGGCGCATTTTCCGTTTATAGTTTCCCGGGGAGGGGAGTATTTTTACAGCGTGAGTCACCGCGCGTGTGGCTCCGGGCGGAAAACCATCAGGGAAAGGAGGGAGGGAGGAGGGGGAGGCTCCCACGCAGCCACCCTTGCGCCCACAGGAGCATCCAGGAACCCTCCCCGGAGCTCCCACCTTCCCTGGCCTCTGCCCCAGGAAGGAGCCTGGTGAACCCTTAATCCGCCGGGATCCTCTGAGCCGGCGGAAGGGCGGATCCCCTGGGATCACACACCCGGCTGTTCCCGAGCCCCCCAACCCCACGGAGCCCCCCAGAAACTCGACACGGGCGATAACAATTAAGCAGCGCTGACGTCAGATCTGTAAGTTTATTTGCTCAATGTACGACGGCTACATAATGACTCACATTCATGATATTCCATCACTGAGGAAAAACTGCTAAGAATGGTCCGTGTGTGAAATAATTCCTTACAGAAACACGGAGTTGGAAAAATAATCACTGATTAGACCTTAAAAATAGTTCACTGCATAACATGACAAAAAGCACAAACAAAGGCTCATTCAAAGAACACAGTCATTGTTCTCCTACACTGTAATAGTTATAATTTCACCATGACGAACACCAGACATTAAGATTAAGCTAACACTGGTGTTTTCTTTTGCTTTTTTTTTTTTTTCCTTTTTAAAAACAAAATCATATATAATTGCATGTCACTATAGCAACATCCATAACAGATCAGTTTGTTACGATCACTATTTGGTAGAGCAAACTTTACCCCCGAAAAAAAAAAAAAGGAAAGAAAAATAAATTAAAAAACTTTAGAAAATTTTTGAAGACTATTTTGTCATAGGAATACATAACATCTACAGTATAAGTTAATAAATTTCAAGCTACTGTATAGAAATACGACACTAGCATGCACAATATTGTATCAATAGAGTAATGGAGCAGTAATCATTTCACTGGAGAGACAGTATCATAGGCAAGTGCATCTCTTAAAAAATGAAAGAAACCATTCAAGCTGCTTAAAAATCAAGTCCCTGACCCCCACTCCGTTTTTAGCCCTCTTGTGCCATCTCTCCTGCATAAGTTTCCTAAAGCAGCCAGAGCAAAAGCCAAAAAGAGTAGTAATTAAAAAAAAAAAAAAAAAAAAAAAAGTTAGGTTTTGTAATTCCAGTAAATCGCTTCCAAATTGTACAGCTGGGCCAACACTGCGCACGGGACACGGGGGTCGATGAGAGGGAGGTAAGAAGCCTAAAGCATCTCCCGGTCCCGGCACGCACTGGCACTGCGGGCCCCTCGCCGTGGGATGCTGCACCCCAAATTCCTGCAAAGCGCCTGGGCCTGACTCCGGGTGGATGAATCCCGGCCGGAAAAAGCTATTCCAGCACCACCGGGGCAGTGTCCGGGGGCCGAGCACGGCCTGGCCCCGCTCGCTCCCCGAGAAACCGGGAGCGGCTCTGGGAGAGCAGGGAGGGAGCCGGAGCAGCGTCCCCCTCGCACACCCCGGCAGCAGGAGCGGCTGTGCCGTGTGTGCCACACCACGACGCCGTGTCGGGCTGACTCTCAAAGGGACAATGAAAGCCTGTTTCCAAAATCAGAGCAATGTTTAATAAAGAATAAAAGCACGAGTGCGGTTTCCTCTCACTGCGCAGCGTTGGGTGAAGCGCTGCAGGGCGCAGCGCTCTGCGAGCCAGAGAACAGCAGTGAACCTCCAACAACCATCGGAAAATCAAAATTAAAGCTAAACTTACTCAAAATGGGGTAAATATTACCTGCTAAGCAACTCAGATGCCCCGTCCCCCACCCCCAGCCAGATCAGACAGACTTGGAAAAGATTTTGCTAAGAAGAGAACTAAGTTCCTGGGCTCCTGATGGTGGATAGAAATGTCTATGATTGTAGCTCTTCCTCTTGAGGAATTTCTCTACCAAATTAGTTTCTAAGCTCCTGAAGTTTACTCATTACACCACAAGCTTCCCCAGGAGAAAGGAAAATGCACCTGGCTTCCCTGGTGACAAACAAGGGAGCCTGGGTGCTGGAGATCTGCTGACAAACCTCATGGTACAGTGGGAGAAAGTCAGGCAGAGTGAAATGGCAGTGCAATCCCTGAGGAAGCAGCTGTGGCACCTTAAACCAGGATGGCCTTTTGAAATACCAAACACAGTACACGACATACAGACCTGAATGCTCTTTTTTTTTAAATTTTTTTTTATTATTATTTTTTTTTATTTAAGTGGCTTTTTTTTTTTTAAGTTTAAACACTTCCCCCTTGTCTAATTAAGTTCTTAAACCTTTTGCTGTGGACTTAAAATAGTTGAAACAGCCGCTAGCCAAGCACCTGTTAAGCTGTTGACCAAAAAACTAGAGCAGCTTTGATGTTCTTCGGGCGGGCGATCTTCTTGCCTTGGGCGACACAGAATAGCTAAAGCCAGTCCACAGGCCAGGACTGCTCAGGAAGGCAAGCCAAAAGAACTAGCAAAAGAAAGAAAAACAGACAATCAAAGGCTTGATGTCATATGGCTGTAATGTAGAAATACTGTAAACTGCAATTTAGTGTCAATACTGTAAGCTACCCTAATATATATCTTAACAAGAGGAAAAAAAAAAAAAGAAAAAAAAAAAAGGAAAAGATTGGATGGCCTAAATCCCGGGGCTCTGTGAGCCCCAAATTGTTTAGTTTGGTTGGTTGCATTTCTAATTCCTTCTCAATTTGGGGATTTGAAGCTGCGCCCTGGCGGGCAGAGCGCTGCAGAGAGACGCCCCGTGACGTGGTGCGGACACACACGGCACCTGGACTGCGGAAACAAACGCACAAAGCCTTACTGGAACCACAGAACTCCCTTTTTTTTTTTTTTCTGTTTTGTTTTTGTCTTTTTTTTTTTTTTTTTAAGTGTTTTTGCGTTGCTTTCCTTAAAAACGAGGGCCATTCCATCCACGCAAATTCGTCTTAAAACCCTTTTATTTCTAGCAATAAAGTTAAATTAAAGACAGCTCCACTTGTATTAATAATCTACAGAACAGTCCATATGCCAGTGAGGCTGCTATTCCATACCAGCACAGCCAGCCTGACTTCCACTAGTGGTGTTTTGGCAAAAATGTCAACGAGGCAATCAAAGACAGGTTGTGGGGGGCCTCCCTGGGAAGGTGTCCCCTCCCTTTCCCTCCCCCACCCCTGACCCCCCCCCCACTCGTGGGAAAAAAATAAAGACTGCAGTAGTTAGCATCAGCGTGCGGCTGCCAGTCCATCGGGGGGGTCTAGTTGTTGCCTTCTCCGCCGTCGTCGTCTTGCTGATCGCTCGTCCAGAGCGTTAGGTTGTCGCGGAGGAGCTGCATGATGAGCGTTGAGTCCTTGTAGGAGTCCTCGTTGAGGGTGTCCAGCTCGGCAATGGCGTCGTCGAAGGCCGTCTTGGCCAGGTGACAGGCCTGCTCCGGCGCGTTCTGGATCTCGTAGTAGAAAACCGAGTAGTTAAGCGCCAGCCCGAGCCGGATGGGGTGGGTGGGCTGCATGTGCTCCTTGCTGATCTCATGGGCTTCGCTATAGGCCTTCTCCGAGGACTCCACCACGGTCGCTCTCTTCTCCCCGGTGGCCACCTCGGCCAGGTAGCGGTAATAGTCCCCTTTCATCTTCAGGTAGAAGACTTTGCTCTCGTACTGCGTCTCGCTGCAGTTCTTGATCAGGTAGTTGTCCAGCAGGCTCAGCACATCCTGGCACACCGCTTCCAACTCCTTCTCGATCTTCTCGCGGTAGGCACGGACCATCTCGATCTTCTTCTCGTTCCCATCGGCAGAGGTCTTCTGCTCGATGCTGCTGATCACTCGCCAGGAGGAGCGCCGTGCCCCCACCACGTTCTTGTAGGCCACGGACAGCAGGTTCCTCTCTTCGTTGGACAGGGGCTCGTTCAGCTCCGTCACCTGCATGGAGAGAGGGAGAGACAAGAGAGACACTTGGGTTAAGCCCCAGTCACTTGACACTCCCATCACATGCTTGGGTGTTCCCATGAGTCTCTAGTCAGAGGCAGGAGGAGGCAGTTGACTTGCAAAGTCCTGCTCTGTCATCCAGTATCTGCTCCCATCCCAGCAGGAGCCAGATGGGAAATCACGCTGTGGTCCAGTCTCCCATGAAAAAGGGGAGTGGGTTCATTTCGAGGTATTGTCCATCAGCATTTTCCAGAATGAGAAAAATCTTCCAGGAAAGAGATGCCTTTCATCAGCACGAGGAGAGTTGGGCTCTGTGATGCAGTAAGAGGGACAGTCAAAACAAGAGGGAGAAGATGGTCCAGGGTTACGAGCTAGCCACATGGACTAACACCACCAGAGCTATGGGACGTTCACCTTTTCCACTTCCCATGAGCACAGGCTGTGTTTCCAAGACACCCAAAGAATGTATAGATGGAACAATTACAGCTGCCTCAGGCATCTCCAGAGATAAGGACTTAAGAGCTCACATGGCAAGGGTATGTCCTTCCCATGTGGGATTTTCCTCACTGGGGTTACAGTGTTAGTGCACAGCGTCACCTGCCTCACGTGCTGTGACAACAGAGGGATTACTGAGACGACAGCACAGAGTGATCTCAGTTACCTTGGAAGCATCACACTTGGTATCACAATAATCCCATTCCAGCTCCCGCAACACTGGAGTGAAGCCACCTGGGCAGCACCTCTGGCCAAGTGCCTCATGGGCAGGAAGGGCTCACATCCTCCTCGACTCTGAGCCCTGTGTGTGGGTCTCTGAACCTTTGGAGCAGACAGGACACCACGGCAGCTCCACCAGGATGGTTACAGCTGCCAAGTGGCACTTTGAGCCTGGGCATGGCTGTTGTCCCCATCCCCTGGGAGCACACTGCCCCACCACATCCACACCCTGGGCACGGCCGCTTGGGAAGCCGGCCAGCGGAGCAGGAACCTGTGAGCCACCTCACGGCACTCGGGGATTAGGTAATGGTTTGGATGTGAAAGGCTTCTGTAAATACTGAGTCACTCTCACAAGGATCTGTAAGGACAAGGTTTGCTCCGGACCCAGATAACCACGTTTATGGTGGGGATCAGCAGGTCAGTGGCTCCTGCTGGAAGGTGGAGGATGGCCCAGCCCAGGACCTCACTTGAGTGGCCTGGAATGACTCACACTTGCTCACACTATTGACCTGCTCATTCCAGCAACATCCACTCCCCCGGCAGCTCTTCAGCCATGCTCTGGCTGATGTCTCCTCCCAAAACCAGGCCACAGCTAAGCTTCAATTTCCCCCACAGCAAGCAGAGTCTCTGGTCTCCGATCTGGACCTCCTCCACTTCTTTCCTCAAGGCAGAGGCAGCAAGAAGAGCCTCTGCTCCCACCCCTGCTGTTGTTTGCTGTGTTGCTCCACAGCCTGGTAGGGGAACAGCAAACAACCCCTTTTGTATGGAGGAGGGTCTTACAGTGCAAACCAGCACAACTGCTTCTGCTCAAGGGTAGAAGGTGGTGGAGGAATGGGGGCAATGGGTGTCATGTTAATGAGGGCAGGATCTCCTGTGACTATCAGCAGCCTCCAGCAGCACAGGACAAGGAGCATGGGGCAGGGTGCCAAGGCAGCTCCCATCGTTCACGCCCAAGGTAAGCAGGGCAGCGATGTCCGGGCCATCCGGCAGCTCCCGGTGCCAGAATGACCCTCACCCCCCTCTCCCAGCCAGGCTAACGACAGCTGTTTAACCACACAGCCCTGGGATCCCTGGGATACGCAGCTTCCTGCGCTGAGGCCTGACCACAACTGAAATACCCATGGCAAGTCACTCAGCCGCTGCCCCCAGCCTGCCTGGGGCTGCGAGGGCAGAGGTCTCCAGGGATCTGCATTTTTACAGAATGACTCTCTTCATTCCTCCCCCTGAGTGACACCTGCACAAACACACATTAAAGATCCTGTGAGGTTAAAGCCACCTTTGGAAGACACTGGAGCACAGAAAAGGTGTCCCCCTGCCCCAGAGCCTATGGATTGTCTATTTTTGGAGATATTCAAAGCTTTATCAGGGTACTCAGGGTCTTCTCCCCACCTAAGTTGTCCTGCTTTGAGTAGGGGATTTGGAACTGGGAACATCCAGGAATCCCAGCCGGAGTTATCCTCTTGCCTTCCACCTGTAAATGGAGTGTGCAGCCACACAAGAGACTCACTGATTCCAACAGTTTTCTCTCCTGACAGGAGTTGTGGAAGTGGATAACCACATGAGATCTTGCTTTTAGCAAGGTGCTCCCTGAGCAGAGATACCAGTTTTTAAGTGAGGACCAAGCAGGTGATTTAAAGCTGCCCCACAGCCACGTCTGCAGATACGTATCGCTGTAGGAAGAAGCAGATTTACCTTCTCTCACCAGAAGAGTCTTGCTGGAGGACAGATTTATTAAAACTACAGGGAGTTTCGTGGGATTAGCTTTGCCATAAACATTTTAAATTCGAAGCTATTAAGGATTACGGAGGAAAGTTGCCTGTCAAAATCCTTTCAACAGACTGGCTGACAGATGGAAGGTACACCTGTGGAGACAGCACATTCCCCCAGGGAGCTCACAGGGAACTTGTAAAAGCAGAAAGGGAGCCTCGTTAACCATGTCATTGCTTTCTAGTGGTACCCAGGCTCCCAGGGAGGAGCACTGCAGAGACATGGCCAAGGTGTATCATGGCCAAGGGGGACAGGGACTGCATCCCTCAGCACTAGGAGAGGGAAGGAAGAGGCTGCAGTCCCACACATTTCTGTCTGCGATGAGCTGAGGGAGGAAGAACAGCAAACCATCTGGCACTTGCATTCCCAGCAGGAAGAAAATGCAAGATGCCCAGGACATAAGATATTGGACAGCGGGGTACACTTAGCTGTCTTATTAGCTGCCTTATTAGAGTCAGTGGAAGGTGGAAAAGATGTATCCCGGGTTCAGAAGCCTTTGAGAACACCCCTTCCCTCTGACCAGAGCTGCTGCCGCCTCTTCAGAGCTGATCTTTTTCCTACACAGCAGGATACCAACACAAAGTGAGTTCAATCAAGCCACAGGCTAAATACCAGGCTCCATGTACTGAATTTATAGCATTGTACTGAACACCTCTGATGTAACACCAGTAAGGCAACATCCTGCATCAGGCCTGGATCACACTGCAGCAGTCATGTTACAAGCCCTTCTGCAGGGCAGAACTCTCCCCCTTCTTAACTCAAACCCTGGAGAGGTCTCACCTCCCTTAAGAGGGGAAGTTCCCTGATCAGGTCCCCTGATGCCATTTCCAGCACTGTTACATGGAGTCAGAGACTTCAAATAGCCAAAGGAAAATCTCAATTTGGTACAGGAGGGCTTGGCAGGAACACAGAGCCATGGACCTCTGGCTGGAGGTCTACATGCTCTCTGGGAAGCTCAGTCAGTTTGGGAGTTTTACTTCCCTGAAGAGCAGAACCTGCTTCACAAATCTCAGTAACTGTCCAGCCTCATTTCACCCTTGTGCCCCTGGAGATTGGGGAGACAGGGCAGGAGATGCATGTGGCTGAAATGGGAGTCGAGCCCTGGATGGGGCATAAAGAGCCAAGCACAGAGAGCTAATCCACATGCTGGAAATTTGATAGGGGAAAGTCTTTTAGCTATTCTGGAACAAAAAAAAAAAAAAAAAAGGGAAAACACAAGTGCCAGGAGCCTGACCTTTCACACACTGCACAAGGACACCTGGCCAGGGAGTGCAGGGAGCTTGGCATGGAGCAGGCTGGGAGGCACGTTCCACCACCGAGCTTGAGGACACTGCCAGTTCCAGTCTCACCAGTTCCCGCTGCCTTTGATGGCACAATGTCTGCACCACCAAGACTCAGGTGCCCTAAAGCCACAGGGAAACTCTGACAGTTCCCGTTGGACAAAAACTACTGGAAGTTTAACATTTCTGCTGCTTGGGAGTCCAGAGGTTTGTACAAATCCGAGCCCTCTGATTTGCAACAAAGCACTGCAGAGGCGGCACCATCTCGGAGAAGGCTTTCCTGACTTCTCCACTACAGCTGGAGCTCTGACTCAGCACTCTGCCCAAAACCTGGTAGGCTCCCGGCATGCCCCAGGATCACGTTGCAGCCAGGGAAGGCTCAGCCTCCTGCAGAGAAGCCAAGGAGAAAGCACAGCTTTACCTGCCCCTAATGTCAAGGTAAGTGAACTCCCAAATCCCAAGGGTTGGTCCTACTGCACCTTCTTTCCAGAAGCATCTTAATTAGCAGGTTTTTGTGAGACCCACAGGGAAGGATTGCTCCCAGACAGCAGCAGGTAAGTTTGCCTACAGGGCTTATTCCAGGACTCCCACCCTCCACTCCTCACCTTGCATCAGTAGGTGTGAGTACAAGAACAACATGAAACGATCATTTTTGAGGACCCTTCAGCTGCTGCCATGGAGATCCATCACAGGACTGAGTTCTACCTGTTTATCCTTACACACTTTTCACTTAGTTTGACAATTAAGTGCCCACCCATTTATGGCTTCTGCCTAGCTTTGACGTCTTATCTTAAAGCAAACAGCACAGCAAGCTGAGCAGACCCAGAGATGCTTTCCTGGGGAATACCATCAACATCTGACAGTTCAACCCATGTTAAAATCATCAACACTTGCTTTTCTGATCCCCAGTCCCTGAAGACATCACACACCTACAAAGCAGCCAAGCTTTCCTGGAGAGAGATAGGCTATCATAGGAACCTCTTAAAGATCACCAGAGCTCCTCTCCCACCAGGATACACAACAACCATCTCTTCCTCAGCCCTCGTGTTTCCTCTCTTCTATCTACAGCTCCTGCACCATGTAATTAAGGCTGTTATCTCTCCACACAAACCCCAGCAACGTCCTTGTTTTCCTCCACATGCAGCTCGTTAGTCACTCTGAGGTGGGGCCTGAAGGTGCCCTTTCTGTTTTATTTTTTAAAAAGCAAATGTGCTTTTGAAACTATGTCCTGGTCTAGTCTCACCACCATTCTTACTTTATCTGAAGCTACTGGCAATCGAAACGAACAGCAGGCAACCCTTTCAGGCTCAAATAGCAGATAATCATGATACCTGCAGCCACACCATCTACCCCCCATCTCTAGCTGATGTCTCATAGTGGGACCCCAACACCCACCTGCAAGGACAAGAGGACATAGCCTCAGGCTGGGCCAGACAAGGTTCAGGGTGGACATTGGGAAGAATTTCTTCACTGAAAGGGCTGTCAGGCATTGGAAGGGGCTGCCCAGGGAGGTGGTGGAATCACCATCCCTGGAGGTGTTCAAGAAACAACTGGATGTGGCACTCAGTGCTCTGGTCTAATTGAGAAGGTGGGGATTGCTTAAAGTTTGGACTCAGTGATCTTGGAGGTCTTTTCCAACCTTAATGATTCTCTGACAAGCCCATCTCCAGCAGCCTGAGAGCTGTCATTCTGGAAGGACGTGCCAGAGACACCACCTGGTTTTCTGTCCCCAGCTCGCTCTAACTTCTGAAGAAATGGCTGCCCTCAAGCACATCAAAATGACACCATTACCCTGTGTCTTGATGACAGTCACGACTCGATGTTGCACAACCTTGTCAAGAACAGCCTCTCCCCGCGCGCTCCAGAGCGAGCTGTCCTACAACACCATCGCAGCACTCGGAGAGATGCTTTTCTTAAGCACTGTCCTACTTTGCCAAAGTAGGCGTGTGTTAAACTAGACCTAAATCTAAAATCTTGCCAGATTGGTTTGGGCTCTTTTGCCCTGCTGCCCAGCCTTCGTCCCCATGTCGTACTTCCAAAGTGGAAGTCACATAGTAACTGCTTCTCTCCTTACCGGCCCCTTCCACTGTCCTCTCTGCTCGTGTTTTATCTCAGCATGACGTGGGGGATTTTGGGGCTGCAGGTTGAACCCTTCCTCACATCCCAGACAAGCACACACAGGCTGTGGGCAGGCACAAGTTCCCCACTGCCTTCTCCTTTGCCTTGTTTCACTATGAATAATCACCTGTTAGTTCCCTTTCTTCAAGCTGGCTGGGCCAGCTCCCATCACAGGACAGCGGCTGACGGCACATGGGATGGTTCTGCCACGTTTCAAATTGCTCCCAGTGCATCAAGGACCAGTGTCTGCAGAGACTGTTTGCTGCTTGTAGTCCAACTAGATCTCAGAGGCTACTCAGGCACCCCAGACACTGATTAGGATTTCTGCATATTCCTACAGTTAACAGCGGCTTTCATCCCACTCTGCAGCCTTTATTTACTTAAGGTGACTTTGAACCACCCAAGACAAAGTCTTCAAACTGGGAGACATGAAAACCAAGAGCTCATTTATTTCACTGGCCTCTATAGCTTAACTACTTAAGCCAAGATGAATGTCATCACAATGCACTCAGGTTTGAGCAGTCTTTGGGGCCTGCAGTCCTCCTACTCCAGTTTCAGTGTGGCTGTGATGGATTTCAGCTAGATCAAAAAAGCAAGTTTCAACCACTTGGGTCATTTCTGCACAAGAAAGGTCAAAGGGAGTCAAGGTGAGAAGACCAGTGAGCAACAGCAGAGCAGGGAGCTGCTCCATTCTGCTTGGCAGCAGCATTTTGTGTCCCAGCCCCTTATCTGCAGCGCTGCAGTCCCAGCATTCGGGCTAACGGCTCCGGTTCCTCCTGCTGCAGAACACCTGGGTGCCACTGATTAGCCTCACCGACTTCATCTGCAGCTTCTGAGATAAGGCAACCATGAGGGAGCATCCACCTGCCTCACAGGCACATTCCTGGACCCTGCAATCTGCCATGGCTGTTGCTGACAAAGAGCAGCCCAGACATGTCCCAGTAACCAACCGGAAGGATGTCTTATCTCCTGGCCTCCCAGGGTCACGTAAAGTGTGGAGCTACAAACCATTTCCGAGTTAGCATTGCATAGGAGCTGCTCCTCCAGCCAGTGTGTGCTTTTTGAGCCAGGAAGGAATTATGCCCAAGTTTTCTTGTCTTCCTTATTAAGACCCTGATTCTCATTAGCCTTAGTGACAGGCTATTAAACAAGATGAAAACCGGCTGTAGGACAACTTGTTTCACCATCTTGCTGCCACTACCTGCCTTGTACTTATTCAAAACTCTCAGGAAAAATAAATGACCTCTGTTGGCCTAGTGCCTTCCAGCCACCAGATGGAGAGAGCAGCAAGTCCAACCACATCAGCCCCTGCATTTCAGAGGACTGTCACTCAAGGGCTCATCACAGGGTCTCCGGCAGATGGGATACCAGCACCTTTGCCTGCTAACTACAAAGCAACAGAAGGGATGCCAAGCTATTCCTTCCCCAGGATACGGCAGGCTGGCAAGCATCATCTGCCCACTGCTGCGTTTCTGCGAGCGCCTCGGCAGCAGCCCAAGATCACCATCACCCTTCTGCATCATCCAGCAACCTGGGGAGCTCTCCTGCCTTGGATTAGCTGCTCTGTTCCCTGCTGATAGGCCTTTTATCCAAGCTTTCTGCAAAGCACATGGAAGACCAGTGCTTTGCATGCCACTGGCTTGAGAGCTTGGATGTGCCCCTGAAGCACACCCAAGTTTTAGGAGCTCAGAGTTGGTCTGCTGATCCCTCTGGAAGGAGAATGACAATTCATGGTTGCTACAGGCTCTTCCAGGCTGCATAAAGCTTCTTCAGGTGGGAGCTAATGGGCTCTTCAAGAGTAACTGCAGCTCTTTCCTCAGCAGCATTTCTGTACAAGTTCAAAGACTTGATTTTTATTTTTTTTTAATTTCCATTGGAGCATTATGCCTCAGAAAAGTCCATCTACTCACAGGCTTTTGAGCTCAAGCAGCCACCCATGGGATGGCCACTGGTCATTGTTAGTCTTAAGACTTGGTTAGTGAAGAGGAAGACTTTTTTTTCATCCCCTCCAATTTATGGCAAAACAACCCAAGCTAGACAAACTCCAGGGACTCCAATACATAAGCAGGGACACTTTAGATAAATGCACCAAGTTTCATGTGGGGAGCGTGTTTAGTGCTGCTGGGAGCATTAGCTGCTTAAAGATTTACCTCACAGCTTCTAAGAGTACTAATCTGGCTCAGATCTTAGTGCTTTCCTGCTCACCTCCAGCCCCACCGCCAGGCAGGAAGAATCCTGCCACCAGATCATCAAATCTTCCCTGCAGAGTCAAGTGCCAGGGCTGGTCCTTAATCAGGGGCTCAAAAAATGACAGTATTATGCTGTGCCCATGACCTCTACTCAGTTGAGCCAAGTAGAGAAAGGAGAGATAAGAGGTCATGGACAGGACACGCTGGGAAAGACTGAGAGCGAGTTCTGGCTGCTGGGAGAGTCTGCTCCCAAGGTCTGCTGAAGCAGGATGAACTGCACAATTCCTGGCTGCTGGCATGGCACAGCCACTTCTGCCATGGCAGCTGCAAGCTGCTGCTCCCAAGGGTGAAATGGGAGAAACTGCAGCCATGCAACAACTCCCTACAGTGACCACGGACGTTTTTAACCACGGTGTCACTGCCTCAAACACTCCGTGAACGTCTGCTTATTGCACATCAAGGCAGGGTTCTGGAAATATTAAAAAAAAAAAACCTCCCAAGATTTTTGCTCTAGGTCTCTTGGTCTGCAGATCCAGAAGTTCCTTGGTATCTTAATTGTGTTTTACTAGATTAAGTAAGAGACTTCCCAGAACGCCCAGGTGGACTCCAGCATGGCAGCTCCATGAAGGTTTGATTTCTGCCTCCATGAGTAAGGTGATTATCCCTCCAAATGTACCTTACCCTCCCACTGCTTCAAGGATTTCAGGCTTGATCTTACACACCTCTAGCAAAGACAATTTTATTTAATTTCTTAAATGAACTTGCAGAACAGAAGATAGTCAAGTTTTTGCTCTGGGAACTTTTTGGAGCACTGCAGCCAATTTTAAATTACAAGGAGGGTCACTTTACTATCCTAGATCCAATTGTGGGTTTAACTACCCTTGTCTGGCTCCAGCCATCTCCTCCCAACCCTCTTTTGAAGCCCAAGGGACTACCACACCACAGATTTGATCTCAGTTCATCACAGGTGACAGAACCCCTCGGGCACTGACGTCTTGACACCACCAAATGCAAGAAGCCAAGCTCCCAACTTCAAGGTAATGAAATATTCATCCCACGTAACAAAGCCCAACAGCATAAACAGGCAAAGCTCCAGTGCCTGCCCCAGCTGGGTGTAAATCAAAGGCTGTTAATCTTCCTGAAGTTCTCATTCACTGCTGAATACCAAGCATTAGTCTTTTACAAGCAGAGATGTCCTACAGCAATTGTCGAGCATGTCTGTTAGCACACCGCACAGCAACAGCTTCTCCACCTACTATTAATAAACTTTATGCTCCTGAGCACCACAACTGTCCAACAACATGTCCATCAGCAGCCTCATTAGCACTGAAACCGAGTCTTCTCACTGGTGTTTTCCTAGAGCCTTGCTGCAACCAGGCTCAACCTCTTAGAGAGGAATCAGAAGCACACTGACATGCCAAGTAGCTTTGCCTGGTACGTAAGCAAAGATACATCCCAAGCAAGCCAACCCATCCATCGAGATCAGAGGGAATTTGCAAACAATTAAGGAATGGTTTGTAGTGGAGTCCCTGCAGACTCGTCCAAGTGCAGCTGCCTCAAACACCCAAAGACAGACTCAATTCCAGCATCTCCTTTATAGAAGAAAAACATTAAGTACTCTAATCCCTAATCTGGGGATCACTTTAAGGGAATCTCACGCCATCATCAGCGACACGTTCTCTAGTTACTCTCTTACTGCTATTAACTAATGCACTACCCTTGGTCACCACATCAGTAGCTTGGGGCTAAAAATCAGGTTTGTTTAACACCTAATTGAGCATGTGCTGGGTCATGCCCAAGATGTGACTACATCTGGGTTAGCACAGAAAAACCTGACACTGGGGGAAGTTTGCCCTTAAATAGACAGACAAAGGCTTTTGTTTCGCCAGCTACATGAAGGCTTTGCTTTTGAGAGACAATCTTGTCAGTGTTCCCTGCAGCCCAAGGATTGCTGCCTCATCATTTCAGCTCCATTTTCCAGAATTTACCATTTTTGAGCGTTTCCAGACCCCACCAAGTAAACCAGCACTGCAACCAGGGTGAAGATCAAGCCCCAGCAGCTCCCAGGGCATCAGCCCACTGGAGTGGCTGGAAAGATGCAGCAGCTCGGGCTGGCTGTCATTGTGCACTCGGAGAAGACGGACAAAGCCATCCCACTGCCGAGCTCCTCCCCCAGAGCCATGGGTGGGAATCCAGTATCTTGACATCCGACTCTGGAGTGAGGAGTCAAGCCCAAAGAGCAGAATGAAAGTAATTTTGTCCCCATTTTCGTGCATTTTAGGATGGGAGGAAGGACTTTGCACGTTACATCAAGCAGCCAAGGGAAGGAACACGAGAAAGCTGGCTGTGGCAGCACTGTCTGTGTGCAGCTGACACACCACCCAGTCACACAAACCCCACAGTCAGCTGCTTGTGGATCCATATCCTTCCCCTTTCCTGCCTGCTCCAGACCAAGAACCCCATAGCTGCTCAAAGGGATGTGGGGAGGGAGGAGGTGGCAGCAGCAGAGATCAAGAGGGACCTGAGCAGTGCCAGTGCACAGCCCACGTTTTCACCACCGTGCTCCCTCACAGGGTCCTCCACCCCCGTGAGTGAATACTCAGTGCCCTCAGACAGCACTCTGCAAGCTGTGGACTGCATTCCCACAAAGCCATTTTGTCTCCATGGGGAAAGAAGAGTGTCCCCAGCTGCAATGACCAAAAGCTGCACCATCAGGAGCACAGGCAGAGCCTGGCAGAGAATTTTATCTCAGTACCACCAGCATGAAGCGAACCACAGCCATTTCTCTGAACAGCTTCTCAAGTCAAGGTTTCAGAGGCTGAAAGACAAAGCCACTGTACCTTCACCAGCAGTGACAAATCCACAGCCACTTCCCTTTGTTTTAGCTGGTTTCCAAGCTATTGCCTTCCAGTGGTGACCATCACTAACAGAATGGAGTAAATACTACTGTTTTCACTCAATTTTTGCTTTCCAGACAAAGCAGTTGCCATGAACTGAATGGCAGTTGCCATTTTTCTGCAGGCATGTGAATCTAACAGGAGGAAGTGAGACTTCAGCCAAGGACTAGTTAGATCAGTTACCTTTCCAGTAAAGAACAGAAGTGGTCGAAGGCTTTCAGCCTTCCAGAAAGAAATGACAAAGGCCTGGCCAGCGAAAGAAGGAAGGAAGGAAGGTCTAAGCTGGCTCTACAGCATGGAAATGCTTGTAACAGCATTAGCTTTGGAAAAACCTGTCTTGAGCTGCAGAGCACTGAAGCACAGAACACCTGGAAGCATCAAGGGTTCATCAGCTACCTCACTCAGCCCCACATCACGGCTTTGCCAGAGAGATGGAAGATGATGCCTGTATCCCACCAAGACTGTCAGTGGAGAAGTGCTTGGGAAGCCAGGCAAACCCTGTTCCACTGTGCTTTGTACTGCAGTTATTCCAGTATGCATTCATGTTTTGCTGTCAGTCACCACTCAGCAGGTAGAGCTGGGCAGAACAGTACAAGGCAGAGTCCTAAATGCCCCAGGCATCAACTCACCTGAGGAAAGGCTCCCCCAGGTCACACCAGAGGCATTTTCCAACGCCTCTTCCTCCATACCTGCCTCTGAGCAGCCTGGTGTCTGGCTGGGACACACCAAGCAGCCAGCTCTGGTCTGAACCAGTCTGACAGTCCTCTTTGCTCTTCCCTACCAGACTGGAATTGAGTTCCCGACCCACCTCTGCCAAGGCAGAGGAGCAGCACCGACAAGTCCAGCAGCGCTCCACAGCCAAGGACATGTCTGAGCTCAGAAAAAGCTGCATCCCAAGAAGTAGCTGGTTACTCAAGCACTGGCAGTTGGACACACAAAAGCTTGTATTCTTTATTTTTCCTAAATATATACGTACAACTTCTGTGCATTTGTTTGCACGTGGTTTACCTGGCATGAAGCTGCTCCAAATACAAGCTGGAGACTTCAGTCATAGAATTGGTGCCTTAGACCCTGCCAGATGTTTCACCATCCATGGAGGTTTCCCCAGATGTCAAATCATGGCTACCACTCTCCTCCCCAGTCCCTGCTCCATCAGCTGCATCCTGAGACATGTTTCTCTTTGTATCCTCAAGAGTCACAGCTCCATTCCTAACTACAAGCTCTGCAGAGTTAGTAGAAATATCAGGCTCTGAAAAATCCTTTTCCTTAGGATTGACACCTTGGGGTCACTCACCAGGCTAGGAACAAAGCCCAGGCCCAGCCTAAGCCTCCCCATAGGCTACTGGGGACCATCATATTGCCCTTACTCCACTTCCCTGATCTTAAGCTCTGCAAGACTGAGACTTCTTATTCCTACCTGGAAAACCAAGCTGAGAAGCTCCTGACCAGCCCTAATGCTGTTGGCACAGGCACAAGAGAACAGCTTAGAATGAAGTGGTTCAGTAATACACAGTGAAGAAGAGATGGCCCAGTGGAAAAAATACGGTGAGGATCCTCACATTAAGGAAAATCTTAATTCTACCAACCACAGAAGGTGAAGAAGAACCATGTTGCTCATCTCCCTTGATCGCAATCCAAATCCCAGCAGATATATCACAGTTTTTTGGATAGCCCTCACTGCTCCTGCAAGCATCATCCAGCACATCCATGAGAATGGCCAAGAGGATGCCAAAGACATCATCCAGTTCAGATGAGAGACAAGCCAAGAACAGCGTACGTGCTCCAGAGGCACTGGAGTTTTCAATCCAGAAAACACCTTTGGAGGTAAAGTTATGTGGTTGCCCCTAAATTGCTGTTCCTGAAGCTTCCAGCAAGCCCAAGTTCACATCATCAGTGTCCACAGAGTCTATTCCAGGGAGCTATTTTTGGGATCAGCTGGTGAACGCAGGTTGGGCAGATAGGGCTTATCCGTGGACATTATGAAGTTTATTTGGTGTACCAAAAGAATGGAGTCTCCTCCATGGAACCACCCATCTTTACCCACAAGAAGCAGTGCAATAAAGAAGGTTAAAACCCAAAATTTAAAAAATTCAAGACACCTCTCACCAACCTTTTCTGCCTTTTTGGGGCTAGACATTATCCAACAGATCTACAGGCCAAGCCCAAATCATCCAAGGGCTCTTGGAGAGCCCTTGCCCAAGAGCTTTACTCAGGAGGCTCAGCAGTGTTCAAGATGCCTGCACGAGGGGCGGCGGCAAGAACATCGATGCAGTCACTCGATGCCAACATCAAATGACTGCAACATCCACCTCAACACTGGAAATGGTTTCTCCAAAGCCTTCTCCAGCCCCCCTGGGAAGTGCTACTACAGCAGCTCGTGCTCCTTGCTCCCCTCCCACCATGACAGATGGTCTGCCCAGCACTCCTCCTGGAGAAGCCTTTCCACCTCACCCTTTTGTCTGTCTCTGCTGCGAAGCAGAAGCAGATAATCATCCCTGCTCCGCTGCCCCGGGACTCTCCGGATAGGATGGGTTTGTGTTACTACCCCATTTTCCAAGGGCGAGCCTGCTGTCTGTGTGAAGCCCCATTATCTGTGCTAACCTGGTCATTGGATGTGGGGGGTGATAACCTGCCTGGCTGGTGACCAACATGGCAGAACCCACATACCCCAATGCCAGGGAAGGCCTGCAATTCCCCATCCTCCACCCACAACTGCCATTTACTGCATCAAGTTGTGGTGTCTAAAGCTTGGAGCAGCCATCTGCTTTCTGGCATCTCCAGATCTCCCCCCTCCACATCCACCACAGATGATGGTCCTCACATATGGCACAGCCTCACCCTCTGCAGAGGTTGGTCCCCCAAGTCAAGTGAGGTGTTCCGCTCACAGGGGACCCCAGGACTCTGCCATATGGTCCCACACCTACATCACGCATAGGTGCAATGCAACAATGCTTCCCTCACCTTTTTTAAAGGCGACTTGTTTCCTGCAAAAGTTGCTGCAATCACGTTCATTCGCTTGCACATCCCCCCACCCTGAAGGTCTACGGGCAGGCACGTGCTCTGCTCCCCGGGCAGCACCAGCCAGGGGCTTGGCAGGGCTCCACCTCCGGAAAGCCTCCAGCAGCACCAGTCTCCCCAGCTAATGGATATCGATCCCCAGCCCTGGCACGGGGTCAGGCGGTAAAGCTCTTCCTGAAGCTGAACCAGACAGAAACGCATCTTGCTTCACCCACCGGCACTGCGGGCAGCGAAACCCCGGCGAGCAAGGCCAAGGCCTGACCAGCAGGCACAACCACCATCCTGGGGACCAGCCCGGAGCCTTCCTGCCCCCCAACACCTTATAGTGACAACAGTACCCCCAGACAGCGCTGAGGTGACAAGGGACATGACCAAGGTCATGCAGCCATACCCTGGATCAATGGGCTTGGCCCACACCCTTCCCGGCTGTGGCATAACCTCTGGTAGGCAAGGTGACCACCTGCTGTGTTTTACTGAGATCCCACAGCAAACCTGCCCCTTTTGGGGACTGAAGGAGCATCCTGCTCCCACAGCAACAATATGACTGCAGGTAGCAATCAGGAGCACTGGCAGCTCACACTTGCAGGAAGGAAAGAGCTAGAACTTAATATATATAAATATTATTTGAGAGAAAATATTGCCATCCAGGACATCACTGGATGAATCAGCAGACAGCAAGAGCCCCAGCACACCATTTCCATGTCAAACCATTAAAACAGACGTTCAGCACAGGCTCCCAAGCAGGCAGGGCTGAGGCTCAACAACCCGCTCAGTTGCCCCACATCACCACCCATGAGATCAAGCTGCAGGAAAACGAGCCTGTTTTATGCCCACCATTCCCATGGCAGGTTTTAAAGGAAGAGCCATCCTTCATTTCTCAGCAGGGTGCCAGGGAAGCAGCCAGAGGGCTCGGTTTGGAGGGCAGGATGGCTCTGCATCACCTTCACTAGACGCAGCCCGCATGCTCTCTGCTACCGCCTGGGTGCATTGCAGCTTGGACCATGGCATATGACATCACTAGGCGTTGCTACGGAAATGAGTGCGAGGTCATCAGCCTCCCGCACAACCGGGGCTGGGGGCTGGGAGGCACAGGGATAACCGGCTGGGACATGCCCACCGCCGCCGGACCGGCCGTGCCGGGGTCCGGGCAGCGCCGTGCAGGAACCGAGAACAAAGCTCTGCCTTTTGTTTGCCGCTGACAGGAGGCGTCAGCGCTCCCGCTGGGAATCGTTTCCTTGCGGCCAAACTACATGGCAGCTGATAAGCGGCGTTAGCCGGGTTACTGTTTCACCAGGGCCTGTAAGGACTAGCAGGAAAAATCGTATATATGATCGCTAGCAACGCCTTGGGTTTGAACCACCAGCCCCGGGAAGCAGGTTAGGGAAATTCACACTGCAACACGGCCGTGTGTCCCAGGCAGATCCCTGCTGGCTTTGTCACGGCGGCTGTATTATCCGTAGGAAATGAGCTGTAGGATCTGCTCACACAGCAGGCTTGGCTTTAAAATGAATAGATGCCGCTATCAGAAAATGGTATAAAAGCCACAGTGCAGTGGAGGGACAGCCCGGCTGGTTTAATGTGATAATATCTCGTCCCGATTATCCGTATTTCATTCCTTGATAAGACATCTCCTCCCTCCCTGGGCTTGGGCTGTGACAGTTTTGTCTGTTTGATAAATGCAAGGTTATTGACAAAATGGTGCAATATGGGCAAACAGAGATGCACCCACGGCAGACTGCGACATTCCCAGATCAGCATTCACTTTTCATCAGCCGGGGAGGACACCCCAGCTCCCAGCAAAGGTTCAGACCTGACTAAGGAGACAAACATAAAGAACAGTTTTCCCCTTTAAAGCACCCCCTCCCTCCCTCCACCCAGTCTAGCCTCTCTGCAATATGACAAATGCAGAATCTTCTGGAATGACTTGATCCTGCCTCCCACGATTGCTTTGTTTGCAAGATCAGATCAGAGATATGTTTTTTTTTCCCTTCTTATATTGTCAAAATGTCAGTATTGAAGGGGAGCGTTCAGTATCACAAATCAGATCAGCCTGCTATATGCAGAGTCTTTATTTTAAGAGCGTGAAATGAATACAACATGACTCAATTCATAAATCTCCAACCAAGAGCAGTAAAAATAAGGGGTTTGGCACTGAAAGGGCTCCTGATCTTTGGGGTCAGGGGCACACACCAGCCCCGGCGACCACGCGTGGGAAGGGATGCACGGGGAGGTATTTTGGCAGCGGGAGAGGTGTGAACACATCCCCCCCACACACCCCCCTACTGGGTCCCCCACTGCCTCCCCCCACTGGGATCCGAGCCGGTGTGACCCCCCCAGGGAGCACCACACCCCCGGGCTGGCTCCTCTGCCCCCCCAGCACCAGGGAGGGCGGCACGGGAGAGGATGCGTGGGGCAGGCAGGGGGGCCTGGTGCGGGGGGAGAGGGGCTGGGGCTGGGAGGTGATGCTGGGGGACTGCAAGGCAGGGCAGGCATGTGTGGGGGTTCTAAGGCAGGGGAGATGATGTGGGGGTGCTCTAGGGCAGGGGAGAGGGGCAGGGGAGGCAATGCATGGGGGTTTAAGGCAGGGGGAGAATAGGGAGGAGGCTCTAAGGCAGAGAGAGGAGATGTGTGGGGCTGGGTGGGGGCCCCAGAATAGGGGAGAGGATGAAGAGGGGGCTCTACGGCAGAGAGAAGGGGATGTGTGGGGCTGAGAGGGGGCCCACAATAGAGGAAAGGATGAAGAGGGGGCTCTGGGGCAGAGAGAGGAGATATGTGGGGCTGGGTGGGGGCTCCAGAACAGCGGAGGGGATGAAGGGGGGACTCTAGGGCAGAGAGAAGGGGATGTGTGGGGCTGGGTGGGGGCCCTGGAATAAGGGAGAAGATGATGGGGGATGTTCAGGGCAGGGGAGCAGGGTGTGGGGGGCTAGGGGAGGAGCCCCAGAACAACGGAGCAGGATGCGGGGGCGCTGAATGGGGGGCTCTAGTGCAGGGGAGAGGATGCGTGGGGGGGCTCTAGGGCAGGGGACGGGGGTCGGGAGAACAGCAGCGCATCCCTGCGCGGGGAAAGACAACGGGAACGGGATGCAGGCGGGGGGTGCCGGGAGGGCGAGGGGCCGGGGCCCGCACACCCCCGCGGCCCCCCCCCCGCCCTCACCCACCGCGGGGGCCACGCGGGGAGGGCGCGGGACGGCAGGAGGAGGAGGAGCTGTCTGTGTGTGTGTGTGCGTGTGTGTGTGTGAGAGCGGGGGAAGCCCGACGGCCGCGGGACGGGACTCACGTTCTTCATGGCGGCCGCCATGTCGTCGTATCGCTCGGCTTGCTCGGCCAGCCGGGCCTTCTGCACCAGCTGCTCGCGGTCCACCATCTTCGCGGGGTCCGGGAAAGGGGGGAAGAAGGGGGCGAGGAGGCTGCGGGCTCCGGGAGGAGGAGGAGGAAGGAGGAAGGAAGGAAGGAGGAGGAGGAGGAAGAGGAGGACAGGCGGGCACGGCGGTCTGGGCGCTGCTGCGGCTGAGGCGGCTCCGGCGGCGGCGGCTGCGCCCGGTGCTGTGCGCGCGCCGCGGGCCACCACAACCCCCCTGCGCGCGCCCCGCCCCGCCCCTCCCCGCCGCCTCGCCCAGCCCCCGCGCGCGCGGGGCACGGCGGGAGATGGAGTCCACGGGGCGGGGCCGCTGCGGGGATTTACACGGAGAGACCCAGACAAGGACTACATCTCCCGTGGTGCCCCGCGGTAGAGCCCCGCCCCGCTCGCCCCGCCGGGCCCCGCCCGTGCTGATTCACCGGGGCCCGGCCCGGGTGGGCCACGGAGGGCGCGGCTGGGGATGGGGGGGAGAGGGGGTTGAGGGGCGACCCCACGGGGGCCACCACGGGACGGGGCGAGCTGGTCGTGGTGTCGGGCAGCGCGGGGCACGGGGCGCGCTCACAGCCCGGTGTCAGCACAGCCCTGACCCGCTCGCAGCGTGGGCTCACGGACTGGACCCACTCGTAGCCCACGCACACCACACGTAGCCCGTGCCCACCGTGCCCACTCATAACCTGGTCCCATCACTGCCGTGACCCGCTCTCAGGCTGGACTCAGAGGCTGGACACGCAGGCCACACACACCATGCACAGCCTGTGCCCATTCATAACCCAGGGCCACTCACAGCCTGGTCCCACTCAGGGCCCACACCTGCTCACAGCCCTAATCTGTTCACACCCTGGTCGCACTCACAGCCTGGACCCTCTCGCAGCCCAAACCTGCTCACAGCCTGGTCCCACTCACAGACAGATCCCACTGAAAACCCTGATGCACTCACAGCCCAGATCCACTCACATCCTGGTCCCACTCACATCCTGGGCTCATTCACGACCCAGATCCACCCACAGCCCAGAGTTACTCACAGCTTGGACCCACTCACGACCCACCCAGGTCCACTCACACCCCGGTCCCACTCACAACCCTCATCCAGTCACAACCCAGACCGCCCCCCCAATCACAGTCCCACTCACAGCCCAGGCATGGACTATCCCTTCGTGGAGACCCTCCCGTGGTGCTGTGCCTGGGGTCTGTGACACCGTGATGGTGCTGGGCCAGGCTCTGGTGACACATTTTGGGACAAACCCCTGCTTTCCCCCACCCCCTTTCCCCTGCCGAGGGCTGGAGCCCTGACACATGGAGGAGAGCATTCCCACTGGAGAGCAACGCTGGATAATTGATGGCAGCCAGCTTGGGCACACAGTGCACTTGCTCATCAATAACCCATGGGACAAAAGCACATGTCTGCTCTGGCCATGCAGGGCTCCTGCTGCGTGAGGAGCACCATTTGGAGCCATAAGACATCCCGCTTTCCTGAAAATCCTACGGATAAAGTGGTGTTGAGAGGAGGCTGCAGCACTGGGAGAAAGGAACAGGCTTTAATGGATCCTGTTTGTCTAAAAAGCTTGTGAATAAAGCAACACTGAGAGGATGCTGTGGCACTGGGAGAAAGGAAAGGGGTCTAATGTCTAGTGAATGGTGCTGCCTGATCCCAATGGAAGCACTTTATCCTGCCTGGAGAGAGTCAGGCAGTGCTGGCACATGGGAAAATGCCATCCTTCTTCACATGCCACGTGTCCCTGGCCCTTCCTGATGCCACTGTCCTCATGCAGATGCTCTGGGAGGTATGAGGATGATCTCAGAGCACTCAGCCATCCCACCTGCCGATGTCCATGCCCTGAGGTTTCCTTCTGAAACCTCACAGGAGCCCTTGGTGGCACCAGGACGTGCCGGTGTCCTGTGGCCACAGCCTGCTGTGGCTGTCCAAAATCCATGGCCACAGCCTCACCCACATGAGAGGGGCAAACTGGCTTGGAAATGCTGCTGGTGGTGGTTAATGATGGTGAGCAACACCCTTTTGGGGCGAGATCTCCATCTTTATTGTGGGTTTAGCACTGCTTTACAAAAAAAACAGAGAATTGTGTTGCCTGGATTTGTTTCACAAAAAATCCTTCTTTGTTTACGGCTTCCGAGACGAAATCTCACCCCTCGCCCCCCCCCAATAAATAAAACCAGAAACACGCCTGGATCCTCTGCATTTCCTCTGCAAAATCAAACACTGTCTTCCTTGCTCGCACCCCTGGCCTCACACCCCGCAGCGCACGTGGCTCCGGAGTGAGAACAGCCTTTGTGCCTGGCTTTTGTTTACTGCCCCAGCCATCCCAAGGAGAGCTCCCACGGACAAGGGCAGTTTATTCCTCTCCTCTGATAAAGGCTCATTCATTCTCCTGAGGGGGCTCGCCGTCATCTCTGGAGAGCTCCGCAGAGGGGTTGTGTTGTTTTCTCTCTGGCGCCAGCTTTGGGAGAGAATTTGAGGGGAAAAGTGCAGAATGCAAGAGAATATTGAAGTTTTGTCCACCAAATTGTTTTTTTCTGCCATTGCTGCCGTTTCTTACCAATAATCTGGATGTACCTAGAAATTCCATGGGGAAAACCCAAGCCAAGCAGGACTATCTGCTCTGCATGCGGATCAGAGCAGACTCCCTGCTCAATCCCCTTTGGAGTGATGCTGCTACATTTGGGTTAGACATATGCAACCTTTTATCTTGGACAATAAATAACATTATCCCTTAGGTACAATTCCTGGATTCTTATGGACAATATTGGACACAAGCCTGGACCTGAAGAAGTACTTGTGCACCTGGAAGATCCTCTGATTTCTGCAAATATATCAACAGTCCTAATAAAAACTGTTGCCTTTCCATACAAACCTTATGACTCCTATCTAGTATTTTCCATAAACCCAGCAGGTTCTCAGCCAGCTCAGCTCTGCCGATTTACAGTGACCCTGTTTTTGCCCCAAAACGAGCAAATAGTGATTTATTCCTGTCAAAGCACCAGAGCCATAAATACATTTCCTAACGCAGATGATTTTCTTCCCCATCACAGGTCAGAACGGGATATTCATAACACTGTAAATTCTTCAGAATAGCAGTCTGGCTGGAATATTTATCTGCAGTGGATCCAGCCCCCTTTCGGGGCTCCCATGCATAAATCAACACCCCTCACAACAACCAATCCCACTGTTTAACAGCCTGGGCAGTGTCGGGGGGGTGAAGGTTGGGTGGTGAACGGGCTGAGTTGGAAGCTTCTGGTGGGCAGCTGGAGGTGTCACCTGGCTGGACATCACTAAATCCCCTTCTCCCACCTCTTTCTGGTGGCTCCAGGCACCCCTTGGTGACAGCCTGGGGCAGCTGCTGGACTGGGAAATCACGACGACCCGAAGGATACGGGACTGTTCTGCAGATGTCCCAGAAAAACCTAATAACCTCGATTCTGCCTACGGGATTAAAAATACTTCGGCGCATTGAAATGTGCCACTTTGTTAATTCCTGTGGCCTGGAAGACGAGTCTTTCTCTTCGCATTTTCTTGCTTTACCCGTTATGTCTCGTCAATGCCTTGTGACACCGCGAGGGAAGGCAGGAAATTCTCTGTGACTTGGAGGTTTGCTTGGGTTTTAGCTGCTGACTGCTCTGAAAAGGGAGCCAGAAACCTTCACCCCTCGCTTGCTGTGGGAGTGCAGTGACTGTGTCCCATCTGCCCCTTCCCTCCATGTCTGCTTGCTTGGAGGGAGGGGGACGCCATGGGGGCTGCGTGGTGCAGGTGTCTCAGCCTGTCCCCACGCCAAGGGGTGTCACCAGAGGGACACTGCCACGCCTGCCTCACCTTACACCAACAGTGACCCAGTGCTTGGAGTCCTGCGTGTCTTCAGCCAGTGGGTGGCAAAGCCGGGCAGAACAGGGGACACACGGTGGCGTTCCCCTGGGCCACTGTGTAGGGCTGGGATGGGTCTCATCCCATCCCTGGGATGCTTCCCAGGCTCCTACACAGCTCCAGGGCTCCCTGCCTGGGTGCTCACCCCAAGTCCTGTTGCCCAAATCCTGCTGCTTGAGTTACACTGAGGAAGGTGCTGACTGCCCAGGGAAGCAGTTTGGTGACTCTTGCAGTTACGCTGGTGAAAAACAAGCTGAAGAAACCTCTGTCTTCAGTGTCCCCTTCCCTGAGGTTTCAGGACAGCAACCTCAGTCCTTCCTGTCTGAGTCCTTGCTGGGCCAGACTGCCTGTCCCCAGCACCCCAGAACTGTGGCCCCCTGGCCCCTTTCCTTGTTGCCCTGAGCTTGGCTGTGTGACACACAAGGGAGACATCTCAGGAGCAGGCCAAAGGTGTCCCCTCTCCCCTTGCATCCACCAGGAGCCCACCCCGGGCTCTCAGTTCGGTCCCAGCCCAGCATCCTCCACCCTGCCACACAACCACAGCAGGGGGGTCACCAACCCCAAGAAAGGACCCCACACCCAACACCTGGGTGAGCTCAGGGGTTCACCAACCCTCCCCCAAACACCCCAGAGCCAGAACACCGCCTCACCTGGGGCAGGAGGCGATGGAGGGGCCATGGCTGCTGGGGCTGATGGCACACTGAGGGTGCTTTGCAAGGAGCTCCTTCCCCCCCATCTGTGGAGCCGCCATGCTTTGTACCCAGTCCTGGCCTTTCATCTCAGCCTTTCAAAGCACTTTCTGAGCCCAAATTAATTCTGCTGCAGCAGCTGCCCTCCCATGCTGTTTAGCATAAGCCCTGCCATGCAGCAGGGCTGCCCCTATCCCTCAGGGCTTCCAGGGGTGGTTTTCCCTGGAACAACCTCAAGCCGGAGATGAGATGGGAAAGCTCCCATCCCACCCTCCCCTTATCCCTAATACCCACTGAGAACTGCTGCAATACCCGTGCCACACCATCCTCCACTTGGAAAATCTCCCCACAGCCTTCCTCCCAGGCCCCAGGAAGATGCTCCCACACGGGACGTGTTCCCATGGGAAGCCAGGATGCCCTGGGGTGGCTGTGTTTTCATAGCTCGCCCTGGGTGCTGGTGGGGAGCTGGGGGGACCTGGGATGCAGGATCCCAGCGGGAAGGTGGGCCGGGACCAGGCAGGCATGCTGCTTCCCTGCGGGGCATTAATAATTAAGCAGGCGCGTCGGGCTCAGGTGGCAGCTCTTATTTAAGGAGCCGATATAAATACCGCCCAGACAGCACTTATGGAGCGCCTAAAAAAAGCCCTGGCTCTCTCAGTCCCTCCAGAAGCAGCTTTGAGCTCTGCAGGGCCAGTGGGCAGCACTAGGCAGGGTGGTCACCAGCATCCTGCGGGGACAGGGCTGCCCCAGGCTCTGAGTCTGGGACGTGGCAACACCCGGGGCGGATCCTCCAGACACTGCTCGTGCCTCAGTTTCTCTCTGCAGCAGGGACCTGCCTCAACATTTCTCCTGCGTTGTGACAGGGCACAAAGGATGCTCAGCCCTGTGTCCTGGGTTGGTGGCACTGGGTAGGAGGTGTGACGGGGGTGTTTCTGACAACCCACCCCTCACCTCCCTGGTGCCAGGGGAAAGCCATCCTGTGTTCCTGTGGCTGTCAAGTGCCTTTCTGTGTTTGTGCTGGCAGTCAGTGACCCCCTGGCCTTGTTGTCCCCCATGTCACAGCTATTTGGGGACACCTCTCCTGCACCAGGGTCAGGGACACTCATCCTCCAAGGACAGCCCCATCCCTTTCCAGGGACACCAGGATCCTCACCCCAGAGCTGCCCCGTCTCTACTGAAGGGCAGGGTGTTGAGGAGGTGTGAGGAGGGTGGGGAACACTGACACAGCCATGACCTGGGGGGGCAGTGGGACCCCCCCAGCCTGGGCATCACCCCCACACCAGCGTCCTGTCCCCGCAGGAGAGGGCGAGGAGCCGGAGGCGGGAGGGACAGGGCTGTCACACTGAGCTGCTTGCTGCAGTCTTGCTCGCAGCTCTGCAGCGTGACTCAGCACAGCCTCACAGCTCCCAGCCCCACCACCACGGCCTCCTCCTCCAGCCTGGGGGGACACACGCACTTCCCACCTTGCCTCTGCCCTCCCACAGCCCCTGTCACCCCCAGAGCCACCCCACGGTCCCGCTCATCCCTGTTTATCCCCACCCCAGGACCACCGGCAGCTCCTCAAGCCCCAGCACAGGCAGGGGCCCCCCCCTCCAGGGGCAAGCTGGGGCTATGAGGGATGTGGAGTGGGGTGGGTGTCAGCCTGCCAGCACCCATCATCTCCACCATGGCCATGGATCTGGCTGGATCCAGCCCTGTGGGTCTCCCTGCCCAAAGCCCCAGCTCAGGATCTGGGGAGCTGAGCACCAGCTCCTGCTATGGCACCTCTCCAGGAACTGGGAGAAAGGATTTGGGGTGTTTTTCTCCTGGGGGGATGGGAGTGAAAGAGATGTCAAGTCACACAGAAAAGTCTGGGGATTTTTGGAAGGAATTTTTGAGCCCCACTTTGGGGTGTTTAGAGCCTTCCAGGATCAGCTTCTCCCTGTATTTCTGTGAAGATAGCCCCCTGGCCATGCCCTGGAGGTTACCAGGAGGTGAGGAGGATGGGCAGAGAAAGCAAGCAGCACCGAGGAGGGTGGCTGAGCACCCCAAATTGTCCCCTTTAACCATCCCCACATCCCCAGGCTCAAGGGCGCTTGCAGGGCAGGACCCCACTGTCTGTTTGTGCTGTGCCCCGGGGACAGGCATAACAGCAGCCCAGCCACATCCCCATCCCCGGGATGGCGGACAACAGCGAATTTGGGGCTGTGTAGCCTGAACACCCATCCTGCACCCCGGTGGCTGCATCCAGGGGGGTGCAGATTGGATTAAACCAAGGGGCCAGCTGGCACAGAGCACCCGGGACACGGTCGGACCCCCGCAGGGCAGCCCCTCACCCGTGGCATGGCCACGGGAAGCACCAGCAAATTGCTCTCCTGCCTCTCCCTCCAAACGGGAGCGGTGGCAGCGAGGCGGCAGCGAGTTGGCTTTCGCCAGCATTTCACCAGCCCACGTGGGGTGGCTCCTGCCAGGGGAGAGAAGTAAAATTAAATATATATATATATATATATAAAAAAAAAAAAGAAAAAAAAAAAAAGGCAGCAAGAGAGGAGGAGATGATGGATGGGAGGATTTGCGGCCGTGGCCGTTTGTCCTGGTGGAGGGAGCCCTGGATTCTGCAGACACAAGGAACCTGCCGGTGCCCGTGGGCCATGGGCACGCATCCCCCCAAGCACGGTTCGGCACGGCGTGGGGAGCAGCCGTCCCCGCGGTCCCCCCGCCGCCCCGCTGCCTTTGCCAGCCGACTAATTGCGCCAGTGACTTTGCAGTTCCCAAAATAGCTCCTGGCTCCGGCGGGTGACGTCAGCGGGAGCCGCGGCGGCAGGCCCGGCAGGAGCAGGGAAGGAGGGCGCTGCCGGGCGTGGGGTGTGGTGAGCAGCTCCTGCACCCCAGCATCCCGCGGGGTGACCTTGGCACCGTGGGCCGTGATCCCAAGGGAGCGAGGCTTGCAGTGCCGCAGGGATGCTGCGGGAAGTCCAGGTTCTCATCCACCCCTTCGGAGAAGGTGGTCCAAGGATGTCCCTGCCCTGCATCCTTGCCACGTGGGTGGCCCACATCCCCAGCACCTCTGGCCACAGGGGATGGAACAGCCTGTCCAGAGGGGGCAAATCTGCCCCTCGGTGCCCCCATATGGTAAGGAATGCCCCCCCCAACCAGGGCAGCTGGATCCCTGCAGCTGCCCAAGGGTGCCAAGGGGTGAGCCAGGGCCACCTTCCTGGTGCACCTCCAGGGAAACTGAGGCACATGGGGGGGATGCAGAGGCAGCAGGGAGAGCAGGAGGGGCACAGTGAGCAGGGAAGCAGAGCAGAGCCCAAGGTCACCCAGGTGGTGCTGGACACAGCAGAGCCAGGGATGCTCCCCGGGCCAGGGCTGCCTCGGGCACTGACTCACCCTGCGCAGGATGGTGCCCAGCTCCTCTGGTTACAGGCACAGATGGGATTGCCTTAACAGGGCACAGTGGGTGACAGGGCTGGCCCAGCCCTGAGAGGGCACCTCTGGGACTGTGCACCCACCCCCAGGCCCCTCCAGCCATCCCTGCAGTCTGCACCCTCTCCAAGCAGGGCATCCTCCATATCACGTCCCATCCAGAAAAACTGGCTTGTACTGGTCTCACACTGATCCCAGAAGAGGATCCCCGTCTCTCCCAGCACAGCCAGGCACAGCAATGCCTGCCCCAAATTCTGGGGACCAGAACTCCTGAGCCCCACACCAGCACTCAGCCAGAGGTTGGCTTATTATTCAAGAACGTGGCAGAGTAATTAAAACCTCCTCCATTTCCCCTTGCTCATTTGTGCTCCTTCAGCCTGGATTAATGGGTCTCCTCTCCCCAGCACAGACTCATTCCTTTTTCCTAATAGTCCATAAATCCCAACCCCAAAATAACCCCAGCTTTTGCCCAGGCCTGCTGAAATATTTATTCTCTCCTCCCTGCTACCCCCCACACCATCCTCTCTCCGGGGAAGACGAGAGGATCTAATCAATGGGATCGACTGGTGAGGAGCTGCAGCTGCTCTGGGCACCGGGAAACAGCTGACATCGGCAGGAGGATGAGAGCTGGGCAGGAACCTCGGCTTAGCCCGGCTCCCACACAGCCGCTGCAGCCTGGCTGTGGTCCCAAGGAAGGATGCTCTCGCACCACCGGCATCCCCCGCACTGGTACCCTGCTCCAGAGCATCCCCCGTGCTGATACCCTGCTCCAGAGCATCCCCCGTGCTGATACCCTGCTCCAGAGCATCCCCCGTGCTGATACCCTGCTCCAGAGCATTCCCCGTGCTGATACCCTGCTCCAGAGCATTCCCCGTGCTGGTACCCTGCTCCAGAGCATTCCCCGCGCTGATACCCTGCTCCAGAGCATTCCCTGCGCTGGTACCCTGCTCCAGAGCATTCCCTGCGCTGGTACCCTGCTCCAGAGCATTCCCTGTGCTGGTACCCTGCTCCAGAGCATTCCCTGTGCTGATACCCTGCTCCAGAGCATTCCCCGTGCTGGTACCCTGCTCCAGAGTACTCCTGTGCTCGTTCCCTGCTTCAGGGCATTCCCTGTGCTGGTTCCCTGCTCCCACCCTGCCTGTCACTCCCTGCTTCCATGGAGATGTTGTCCAGCTTGGCTGTGGAGTGTCTGGGGGGAACCCTGTGGATCCCAGCCCATTCCAAGCTGGCTGCAGGAGAAAAAGCTGGAAGACAAGGGAGGCGGCTGCTCTCTCTCCTGGCTGGAAACCCTTTGCTTGCTGGATTGCAGGCTGTGGAAGGGAGAAGCTCCAGGAGAGCAGGACCTGCTTTCCCAGCCCAAAGCCAGGAACAGCAGGGTGTTGGATAACACCCTAACCCAGCCTGGCTTTGTCAGCTCAAGGCACAGTCCTCAAGGAAAACAGGGAAAACCAATCCAGCCTTACTCATCTTCCTCCCTGCAACACCCCAAGAGGCAGCAGCCACCAGAACCCTCCCCACCTCCCATAGCCATGGGGAGGGGTCATCAAAGCTGGCAGAGCCCACAGCACCCTCTGACCCATCCCCAGCTGGTGTGGGCTGCGGGGGGCCTGGGGAGTGCCGAGGACAGCTCTGTCCCCCTCCTGCTCCCAGCAGGACCCAGGCATTGCCCAGCTGTCCAGGAGGCAGGAGGGGGGCGAGGAGGCGTGGAGTGGGCAGTGGAGCGTGCAGGACCTGGGAAAGGAGGGGTTTTATTCACACACCACCTCCCTGCCCTTACCCAGGGCCCCAGCAAGCCCAAGTCGAGCCGCACTGCCACAGCCTGCCTGGAAGATGCTTCCGTGCCTCAGTTTCCCCTCCATCCCCTCAGTGATGGAAATCTGGCCAGGGGGCAAAGTGCTGGAAAAGCTCTGCCCACGGGAAGTGAGTGGAGGGGAGGCAGCCAACATCGGCCTTGTCATGGGTCCAGGGCCACTCCACAGCCCACGTGAGTGCCAAATCCCACTGGGAACAAACCCACAGCTGGAACCAACCCCAAGCCTGGTGGGGGGTCACGGCTGTACCCCCAGAGCTGCAGTGGGGAGTGGTCCAAGCTTGGCTCCCAGCTGGGTGGGAATCAAGGGCTGCTTGGAGGCTAGCAATGGATTTGCATCAATTTTTAGCAGCAAGAGCTGAGCCTTCTCCTTCAGGTTTGGGGCATTACTCCTGCCCAGGGCTTTGAGGGAGGCAAGTCAGGTCTCAGAGCACTTCCAAAGGGCTTTTATTTATTCACAAAACAAACCCAAACACATATAAGAAAAAAAAAGGGAAAACCAAAAAAACCCAACCCCGGGATATGCACAGTCTATTATTAACAAAAGGATTGCACAAACAGAGGAGTGAGTGCAGCAGAGAGAGCAGCCGGGACCTGCTCGGTGCTGCTGCACAAGCCCTTCCTCACCCTTACACCCCATCCATGAGCACACAGACATCATTTTTCTGCTGTCCCATTAGGAATCAAACACTTGGTGGTGAAGGCGACTGGTGCTGCAGTCTGGGTCCTTCCACCTGAGCTGGGAGGGAAACAGCCTTTATCCCAAAGCATTGGGAAGAGATCGGGCTCCTGGGTCCCTTTCCTTGCTCTGGGAAGGGATTTGGGACCTCCCCTATGGTTTTCCATCTGCTTGTGTCCTGTCTGCCAGCTCCCTGCCTGCCCTGGGCACCTCAGAGCATTATGGAGCTTATGGGACAGAGCAGTCAAAGCCAGCGTGTCTGGATTGCACAGGATGGAGAGGGATGGGGAGGCAACAAGGAGCCCCATCCTTTCCCACTCCCCAAGGGATTTTTTGGGCAGGGACAGGCTGTGCTGAAGCCCCCTGGAAGGGAAATCTCAGTTGAGCTCTCCTAAAACCCCACAGAGTTTGCAGAAGAAACAGGGGAAATGGGCACGAGGATTGCAGATGGTGTGAGATCCAATGCCTGCATTTCTGCTGCATGGAAATGAGGGAGGGATTGGTATTTCTGATGCCAAAATGGGAAGAAAAAGCTGGTATTGGGATTTAAGAGGGGTTTTCAAAGCAAACTGTAGAACAGCAGCAACTCGCTGCAGAGCCACTGGAACATCCTGGTGAGATTTCAGCCCCCTTTTTACATTTTCTGAGTATAATTTAACATCATTTTCACAGCAGAAAGTCCATTTTTTCTCTCCTCCTCTCTTAAAAGAAATGGCTGAAACCAACAAGATTTCACACCAAAAGCAGTTTTGTTTTTCCAAGAGGCGGTCTGGGGAGGAAAACCTTCAGCCACTATTTCAGGAGCTGAGGAGAGCCCAGTCCTCACCCAGCTCTTCCCATCCTCAGAGCCCAGACACGCACAGGGGACTCAAACCAGTGGGGCGAGTGGGGAAACTGAGGCAGAGAGCGGGTGTCAGGGTTCGGCCCCTCTTTGTGGGCATCACCACCAGCACCCCCGTCCCCCCTCACCTGCGGGGGGCGGGCGGTCATAGAATGTCACAGACAGCACCGGCGTCCTCGGAGTGGTCGCAGTTGTGGACGTCCCAGCGGATGTGGGAGCAGCGCAGCAGCGAGGGCTCGTGGCCCTTGCACTTGAGGTTGTCGAGGAAGATGTAGCCCATGCCCTGGCCGTACCGGGCCTCCCCCCAGGCTGCCACGGCGTGCCCGCAGCCCACCTGCCTGCACACCACCTTGGCGTCCCGCAGGTCCCAGGCGTCGTCACACACCGTGCCCCACTGCGACAGGTAGAACATCTCCACGCGCCCCTCGCACCGGTGGCTGCCGTTCACCAGCCGCAGGGACCCTGCGGAGGGCACGGGGTGAGGCAGCCCCTGCCCCTGCTGCGCCCCCCTCTCCGCCACCTTGGAACAGCTCTGGTCTTCCCAAGGCTCTGCAGATGTGGTGCCCACGGCTCCCCCACTGCCTGTGCGCAGCCAGAAGCACAAGCTGCTGGTATCTGAGTGGCCCCCAGAGCGTTGTGGTGGATGTTCAGGTTGAAGGAGCAGGAAATAATCGCTGTTCCTGGCTCAGCCCCTTTGGTCCATCACCTCCCCTCCCTTCCCACCAAGGTCCATCACCCAGTGGTCCATCACCTGAGGTCCATCACCTCTTCTCCCATCCAAAATCCAACCCCTGATGGTCCATCACCAGAGGGTGTCACCTCTGCCTGAACCAGCCCTGGGGGCACCAGGAGAGGCCATGACTTAACGGTGCCACCAGTTTTTGCCCCTCCTGTGGCCTGCTCCAGGTGGGTGCTTCAGGTACTGGCAAAGCCTGTGCCTCTGCCCAAGCCACCTCTGCTATGCCAGTGTGGAGCATCCCCAGGGCTGGCACCAGGTCCCCAGGAGACACCTCAGTACCTACCCTCCCTGGGGCGAGTTGGGACCAACGTGGTGGTCGTAGCAGTGGCTTCTTGGTAATGTTCTCCAGTGTCATCAGCACCTGGTGCAGTGGGGAGGGGGTGGGGAAAGTGACTCAGGGGACACCTGTACCCCCCAGGGCCAGGACAGAGCCCCCCAGCAGCAGCGTGGGATGGATGGGAACAGATGCAGGGATGTGTGGGGTGGGATGTGCAGCATCTGCACTTCCAGGAAAGTGCACAAACAGAGACCAGAGGTTGTACTCACATTCCAGCAGTCACTTTCACCACAGCACCGACTGCTGCTGCTGTCCTCCACAGCACAGAGGAATCTCAGGGGCTCATTAATCGGCCCCCACCCCATTTTGGAGACCCCACTTCCCGCAGCCCCCTTGAGCACAGCGAAAATCCTCCCTACACCCGTTATCTCGTTGATTTTCCACTCCACCGAGCCGAGCTTCACTGCAGATCCCCCTTCTCCCACCTGGCCACCAGCTGGCTGCCCCCAGGCCCTCCCCGCCTCTCACCTCGGCAGATGACCCCGGCGTCCTCGTGGTGGCCGCAGTTGTGCTGCCCCCAGCCCAGGTGGAAGCAGTCGGCCAGGCGAGCCTCGCCGCCGCCGCAGCCCACGTTATCCAGCAGGACGGGCCCGCTGCCGTAGCCGAAGGAGCCGAGGACGGTGGCGGCCAGGGCGGCCCCGCAGCCCAGCTGCCGGCACACCACCTGGGCGTCGGGGAAGTCCCAGTCGTCGTCGCAGACGGTGCCCCAGGTGCCGCGGTGCCGCACCTCCACCCGCCCGCGGCAGCTCCCGTTGCCGTTCGCCAGCCGCACGCCGCCACCTGCGTGGGGGCCCCGGCACAGGCACGACCAGGGCTCCACAGGGGGGTCCAGTGTCCCCTGCTGACCCTCCAGGGGTATGGGGTGAGCCCCCAGGGAACGTGGGGTGAGCGTCTGGGTTATGGGGTGACACGTGGGCACGTGGAGAAACCCCCCTGGGGATGTGGGGTAACCCCCTGGGGACAGGGATGCAACCTCCCAGGGATATGGGGCAAAACCCTGTGGGCATGGGGTGAGCCCCTGGGTTATGGGATGACCCCTGGGGGCATGGGAACAACCCCCCAGGGATGCAGGGCAAAATCTTCAAGGCATGGGGTGATCCCCTGGATTATAGGGTAACACATGGGGATGTGCGTGCAACCGTCTGAGGATGTGGGACAAAACCCTGTGGGCATGGGGTGAGCCTCTGGGTTATGGGGTGACACATGGGGATGTGGGAGCAACCCCCCTGGGGATGTGGGACAAACCCTAGGGACATGGATTGCAACCTCCCCAGGGATGTGGGGCAAAACCGTGTGGTGTGGGGTGAGCCCTTGGGCTATGGGGTGACCCCCCGGGGACATAAGAGCATCCCCTGAGGGCATGGGGTGAGCCCTTGGGAGCATGGGGTGAAGCATGGGGATGTCAGCTGGGTCTGTGAGGACTTAGGGTGAGCCCTGGGGATATGGGGTGACACCCCCCCCCCCAGGAACGGGGAGCCCCAGGCAGGACTAGCAGCAGCTGCATGCTTACTTTCCTGCTCGACAGTCAGCAGCATGGTGGTGACCACGTCGGTGGCCTGGGAGGGCTGGTCCCTGCCATCTGTCACTGCTGGGACAAGCATGGACACACACAGGCATTGGGGGGTCCAGATCCAGCACCCACTGCCCCTGTTCAGCACCAGAGCTGCCCCATGGCAAGCTCCTGCCATGGGCAATGTCACCTCCCGACTGTCACCGACGCATGGCAGGACCCCAGGGTGGCTATGCTGTGTCACAGCAGGACACAGAGGGCATGAGGCCCCCCCAACAAGACCCCAGCTGAGGGACTGCTGATCTCCTACCTGTGGCCGTGGCTGTGAGTGTCTCCTCGGAGTCCAGGGCCACTGAGGTGGTGAATGATGTGAAGGTGGACGTGTCCAGCCCTGCGGTGACACAGAGGGACAGAGGTGACATGCAGGAAGAGGCTGCACAGCCGTGAATGTCCTGACTGTGGGAGGCAAACCCAGGGTGATTGGACTTGATGAACTCAGAGGTTTTTTCCTTGTTGATGATTCTGTGGTCTGGGTGTTCCAGGACAATGGGGATGAGGATGGACCATGTCCATCTGCACATTCCTGCTGCCCAGGTGCTGGAAATGGGGCTTCTCCACCCCAGCCCGAGCGCCAGGGTCCCGCCTGGGACCTTCCTTCTCTGTGTACCTCGGAGGTTTATCATCAGGATTCACTACTCTTTAATCTGTCTTATATCCTGCCCCTCTGAGCAAGGGCTGTCCATGGTGGTGCCATTAGCTCACTACCCAGGGGAGGTGCCAGAGGGGATGGGGATATTTAGGGAGGAAAGGACCAGCCTGAGAAAATTGTCCCTTTTCTCCTGCATCAACCTCTTTGTCCCCTAATAGCGGGAAAGAGAAAGCACTGGCACTTACTGCTCCCATCATTAGCCATGATAATGAGGGAATTCAGGGGGATTATTAGCATTATAAACAGTAATCAGCAGAGAATGGCAGAAATACATCATTTCAGGAGGGGAAGGGGAGGCAGGCTGGGCCTGGCATCGTGCCCAGCCGCTTCCTCCTTCCGGACGCGGGCAGCTTGTTTTCCAGACAGCAGAGCAGGGAAGTGGCAGCGGGAAATGGCAGGATGGCAGATGCATTTCCCCTGCAAATCACCACTCCAGACGTGTCCCAGTCTCTCTGTGTGGTGTTGCATCCCGCTCCAGACCACCAGGATAAGGAGCAAGGATGCTCCTATAGCACCGAAGCCTGGTCCCTGGCCAACCCCGGGTACCTCAGCACCTCTCTGAGGCCATTTCCCCTCGGAGACCGGGAAGTCCCAGGTTTTTTCCCGGCCCTGGTACCTGCGCAGATGACCCCGGCGTCCTCGTGGTGGCCGCAGTTGTGGATGCCCCAGCCGAGGCTGTAGCAGGCGGAGAGGAAGGGCTCGCTGCCGTCACAGTTGACGTTGTCCAGGAGGATGCGCCCCGTCCCGTAGCCGAAGTAGGCATTGCTCTTGTAATCCAGGGCCTGCCCACAGCCCAGCTGCTTGCAGACCACGCTGGCGTCGCTCAGGCCCCAGTCGTCATCACAGACGGTGCCCCAGTTCCCGCGGTAGAAGATCTCCACCCGGCCCTGGCAGGTGTCGGGCCCGCTCACCAGGCGGATGCTGCCGTCACCTGGAGGGTGGCAGCACGTGGTGAGAGGGATGTTGCGTCCCTGCACATGGCACAGCAATGCCACTGAGCCTGGACCGCTGGCAGCGCCCATGATGGCAAAGAAACCGAGCGAGAGAGAGCGGGGAAAGGGTGGTGCTTTAGGGCAACACAGCTTGGGAGCCTTGGAAAGCTATGGGATAGGGTTTGGCCGTGGCCAGCACAATGGTTCTGCCCCTGGGAGCTGGAGAGTTGGGGGGCTCAAGAGGGGCAGCAGGTGATGGTGGAGGACACAGCCCCCAGCCAGGATGTCCCCCCTGCAAGCAGCACTCGAGCAGCTTACTTTCCCCATCCTGTACCGGGGCTGTGAGGGTCCTGGTGGTCGGTCCTTCGCTGGCTGGCGTGGGTGAGAACTCTGCAAAGGGAAGCAGAGAGGTGGCACCTGCTGCTGCTCCACCCTGAAGCTGCAGGGATCCCTCCCACCCTGCTGCTCTAGGAGGGTTTGCACCAAACTAGCCTCAGCGGGAAAAGAAAGGGGTTTGCAGCTGCACTGCCCTGCCCAGAGTGCTCTGCCAAGGGCTCAAGCCCCTTCTCTGCCCTCAGACCCACCTCCCCTACCTACTTCACCCCTTCCACCTCTCCTCTCCAGCAGCACCCCAGCTCAGTTTCGTGCTCAATCCACAGCCTCTGTTCTCTGATTGCTGCTGGTCCAACCCACCAGCCAACCCAACGTCTCTGCCTTTCCATCCCTCCTTTTCCAAGCCCTGCTTCTTGAGGACACAGGGATTCACTGAGCAGCTGCTCTGGGTCTGCACAGCCTCACATTCAGTGCTCACTGATGCCTGGCTGATGAGCAAACCCTGAGCAGCTACACGGGAGGAAAGTGTGTGGGGTACATAGGGGTCGGCACGGAGTTGTTCCACTTTCACTTGCCAAGTTCAAACATTTTCCACTGTTTTTCTCACCTTTAGGAACATTTCCTACTGAAAAGCTCAGCAACTTAAAGAAAGGCAAGTCAAAAGGGGTAAGAGCAGTGGGGCAGCGACTGACTCAGAGGCAGGAATGTGGGTGAGCGTGTGCTCTTTCCCTAAGGATCATGCTGGAGAGGTCGCAAAGTCCCTGAGCTGGGAGTGACAAGGAACACAGAACAGGCTGGTCACCTTATGGAGCACCAGCATGTGGAGCTGGGAGCTGACCCGGATTGAGGAGAAGGGTGGAGGGAGGATGCAGAGGAGTCTTGGCTAACCCAGGATCAGAAGAACAGAGACTGGGATATGACTCTAAGGGCTCCACCAAAGCATCTGCACCCCTCAAGGCTTGCAGCCCCCCAGGAACCCCTCTGCCCTCCTTGCCCCCAGGGAACCCAACCTCACTACCATTGCACACGACAGCCACGTCCTCGTAGTGGTAGCAGTTGTGGATGCCCCAGCCATGGCTCCAGCACTCGCTCAGAGCTGCCTCCCAGCCCTTGCAGTCCACGTTGTCCAGGAAGATGGGCCCGCTCCCCTGGCCGAAGGTCATGGCAGCCGGGAGGGTGATGGCGTGGCCGCAGCCCAGCTGGCGACACACCACGTTGGCGTCCACGATGTCCCAGTCGTCGTCGCAGACCGTCCCCCAGGAGCCGTTGTAGAGGATCTCCACCCGCCCCTGGCACCGGCTGGGCCCGTTGGAGAGGCGGATCTCTGGGAGGACAGGCAGAGAGAGGTCCCTCAGCAGGCAACAGGCCTGGAGGTGACAAATGCTCACGGGGAGCAAAACTATTCCAAATCCCTGCTCCTTAAATAAAATGGTGAGCTTTCTCTGTATCACAAGGTGTGGTGTGCCCACCTGGTGGTGGGACATGGGCTTCCCTTCACCAGCTGGAAGCAGAGGACGTGGAGACTCAACGCATCTCAATACATGAATGAGATGCACCAACATCAAGGCCAGGTTGGACGGTGCTTTGAGCCACCTGGTTTAGTGGAAGATGTCCCTGCCCATGGTCACATTCATGTTGGAACAAGGTGGGATTTAAGGTCCCTTCCAACCCAAACCATTGCGTGACTCTACGATCATGCCATCATCTCACCTCCAGATGGGCAATAACCCAATGGGAGAAGAGGAAAGCAGATCTGAGGCACCGTGTGTAGACATACAGTAGGTGACAAATGACAAGATGCAATTAGCAAACTCTTATGAGCCTCAACGAATGGATCCAGAGCTGATCCCACGTGGGAGTCGGTGGAATGGAGATGATCCCTCAAGCTGCTGGCGACAGGGAGCAGGCATGGAAGTGCTCCTGGCCTGCCACGTCAAGGGAATTATTTGCTTGTGTGTGACGCATGGCACAGGGACAGGGACTCAGCAGGAGGTGGCAAAATTCCCCTCTCAGGATAATAAGCGGAATAGGGATAATAAAGAAAATCTATTTCCTTTCTGTAAAAACAAATTTAGCTTCTTGCTGCTTTTTATTCCAAACCGATATGCTTCCTTTTTGAAATTCACCAAATTCCCCCTCCCTTTATTTTTTTACCAAAAAAAATGCATTTTTCAACTACAAAACTTTCTGGAGAAAAATTACATTAAGAAAAGAATCTCACCTGGCAATTGCAACAGCTCAGGCTCGGAGGTGGTGCCTGCAAGGGAGAAGAGAAGGGATCAACTCTCCCCAGCCCCTGGAGGATGGGGAACTTGAAGGATGATGGCAGCAGGGATGGGGTGGGCATGGCAGGAACCCGGCAGCCCCTGGACCCTTTCCAAGGGAAAGCTGAAGCTCCTCCTGGCAGCCTGCTCCTCTCACTGGGCTGTGCACCCCTCCCACAGTTTGGGCACTTATTTAGGCACAAAAGCTCTCTCAGGCCCGGTGCTGAGTGATGTGGGGTCCCCCCTGGGATGCTGCCAGAATGGGACACTGAGGGCTCTGGCTTGTCCAGGAGGTCACAGCAGCATGATCCAGGGGACAGTGCATGGGAATGAGTGGCTGGACCTTGTGACCATCCCTGTCACTGCCCCTGTGGGTGCCCTGAGAGCTCATGAGCTGTTGGCAGATGCCAGAGCCCAGCACAGATTCCTCGGGCATCTGAGGCACCTCAGGCTTGAGGCTGTGGCTGCACAGCTGTGTCCCATGGGTGACACCTTCCAAAACCCTTCCAAACCTAGTGGAAGGTATCCCTGCCCATGGCAGGCGATTTGGAACGAGAGGAGCTTTAAGATCGCTTCCAAGCCGAACCATCCCGTGATTCTGTGATGCCTCCATGCTAATTACAGCACTCGAGGGCTGATCAACGCCCGTGGTGGCTCCGTGGCCTCTTTTCCTCACCCTGCCTTGGACCAGCCCTGTCCTGCTTCACGCTCAGCCCACGAGCAATGACGTGAAGGTCAATCCCAGCCGCTCCGGAGGCGGATGTCACCGCCGTGAGAGGCAGCATGAGCCTGGGGGGACAGTTGAGCAGATGAACCCACCTCCCTTTTCCTTGCTAGGACGTTGCCTGGGAGACCATTAAGTCAGCTAGAAAACAGGGCTGTCAAAGAAAGACCTAGAAGCCCCAAGAGAAATGAGAATAAGGCAACTGTCTAAATGTATCCATGAATTAGCAGGGGTGCTGCCCGTAGCTGGGATGAACATCAGCAACCAGGGAGCTCCAGCCCTGGTCGGGCATTCCTGCCCTCCCCAGCTGGGCCAGGCAGGCTGGAAAGGGATGCTGTGATGCCAGCAAGAAGTGGGGATTACACAGGCAAGACTAAGGGAGCAGAGAGGCTCTAAAGGAGAGAACAGGGAAGGACATGGCAGACCTGTGAGCTGGAAAACAGGAGAGAGGTTACTCAGCTCACCTCTGCACCAAAAATGTGGAGATGTGAGTGTTTCTAGGCAGAGCATTTCATCCTGGTTTGTATTGATTTTTAACACCTAGTCCACTCCAGTGCCGAAGAAGCAGTGGATAAAAAGACATTGATAAATATTCATTTCCCTTTAAGTCAAAATCAAAGCTCTGAAATATTAATTTAAGAGCATCCCCCAGCAAAGTCAGGAGAGATCTGAAAAAAATACGCCTGGTGTGTCTACCATAATGAGGAACGAGGGGAAAACGGTATCCTTTGAGAACAGAGAGAGAAAGCCCTCGGTGTTTCTCTGATCCAGCTTCACAAAGCAAAAAGGGAAATTGCTCGAGTAAACACCGGTGCTAAACAAAACCACCAAATGGGAGGACAAATCGCCCTTCGTTAGTGACTAATCTCTGCCCGTTAATGAAGAGAACCGGGAGAACCTGGAGAGCCTGGGGGCGCGGGGGACAGCGGCAGAGCCACCGGGGTCCCCTCAGGGTCCCCACAGGTCGAGTGTGGGCTCCGGGGCTGCCACAACAGCTCGTGGGGGGGACGGGAAGCTCCAGCTGAGGGAGTGGGAAGGCAAAACCTGATTTAACTCAGTTAGGGTGTCTGACTACATCTGAATTCTCAGTTTTCTGGCTGGCTGTGCCCTGGCACAGGTTTGTTGAGGCAGGAATGTGCTACCCACCGCCTGACTGTCATCACACGGATACGGTCACACCGGGGTAACTGTGCTGCCTCAGCACTCGTGCAGACCCTCATTCCAAAGCGGGAATGGCTTTTCCCAGTTCGATTTAAATGCTTCCCAGCCTGGCTGGACAGTGCCTGCCAGGAGTGAGTAGGGATCGTTGTCCTGAGGGGATGGGTGCACATTCCACCCGTCGCTTTGGCAGGATCAGTCCAGAGGTCCTGGGGAGCAACCCCAGGAGCATCCTTTGGCCATCAGCATCTTCCCATCGGTGCTGGACCTGCTCTCTCCATCCCTCTGCACCCTCAGTGCTGTTGGGGACACCATGGTAATCCTGCCCGTGGAGAAAATCTGCCCACAAACCTGAGAGCCCTCCGGTGCCTAAAACCCCTCCCACCGCCCCACGCGGAGCTCACCGGTGGGGGTGTAAAGAAGGAGGAGGAGGAGGAGCATGGCTGGCATCAAGGAAAGGGGCAGCACCGCGATGTCCGGCCCCCCTGTGCCGTGCCGGGTGGCCAGGCAGGGACCAAGGGTCATTGCTGCACCACAATCCTCCCGCAGACAGGTATCCAGAGGAGGTTGTCCCTGAAAAACGCAGACAGCAGTGTTAGTGGTGATGGCCAGAAGAGCCTCTGCCCACCAAGGACCATGCAGGACCTCTGAACATGTCCCTCTTCAGTATTTCCAGGAGCAGTGACCAGGAAACACATGAAAAGTAATTCTGATTTGATTTGTTGGGAACAAGAGGTAATTTTGGAGTGGCAAGATGAAGCTGAAAGGGCCACATCCCACCCGCAAAAGGAAACTGGAAGCCGGAGGCCTCTGTTGCCTCTGCTCTTTGTCATCCTGTGAGGGAAAAAAAAAAGCAGGGACAGGCATTTCTGTGGGAAGACAGTAATTTCTGGAATCTGTGGGACAACCTGATTCACCTGGGGGATTGAGATGCAAACTCCACGGGGGTAAGATGGAAAGCAAACAGGAATGTCAGCAGAAAACGGGGAAGAGATTAAAGATCATAAGATTCCATTTCTCCTTCATTTACTGCTCCCTGCAGGAATCACTGCCGAAGGGATGGGCTTCTAGCTCTGTTTCACTCGCAGGCTGCTCGGGAGGGGGATGGGGGCTGGTCCTGCTGGCCGTGACACCTCTGGCAGCCCAGACCCTCATCCCAGCGGTCCCAGCAGTCGTGCTGGCGGCAGCGTGTGCTGGTGGAGCAGTGCCATCGTGAGGATGCTCTCACACGCGAAGCCAGGCTCTCAGGCTCAGCTCAGCGCAGAGACCTCAGATTAGTCCCTCCAGCCTGCACGGGCACACCATCTCCTTAAGGGATGCACACCGACTACTGTCAGAAACCTGGGAAAGCACACTGAAATCCACTGTACCAGTGACCAAACCCTCCCTCCCATGGAAACCCCTCATCCAGCCTTTTCCTGCTCCTGGTTTTCCCGTGCACAGGATGAGAAGAGCTCCCAGGAGGGATCATGTGCTGGTGTCCACCCAGCCAAAGTCCCTAAAGACCGTGGATTGAGTGGGCTCCGGAGCCTCCAGATCAAGGCTGTGTTGCCTGCACCGGAGAGAGATGATGGTGGACCAAGAGTTTTTATGTGCACCAGCCAGAGGTGATGGAGGTGCAGGATGGAGCCTCCGCGGATGGGACACGGCCCCGTTACTCCTCCCTGGTCTCTCTGCTCAGCTGCCGCTGGCCAGAGGAGGAGCCCCGCCAGCAGACAGACGGCTCAGTGACGGGGGATGAAAACCAATCTACTCGCTGAGGTGGTGGCTTTCAATACTCCATTCATCCCTCCTGCAGCGCCGAATAATGTCGCCTTTTGTCCCGCCGGCCCTCCCCGCCCCCCGGAGGGGCAGGGCTGACAGACGGCCCCTCCGCCGCCCTGCCCCGGCCAAACCTCGGCATCGCGTCCTGCTCGCAGGGACGTTGTCATCGCCCGCCACTTTTGTGCCGGAGCCAGCGCGTTCCTGCTCCCTGGAAGGGTGGCAGCGAGCATTAACCACTGCGGTGCTGTGCCACGGCAGACCACAGAGAGGGAAAACCTGATTTGCCTTCTCTGCCCACCTCTTCCACCTGCTTCTGCATCCTCACCCCAATGCTGAGGGTTCAGCTACAAACTGAACCCCCTTCCTTGCACCCAGGGATGTTGGGGCCCTTTCAGAATGTCTGTAGACTAAAAACTACTTTTAAGCCATAATTAGTCATTGTGGCACTGCAGCAAAGCAAAACATCCCTTTTAACGTTGCCCAGAGAAGCTGTGGCTGTCCCATCCCTGAAAGTCTCCAAGGCCACGCCGGACAGGGCTTGGAGCAACCTGGTCTAGTGGAAGGTGTCCCTGCCCATGGCAGGGGGTGGAACGGGATCATCTCTAAGGTCCCTTCCAACCCGAACCCCGCTGTGATTCTGTGAGGATTCTATGATTTTAAGGGTTGCTGGATGTGGGTTTCTGGAAGTCTTTTCAAACTGAGGTCCTGCAAGCTGTCAGGTGTCCTGTAAAACCACCCCCCATCGTGCACCCCGTGGCAGGAGCAGCAAACCCCACGTCACCCCCATCCTGCACAAGCACTGCCTACTGGGGCTGCTACGAAACTCACGGGGGAGCACCAGGGCTCTAATGTGGGGCACAGAAAGTCCCTGCTTTCACCCCAAATAATGCACCACAGCAGACACACTGTCCCCCACCAGCATTTTGCCCATGGTGAAAACTCCCTCATCCCACCTGGATGTGAGACCCTACAGGTCCTTCAGTCCCCTTTGGTTCCTTTTGTACCCCTTGGTCAGAGCTGGAATGAGCTCCTGCTCTCTATTTGTCACTTCTTCTACTTTTCAATATCCAAGTAACTTCAGCAGAAATCGCAGTTTTTCATCCACCACCACCCCACCAGATAATTTTTTGTAATTACTACCCTGCCCTAAAAAAAGCATTATAAATCCACATACCTGTTTGATAATTTCTCTCCAGTATAAAGGTAGGTATATTGAATCCCAAAAATACCTATTCTCTTTTGAAATAAAGAGCTGTCTAGTTATAAAAAAAAGTTAAAAATAATGGTTGAAATTAATATTCCCGGTAAGAGGTGATGGGGATAAGGCAGGAATTTTTTCTTTAGGTGAGATCTTGTTTCAAAAATTTAAAAAAATAATAAAAAAGAGAAGAAAAAGGATCTCATCCATCAACAGAACAGTTCCAGCCCGTCATCTCTTTGCACCTTTGGGGTGGCTGCTGCTGGGTTACAGCAGGGTGGCAGCCCTGCATCCCATCCTGGGGCAGATCATTCCAAAAGCAAAGGAGAAAGAGAGGAAGGAGGAGAGGGAAAGAAGAGGAAGAAGAAGGAGAGAGAAGGGAAGAGACGGAAGACCGCTAAGGAGACATGGCCGGGAGGGAATGGCTCGGGTTTCAGGGAGGCAGGCAGGGACACATCCTTAAATTGGGTGCTGGCAGAGCCTGGGTTACGCCTCAGGGGAAGGGAGACGCTTTTTCAGAGGATTTGGGCTTTTGAGCTCCTTCCCACCTCCCTCCTCAGCTGTCTGAGTGCCCACCTGGAGGCGAAGTCAGCAATAACCATCTGGCTGGAAATATTTCTGTCGATGCCTGAGCCAGCACTGGGATGCAACGGGAGGGGACGGTCCCAACCTCCTGCCCCCCCTGGGGCATTTGGGAACCTGCTCCTCAGGCAAACCATGGTCCTCCCTGCCTGTTTCTAGCAAGAAGTTACCTTTAGAGGTCTTTTTTTTTCAGGATTTTTCCTGCCTGGCCGTCCAAGGCAGCTCTGCTGAGGACGTTAGAGGGACCTGCCATGTCCTTGCTCTCTTAGCCTGCAGTGAAAGATGTCCTGTGCTGGAAACCCTTCCCACCCACCCCCACCACCTCCTGCTCTACACTTTCATGTTGTCTCCTTCAGCTCCCAGCCAGGGTGTCTCTTTATTTTAAAAGGAATCGTGTGCATTTAATAATTTCTAGCCATTGTAGCCTTTTAACCATTTTAACCATCATTACAAGTAAAAGCCGAGTAATGTGAGACTCTTGGGTCTCAGCAGGCTTGAGGATCATGGAAAAAGAACCTCCAAACATATTGGGTTTTCCAGTCTCATGAAATTTTAAGGTTTCCAGCAATTTTAGGAGCTTGGTGTGTTTTGGCTTTGAACAAATTGATCTTATGAGCTACAGGATTCGCTCTCACAGGAGGCAGCCTTTGCCTCGTGCCTTTTGCTGCTGGATTGTTTACTCATTCCTACACAGAGCCCAGACCCTTAAATGCCCTAAAATGCCTGTGTTTCATTTTTTAACTCCTCACAAAGCCAACTCTGACTACAACTGTGGCCAACTGCTTCCTGTAGGGATTCAGTAATTAGCAATTAGGCATTTTTATTCCCCAGTAGCAGCGAAGTTCTAATTAACCCAGATCATGAGTGAAAGTTTCAAAGGTGCCTTTTTAAGTCTGTTGTGCCTAAACTTTGACAAACTCCCTGCTGTCCTGGCTGTCTGCCAGGCCCATGGACTGGGAATCATCATCTCCAGCATCGATCCACATCCAGGCTTTGGGGGCCAGGAGTGTAAGCTGCCCTAATGTGGACATGCAGGGATAAGATCAGCAGCCTGAAGATGCTTTCCACCCTGTCCAGGACTTCTCTAGCCATTTGAGCACCATCTCAGATGTTTTCCGTGTCTGCATCCTTCCTGCATGTGCTCTGAGTGGCTTGGCAGTGTCAGGCTGTGGGATTATGCTGCTCTGAGGAAAAGAAAACACAGCCAGCCTTATTCAAGGAGCAGCCACAACATAAGAAAGGCTAATTATAAAATTCCACAGGACAGCAAGGCTGTTCTCTTGCGTGCCAGGGGGAAAAAAGCTCTTTTTGTGCTTCATGATGGTCCTGCTGCCTGGTCAGGCAGGGACACTCAGAGACATCAGTGATGCTCACAGGAGAGGGGCTTATGGAGCGTTCAGGCCATCCCCACATCCACTCAGCATGTGCCATGTGCCACGAGCAGGACCTACCACGGCTTCCTATGGCAGCAGGTGGCATTTCCAGCAGATCTGTTTTCTGGCAGCAGCTCGGTCATGGGTGGAAGCTGGGGAAAACAAGGGGCTCACAAATCTGCAGAGAACACAGAGCTTCAAAAAAAAATGTAACAATAAAAACAGATTCTCCTTTTCAAAACTTTTCCTTTGGGAAACTACAGAGAGGAAAGATAAACTTGTTTGTATGGCCTATGCCATGGCCAGGAAATGTTTTGGGGGTGTGAAGAAGAACCTGACACCATACAAAAAAGCCATAAGCTGAAATAAAAGGCATCTCCTTGCTGTCAGGGTGGAAGGATGGGGCTGAGCTGATCCTCAGGACACCAGTTGCTCTTGTGAGCCATTAGTTGGCTTATAATGAATGACAGGATTCCCCTGCTGATTGCTGAGCTAAATCACCGAGTACTTAGGGGTTTCCTGCTGCTGGCTGAGCTTTGGGGAGCAGCAGCACCAAGGACGCTGCACCTGCAATGGGATGAGCCACCCCTCCTTCCTCCATTCCTCCTGCTGCTCCGGGGCACGAGCAGCAGATGGGAGCCTGGGATGTGGGGTCCCAGGAGAGGAGCTCTCGCTCCCAAACCAACCTCTGTCCAGCAGCCTTAGGAGAAGGGAAAGGTGTAAATGCAGTAAAAGAGCATTTTGGTTTCCTGTCCTGACATTTAGCTCTGCCTCAGTGCAGCTGGAGCTGTGCTCCTAACACACCTCTGTGCTATTTTTAAGGTATTTTCTGCGGGTTAAAGGTCCTGAAGGCAGGGCAGGGCTGAGGAAAGGGCAGTGGCAGCCCCCAGCACTGCACTCAGCTGCAGCAAGCTGGAGCTGCGGGAGGGGTACCCATCCCCTCCCCAGACAAAATCACCTTTGTTCCTCCCCGTAATCTGCTTCCTGCCCAACGTGCTGCAGAAACCACCTCAGCCAGGTGAGAAAGAGCAGCCCAAGGACGCAGCGCTGACAGGAGGCTCTCCAGAGAGCAGCCGACCCACGCCACGGACTCCGGCCGGCATCCAGAGCCACGGAGGAGCAGGCACGGATCACAGCGGGGAAGAGGGGATGGGAAACGGGCAGCTGGGTCCTCTGCATCACCCACGTTGGTCACAGCAAGGGCACTCGCTGTGGGCATGAGCTTTAGGGTATGTCTGTAACTCCCTGCCTTTGCTGTGTGTCGTGGCGTGACACCTCACCCTGCACCGGACCCCTGGCAGTGGGATCCACTGTGACAGCAGCGATATCTATGTATGTGTGTATGTATTTATACATGTGTATAGTTATGTACACATACTAGGTGTCCATCGGGACCAGCGCTTGCTGGCTCCTCTGCCAGCCCTGGGGAACCCAGGCATCCTTCTTCTGCTGCAGCATCGCTGATGTGAGATGGGCGTGCTGCAGCCTCAGCGCTCTTAAATACACTCCAGAGAGCCCAAACCACGCCCAAGCGTGCGCTGGGAAGTGGTGACCTGTACGGGGACACGCAGGCTGACAAGACAGTCAGGGTGAACATCGCTGGGGACATTCCTGCTGGGGCAGGAACCTGTGTGGAGGTGCCGTGTCCGAGCTTGACGCTCCATGGAACAGCTTGGGTTGGAAGGGACCTTTAGACGTTTATTTAGTTCCAGGAATGCGATGGATCCCCTTGTCGGCTGCCAGGCGGCTGAGCGTGCACTAGGTGGCAACCAGCTTCAGGGAGAGGCGCTTGCCGGGAGGGGTGTTTGGTTCGGACAGGGAGAGCAAAGCTCCGCTGGGAATCCCCAGGGACCCGCCAGCGCGGTGGGCACAGCGAGCAGAAGGCAAAGCAGAACCAGTCCTGTCCATAATTAACACTAATGGCGAGGGGAGGGTGGCCAGAGCAGAAGAGACAGGCAGTCAACCCAGAGGACTGGGCTCCAGAGTTTCCTGTCTGGATTTAGCAAAGGCAGGGATAGAGAGACACTTTTGACCAAGGTCTGTATAACAGGAGAAGGGGCAGAGGATTAAAGTGAAGGAGGGCAAATTTAAGTGACATCAGGAAGGAATATTTTATGGTGAGGGTGGTGAGGCCCTGGCACAGATTGCCCAGAGAAGCTGTGGCTGCCCCATCCCTGGAAGTGCTCAAAGGCAGGTTGGACAGGGCTTGGAGCAACCTGGGCTAGTGGAAAGGTGTCCCTGTCCATGGCAGGGGGTGGAACAAGATGACCTTTAAGTTCCTTCCAACTGATGCCTCAGAGCTTTTTGGTTTTTTGATTTTTGTAGATTTTAGAAGTAGTGGTGTAGTGAATGTAGATTTTAATGTGGCTGCATTATATCCCTTTCCCTGTAGCATAATGTTTACACATAGTCCACTCTGTTACCCCATTCCATATCAATCCCTCTAAATTCTGTTAGCATGTTTAGTCTTCCTTTCAAGGTAGAATTGTAGAAAAACATCCTAAGGCCTGGACCAGAAGTTATCACACACACCCAGCAAGAGTGGGATGCCCACACCAGACCCACCCCTGTTTTGTCTAATCAGTCCCCAGCAAGAACCAGCAGCAGCTGCTGCAGAGGAAAATGAAACGAAATTTCACCTATTATCCTCTGCCTGCGGAGGAATTTCTTCCTAATTCCTGTCACTTTGGGTTTGTCTGCTCAGGGAAATTAATCTGAAATCGAGTGGGCTGTGAATTCAAAGTGCTGCAGCAACCCCAGCAGGGCTTGGACAGGCAGTTTCCTAAGTGGCCAGGTTATTCCCCAGAGCACCAGGCTAAGCCTGGCAATTTAACAGAGCCTCAAGCATCAGGTTTTATAGACATTAGTGTAGGACCTTGAGTCAAAACCACCTGAGATGGAGCAGCCATGGAGAAATTAATTCAACAGCCTTCCAGCCCTGCTGCAAGAAAAGAAACGGGGGGAAGAAAAATATTTGACTGATTACCCCAGTGTGTGGATGGATCAGACAGGAGTTGATCCCATGTTAGAGGACTCCCTGCTTTGCATACTAATTTGCAGAGCATGCAGAGAAGGGTGTGGGAAAGAAGAACATGGGAAATAAGGGATAAAGCTGGAAAAAAAAATCCGTAAGGGACTGTGTTAAAATCTGTGGATCATTAAGGTAAAAATAATATAAAATATAATATCAAATATTTTAGCAGGCAGTCAGGACTTTGAGGTCTGCATCCCTGTAAAAATAGAGTCTTTAGGTAGAGCAGGACACCGAGTTTCACATTCAGGCTCAGAGAGCATCTTCACAGGTGTTCTTCAGACAGAAGGCCTGGAGGAATTCGTGCAGTGGGGTCTGACAGGTTCAGCTGATCTCCAGACCCCAGATTCCTGTTGTACGTGGTGTCTGAGCTCTGCTAACCCCTTTCAAGTTGTTGGACATACAGGACAAGTGAGGGAGGGGTGTGGGAAAAGGATGACTGAGGGATGCTTGTACTGTTGAGATCAGGTACATCCATCATGTCTGGCAGAGCCTTCCAGGGACCTCGATGCAAGACCAGATCATGAATCCCCGCTCAAAAATAAAAATTAAAATAAATCCAATGCAATTCTATACTGTTCCCACAGCTCAGCCACCACCTGGCTGGTTTAGCCCCACGGTACAGCCCTTCCCTTCTCCCAGGAGCTGCACCCAGTGCACTCTGCTCTCCCCATCCTGCAGCCCTTATCTGTAGCACCCTTCAGCCCTGGAGCATTGCCCAGAGACCTCGCCCAGCCTCCCTCACCAGCCAGGACTCCTCACTTGGAGCATCCCTTTCATCTCCCAGCCCTGCCTTGCATTTCTGCCAGACTCGATAGAATCCTTTCTTCACCATCCTCGATTCTCCCTGAAACCTTTTCCTATTGAGGACCAGAGGATATTTGACACCTGTCCACCCATGCAGCCACATGGATCACACAGCCTGCTCCCAGCACGGCTTTGTAAAGCATTCCTATCTATTTTTCAGGAAAAAAAGCCCCTTTGCATTGCTCTGCAGTTCCTAATTACAGCCGTAGGAGACAGGAATCCTAAGCACCTGAGCTGTAAATGTGAATCTTATTGCTTAAGCAGACACATTACGAGCAGGCTATCAATCACTTTGGCAATTATTAGTTCTTTGTGAGTATTTTGAACTCAAGTACGTGACAGTCTCATCCATCCTGGAACAGAGAAATCCATGGGCATTTACATACGAGGCTGAGCTGTGGGGGGATGCAGCTTCAGAGGGTTTTCACCAAAGCTGTTGTGGTTATGTGCTTGGTGCCACACATTTTGGGCAGAAAAGCAACCTTATATAAGCTCTGTAAAGATAATTCTCACGTGTTTAAACCCGGAAGAATATCTCTCCATTTCTGAAGCATAAAGTGGTTCTATATGTTATTTTTGCTATAACTATTCAGTCCAAGAATAATGTCCTTTATTTTATAAGCCTTTGAGAGCGGGTGTGTCATGTCATGGGTCAATCAGTGTTGCTGGGTGTAAAGTCCAGGGAGGTTTAAAGTCATTTGATAAGGACTGGTGAATGCTTCCTGGTTTTCAGAGAATTGTGATGATCTTAAGGGTTTTTTTCTGAACTAAATGATTCTGTGGTTCTATGATCATTGCTGCCAATGTCTCAGTGGGATTTTGACTTCTGCATCCATCAAGGGAAAAATCCAGGTGGGGTCTGACCTAACAGAGTATGAAGGAGTGATCTAGATCTCTGCAAGTGTTCCAGGATTAAAGGAATCCCTAAATAAACACCTATTTTGGAAGGGGGGTGCTGGAGGTGCAGCAGCTGGGAGGAAGCAATGCTCTATTGTTGGAGTGATCTGCACACACAGGGTTGTTTTTAACCACCCTCATCTCTGTTCATATAGGAACAGGCATCTCCAGGGCTTTGCTTTGGATTTACATGGATGTAAATGAAATCCCCAGGGCTGTACTGAGCACCTGATTGATCCAGGCTGGATCTGGCTTTGGTGGTCACATCCACATCCCCATGGGAGAGGGCAGCGTGGAGAAAGCAGCTCCCACAGCATCCAGCATTAGAGGCTGCACTTTTATGTAGCACATGCACACTATCACACATGTGGCCACACTCACACGTTGTTGCACTCTCAGGGTACCACACTCACAGAGTATCTCACACACCCAGTGTTACACATGCTCATGTGGACAGTATCACACTCACACCCAGCGTCACACTCCTGCACAGCTACTCTCAGACACACTCACACACACACACACCACCACACACATCACACTCACACCCCCCTATCCCACACACACATTATCACACACTATCACACACATGAACACACACACATTATCACACTCACACCATCACACGCTATTTCACCCAAGCATATTATCACACGCTATCACACACACATATTATCACACACACTCACACTATTTCACACGCACTCTCAGTATCACACACACTATTTAATTCACACACACATTAATTATCACACACACTATTTAATTCACACACATTAATTATCACACACTCTATTTAATTCACACACATTAATTATCACACACACTAATTCACACACATTAATTATATCACACACTATTTAACTCACACACATTAATTATCACACACACTATTTAATTCACACACATTAATTATCACACACACTATTTAATTCACACACACATTAATTATCACACACACTATTTAATTCACACACATTATTTAATTCACACACACATTAATTATCACACACACTATTTAATTCACACACACATTAATTATCACATACACTATTTAATTCACACACATTATTTAATTCACACACATTAATGATCACACACTATTTAATTCACACATTAATTATCACACTGTCACTCACTCACTACTCCACCCCCCCACTGTCACTCACGCCCCTCCACCAATCACGTCCCTTTTCCTCCGGGCCCCGCCCCCTCAGGCCCCGCCCCCTCACGCGCCCCCGGGCTGCCGCGCTGGCGCACGCGCGGACCCTACCGGGAGCGCGCACCGGGAGCGGCGGCGGGGCCCGAGCGGGGTGAGGGGACCGGGGGGACGGGACGGGACGGGACGGGACCGAGCGGTGAGGGGACGGGGACGGGGACGGGGGAGGCTGGGCAGCGGGCTGGGCTGGGCTGGGCAGCGCGGGACGGGCACCCCCGGGCGGTCACCCCCTTCCCTGCCCCGCTCCACCACGGGCCGTCCGTGAGGGGCCTCCCCGGGCCGTTGCGGCCGCCCCGAGCTCGGGCCGTCCTGCCCGGGCCGCTCGGAGCGGGGCACGGCCGGCAGCGGGGCCTTCCCCGCGGCCCCTCCGCCGCTGCCGGGAAGGGAGGTGCCGCCCGGCCCCCAGTGGCCCAGGACGGGCCCGGGACAGCGGGAAGGGCGGGTGGGAGCCAGGGGGCGGTTGCGGTGGGTGTGCGGGTGCTGCCGGGGTGCGAGCCGAAGCCCTTGGGGAGTTGGAGGAGCTCTCCCGGTCGTGCCAGGCTCGCACCCCGCCGGTCAACGGTCTACCCACGGATAAATAACGCGCCTCGGTGCCCGGAAGGACCCTGGAGCGGGCGGGTTGGACACGGGGTTTGTTTGGTGTGATCCCGTGTCCAGGTGTACCTTCCCTCCTCTCGCTGCCTCAGCGTTCCTATTCATCCTTGCCCGAAGCCAGCCCTCTGCTTAGCTGACAGGCAAACGCTTTGTTTCTGCTTCAGTTGCCGTCTCTGTTTTCCCCCTCTCTGAGAGGAACAACTCTCTTGGAGCTTGTTTTGAGTGGAAGCAGTCCAGGTTTGGAGCAGCCGGGTTTGTTTCTTCTTTCCATTGTCAGCCCAGCCACCTTGTGCCGTGAGGATCAGCAGAGCTGGGAGAGGGCAGGACTGATCAATCTGTGCCAGGAGTTATTGCTGTGGTCCCCTCTCTGTTCTTACTCTTTGATTGCTGCTGATCGGAGCCGGGAGCTTGTGTATGGAAAGGTTTGTTTAGGTATGAGTTACCTGGCAAGAGCTTCCAGCCCTGTTGCATCACTGTGTTCAAAACTCGGGTTGTGCTGCACTCAGAAGTGTGGCTCAGCTGGTGTGAGGGGCTGTGGGGGCTCTGACTGGTGGTTTGGGGTCAGAGGGCCACAGGGCACATGTAAAGCTGCTTCAGTCGTGCACCCTGCACAGGGTTACGTCTTATTGCAGTCCTGTGGCCTCCCTGTGCTTTATGTGCTCCTCTAATCCCTGTGTAATCTCTTCCCATGGGATCTTTGTTGCCCTTCTAGTCCTGTCTCTCAAAGTGGTGTTAACAAATCCCTCCTGTGCACCCTCTTTTCTGAGCAACCTGCTGAAAAGTCTCAATTCTACCAATCTGGTGATTTTTATTTTTAATTCAGCCCAGCTCAAGGGCTCCCGAGGCTCCTTTTCATTGCCAGGTACGAGCTCACATTTCATTTAAACTTTTATCAGCGCTGGCAATTTCAGTTCAGAAACTTAAAAAGGGACTTGGCATTTTTAGAAATCATTCTCAGCCCCGTGAATTTTAAGATCCTGCATTTAAAGCGAAAGAAAATTCTGCTTTCTGGAAGTAGAACAGAATTAAAAAAGGCTTTCAAAGGCTTTAATTCCCTTTTCCCTGCTTTCTCAGCACTGTTTGCTGGAGTTTGAGGAGCAGGGAGTGAAGCTGTTGGGAAACACAGTTGAAATGCGCCCAGTTCTTTTCCTGTCCAAGCCCCCGATTAAAGCCATGTGGGCAAATGTTTCAGAGGTTGTGCAGGGTGTAAAGTTCCAGCCAAACAAATCCAAACTCAAGCTCTGAGCCCACATTACAAATTACTTCTGAAGTGAAGAGCAGCTGGCCGGAATATTTAAGTTTGCACAGGGTTTAGTTTTCACTTGGGGCAAGTTGGGCCGTAGGATTTCTGACTGGAGCCAGGACTGTTTGCTGAATAAAATAAACAGGGCTTTTAGGGTTGGTGTGAATTTTGGCTTTTCAAGGCATTTTTAAAAGTCAAGGTGAAGTGTTCTAGTCCATGGGATTTTAGCAAAGGTGTGAGGTGAGATGTGTAACACATCCCAAACCACATCCTGCTCTGCCTCAAACCCTTTCTGCCACAGCACAATGCACAGGGCTGCCCAAGGGGGTGGTCTGAAAGCTGGATGAGCCACTCCAGTATTGAATTTCTCAACTTTTAATATTTGTATGCTCCTGAATTCTCAGGGAGGACTCAGGAACTGCAACTTCGGGCCTTTTCTTTCCCTTGTTTGCCTCAACTTGGGGACTGGTGTAAATTTGGCTTACTGAGGCTCTCCCACATTCCTTGCTTCCCAATCCGTGCAAACAGCTGCTGGCTCAAGCAGCGTTCAGCGAGAACTGGCAGGAGGCTGAAATACACCCCTCCCTCCTCCTCTGGACCAGCAGTCCCAGCGCAGGAAATATTTTTCCATCCTGATGGGGAAGTGAATGTCGGAGCACGCGACGCTCACGTGCAGCCGGTCCGGGTACCCCCGCGTGCGGTCCAGGATTCACAGCATCGCTGCCATCCCAGGGGTGAGCAGCAGGCTGTTGGCACCCAGCTGTTATCCCAGCGTTATCCCTGTGGCACAGGGAGGAGGTGTTTTTTTTTTTTCTGGGATGTCTTCTTGTTTCCATTTCCTGCTGCTGTGTTTCAGAAGTGAAAGGGAAAGGAATCGAAGACTCCCTCCTCATGGCCTCCCTCTGCTCTACCTGTGGCTGCAGGGTGTGCTGATGAATACTGGGCAGCAACTCTAGGGGGAAGAAAAGGTGTTGGTTCTGTATTTGGGGTTCAGGTGGGTGGGACAGAAAATCCTGCAGCCTGGCTTTGCCTCCCTCTGGTCTGAGCTGAGCGCAGATGTGCTGGTGGTCTCTGAGGTGGAAAAGTGTTGGTGTGAAACCTGCCTTAAAAAGAAGTGTCAGAGGCAGGTGTTGGATTGGATACCTTAAGCCTTAATTTGCTGGTTTGAGCAGCAAAATAGCTGTCCTTGGTGTGTTGGGGGAGAATGGCTTACAAGGAAAAGATTGGTAGCGGGGACCAGGATTGGGTCTTGGTGATCTGGAGCGCTTTGTCACCAGCACCAGTTGAGCTGGGGGTGTGGTGTAAAAATCTCTGAGCAGCTCATGAACTAATTTACACTGAATTCCTGGAGAAAGTGTTGCTTTCCTCTTATAAATGCAGACGTGTGGGTGTGTCTGTTCTGCGCTAGCTCTTCTTCTGTGTCTTTTTTTGAGCCAACAAGCCACACGGGCATGACGGATGGGACGCTCCACGGAGCGTGGGATCTTCCCCCATCCGGCAGGGATGTCATTCTCCGTGCAGATGGCATCCTCCAGTGGAAGCCACCCACTGCTGCTCTGCCTCTTGGGAGACCTGAACTTTTCCATTTGATGGGAAGGAAGCTCACAGCTCCCTGCTGACTGCTGGGAGTTAAGCGAGCAATCAGTGACGTGAGACCTGAGGAGGGAGAAGGCGACTTTATTTTAAAACAAAATGAATTTCACTCATTCACAGCCATACCCACCTACACCCGAGCACCAGCGTGGGGATCTCCAAGTGGCTGTCCAGCATTTGGACAGATGTGTGTCCAGATGGTCTGGACAGGGTTCCTGGGAATGACACAACGGACAAGGAATGCCAAATATCAGACCTCTGGTGTCTTTCAGGCAGCTTGGTGACCATGTGATGGCTTTGGGTCTGCTTTTTTACCTCCCTTGGGGACTAAGAGTGGTGATCTCTTGTTGCTGAAATTTATTCACTGACCTTTGTGTCTTTTTCTGAATGTCTTAGGGCTCCTACCATGCTCTCTATTCTTTCCCAAATCATCTCTTAAGGGCTTGAATCTCTGGCTTGAGTCCTTGATGCAGATTGTCCCTTGTTTCAAGAGTTCCTTGTTTTCCAACCTGAGAAGCTGCAGCTCTGATCTTGAGGACCTACTAAATCACTGCCCTCAGCACAGAATGCCCTGAGCACCCTGTGTTCCTCCTGATGTTCCTGTACTCCTTCCCATCCATTTTTTGCTGGGATCACAGTCAACTATAAAAGTGTATGTGCTGTGATTTGCAAACTCACACATGAAGGATTGTCTTCTGGCTTTGTGTGCACGTACAGTGCTACACAGAAAGAGTCATGGGACTGATCCTGGATCAAAACTGAGTGGTCAGAAGCCTGAATGGAGCTGATGGTGTAGCCCTGAAGCTCAGATCAGTGAGAAGAGTGTGGGAACCACTTGTGTAACAGAGTCATTTCTGTGCAACAAATGTTTGGGGAGGATTTGACAGCTCATGACAGGGTGGTTGGAGCACAACACTGCCCGGAGCAATGCTGAGCATGGATGGGGAAGAGGGTGGAGTGACCTCTTGCCTTGGCACATTCCTGGCTAGTGAGTGTCTGTCTGCACTCAGTCAGGGCTTACAGGTCTCCCTGACACGATCAGCAGTGGCTCAGGGGTGGTTTGGTAGAGATCTGTGGTGACTCAGGTCACTTTGGTGCCACAAAATGAGCAAGTGCCACCAGCACTGGCAGGGTGGTGGTGATGCCTCACTCACCCTCAGCCAGAGGGTTTTGGGGCCAGTCTGCTCTCCTGAATGCATCCTCTGTGAAAATTAGAGCTTGTTTCCCTCTCAGATGGCTTGTGTGGTTTGGATGAAGGATGGGGGGATTTGGGACATCATTCTCAGCTGCATTTGCTCTCTTTATTTCTCACTGCAGGTCCTCAGGAGAAGATGGTGTAAGGCCAGCCAGCGCAGCTGCCACTTCCAGTCGTGCCCAGAGCTCAGGGAGGAACATGGCAGCAGCTCAGGGAGCAGGAAGCAGTTCAGCCGGGCCATCCGGACTCCCCGGTCCTGCCCCAGGGCACAGCAGCAACTCCACGGCAGTGGCGGTGTGGGAATGGCAGGATGAATTTGGCAGGTGGAGGCCGTACCGAGGGAACGTCTGCAGCTACATCGAGCAGGTTATTCAGGCCGCTCAGCAGAAGGGCCGGCGTTCGGGGTCGGGGCTTGTCAGCAGCATCCCTTTGGGCCGTGCAGATCCCGTCCTGGCTCCCTACGTCATCGACATTCCAAGCATGACGCAGTTCCGGCAGGATACAGGTAAGGGCGCGTCCCTGCCCGTGCTGGGGTTTTGCTTGTGTGCTCAGGGATAAAGTGGCCTCGTTCTGTGTGGGACAGCCCTACAAAACTGTGCTGTCTGCTGCCATGCTGGGCAGTTCTTTGAGGGGTGGCACATCTGCTGCTCTTCTGGTGCTGCCCAGAGTGGGAAAATGTGTGGAGCTGGGTGCAGGCAGCAGGGTTCCCTTAAGGAACATCATCACAGGACCCCCCGAGCTCACAGCTCATGAGGCAGAGCCTTCAGAGCTGGAAACTGCCCCCACCCACAACCATTTGAGACCACTTGCGTAAAAAAGGCCTTTTTATGATTCCAGCCCTCCTGCTTGAATCCCTTGTTCCCTCTGGAAGTGGAGTGCCAGCTGCTTTACCTTGGCATGCTGCCCCACACAAGCTGCTTGTGAGAGCCTGCAGCCCCCACACAACACTGAAATGCTGCAGCAGAATATTCCCTGCACTTGTGCTGTGCAAGCCTGGCTTGCTTCCTCCTAGGGAGAAAGGGATGGGCATAACAGCAGGATTGAGACATTTCCACCCTCCCCTCCCCTCTCCTTGGCTAGCTGGGGGTACAGCTCAGAACTTGTTGAGATGACTCCTGCCTTCTTGCTACAGATGTGCTTGAGCAGCTGGAGCTTAGAAAAGGGGCAGGGATGGAATGCGTGCACTTCATCCCTGGAAAATGCAGGGAGATCCCAAATTATACACCCTGAATGAATGGCTGCTCTGGAAAATTCTTCATCCATCCGTTTCCCCTTTGCCAACACCTCTCCCGCCACCCCAGGATGCAGTCGAGCATCCCCGCCCAGCTTAGGGAGGGACATGTGCTGGTTTCTTGCCAGTTGAAGCAATAAGTGAGCAATATTCTGAATCAACTGCAGGATCAGCCAGTGATGACAGGAAAGAGAAGTGGTTGGAGCAAATGTGAGCATCACAGCTGCATCCGTGGTTTTATTCTTAGTGACCTTAAGATGAGTTTTTCTAATGGTGTCCTGGGTGAGGTGGGGAGCTTTCTAAGCTGGATGCCTTGGCAGGTGTGCTCAGGGTGGCCTGTTTGAGCACCTGGAAGCCCAGCTGAGGCTGTGGCTTTGAGCAGTACAATATGGACCACCAGAGCTGGTACCACCAGCTGTTTCTTTCCTGTTTTCTCCTGCCAAACTTGTGAAGGAACCTTCTGGCCTTTTTCCCTCTCAGCCAATGCTCCGGCATTTGGGCAGCAGTCCAAATCTTTGGTGAAGGTGAGCAGAGAGCCTGTGGGAGGGTGAAAGATGCAAACCAGTGTAAATGGGACATTCTTTTCCATGAGTGCAGCCGTCTCTCCTCAGAGGTCTGCTATCTCTAGAGCCTTGTGAAAGATCTCAAAACACCCAGTGAATATTGTCCATTGCAGTGTGGTTCAGAGTTTGTCACGTTTGGGGGACAGTCCACACAATTTTGCAAACGATGTTGGCTGGCATGATCTCATCTTTCCTTGGACTAGATCTGAGTTTGAATTGTTAATAACAAAAAGGCCGATTCCACTCCACAGCTCTCCTGCAGTGTTTCCTGCCAATCCAGAGGGATGCTGATCAAAGGGGCCAGGGCTGTGAGCCTCCCTCCACAGATACCTGTGTTCTCTGCAACGTGACTATTGGAAACACTCTCCTATCCCCTTTCCATGGCCCAATTGTAGGCAAAGCTTTTCCTCTCTGCAAGGCTCTGCCTTAAATGTGAACCTTTCCAAGCGAACCGCCAGCTGAACTTTGTCATGGGCTGGAGAAAAGAATCTCGGCAGGAAACATCCCCATGAAAAATCTTTAAACAGTGCAAAAAATAGGCTGTTGTATTCTGCCCATTAGCTATTAGACAGATAAATAGGCTCTTCAAAGGAAGCCAGGGAGAATAACAGGAAGCCAGTGTTAACGGGAGCAGCGTCCCCTCCAGCAGGGAATGACAGCTGTGTGGGGGGATCCTGTGGGCAGGATTAGCTGTGGGCTTCAGCTGCTGGTCGAGGCAGATTATCTGGAAGTGAGTGCAAGGAAGCAGCAGGAGTTGTCCTCTGACCACAGCTGTTTGCCCACCCTGGAGAGGAATGCCAGTTTCCCTGCCAGCCTGGGGGAAGGGGGCTGTTTTCCAAGTGTACGGATTTGATCTTGTTGACTCCTGAAAGCTGTCCATGCTGCTGTTTGGGGGTGTTAGAAACTCAGGTTGCTTGCAAACTCCTTGAGTCCTCTCTGTGCTGCTTTTAGCTTCTGAGCTGCCAGTGGAGCAGTGGCAGCCTTGCTAATCTCCTCTGAGAGGTGTCCCACTGGATTTCTGACATCTTGCTTTTCCCATGGCACTGCCCTTTTTCTGGGAGCAGGTTCCCTGCACTCATCTCTAAATGCAGTGCATGTTTCACCATCTCATTCCCATCCAGTCTTATCCCCAGTCCTCCTGCTTGACGGTTCACCCCTGAAGTTACCCATCTTTTGAGGTCATTGGGTTTGTGTTTCTAAAACTTGGCAGGACTTGCTGGATAGGAGCAGTCATTGCTAGAGTTTGCTTGTGGCTGTTTCATCTGCCTTCCAACTAAGACATGGATTCCAGGCTGGGAAGGTCACCTTGTAGTAGCTTCCACAGTATCCCAATACTGTTGGGTAGAAAGAACAGCAGGGTGGGGCAAAGATCCTCAATATCCTCATTCCTCATTCCAGCATTCAGCCAGCCAGAACCTGAACACAGGCAGCAGTTGAGGTTTGGCAGTGTGGAGTCCCACGTGGGCTGTCCTCACTATTCCTTGGGATGTGCTCATTGGGAGTGAAGCTTGCCTGGATTGCCTGCACCCCACAGAGCCATCAGTGATATCCCGGGGCAGTTCTCCTCAGGCTTTAGGTGTAAAGTGCCTGGAACAAAGTGCTATAACTCTCATGACCTCTTTAGAGGCTTTGTTGTTTTTTTTTTTTCCTCTTGGTGCTGTTCTTTGAAATCTTCCTGTCATAATAACTCCGTCTCCCCTGTTCACTCCCACCCTTCTGCATCCCCAGACTTGCTTGCCCCATGGCATTTTCGCAGAGGTTGCAGATCTTCTGTCCCGTTGGGTGGCTTCCCTCCCTCTCGTTAGGCTGCTGCTTTTTTGAAGAGAGGGATGAAGTACCCAGGAGTGAAGTCATCCTGGAAAGCCAGACTTCCAGGGAGTTTGAGCTCCTGCTGTTGCTGTCAAGCAGCCTTGCAAGAGTAGAATGTCTGCTTCCATTTCTCTCCCTTTGTCTGAACAGCTGTTCTCTTCAAGTTACTTCATTGTCTTCTGCCTCTAATCTTACTCTATCTCCCAGCAGTCAGGAGCCTAGAGAAGCTGGCCCTGTCTGTCCCTTTTCCAAAGTCCTTGTCCTTGCCCCTGTGGGACGCCACCCAGTCTGCAAGGATCAAAATTGTCTGGACCTTTGTGTAGCAAAGTGGGTGTTCAGCCCCTTAAGTGCTCCTGCAAAGCACTTCCCGATGTTGTCATGTCTCTATAGTTACTCTGTTGTCAAGGCTGTGGGAGTTGGGGTTTTTTTAACCAGATCTGTGCCTCAGCCTGATTTTTTTTTTTTTTTTTAACTTTTTTCCCTTTTAACGTCAGGGAGGCATATGTGATCACTGTGTCTTTGTGCTCGGGTGTGTCTGCGTCTGCATCCTCCCTCCTTCCCTCCTTTCCCACCCTTCCTCCCAGCAGCTTTTGAACCTGTTGCCAGCCCACAATCAGATTTGGCAGAGGGACAGGGATCTCGAGGGTATTGCGTTTCTCTGAGCTTCATGACCAAACTCAGCCCAGTCGGGAGGAGAAGCTCTGTTAGTGCCCCTGCTGAGGGAGGGGTGAGGAAGACCACCCTCTTGTAGGCGCCACAGATCTGTGCAGAAACAAATCCTCCTTAATTCTCTGCTCTCAGAATGACTGTGTTTATCCCATCCCCTCTCCCCACACAGGGACGATGCGGGCTGTCCGCAGGCACGTCTTCCCGGGGGACTCCGCTGCGGGGCAGGGCATCATCTGGGAATGGCAGAACGACGAAGGCGGGTGGTCCCCGTACGAGATGAACATCTGCGTGTTCCTGGAGCAAGCCCGTGCCACCAACCACCAGCGAGTAGACCTGGGACCCTTGGGCTACAACTACGAGGTTGACGTTGTGGCTCAAGTCCAGACCAACAAGACCACGAGGTTCCGCCGCAGCGTCCAGAGGCGCTTGGACACCCCGTACCCGGTGACGACCTCCCCGGCACCCCCGCACACGGGGGTGGGTTGTTCTTGCCAGCAGTGCTGGCCCAACAGCGGGACCGGTCCCATCACCACACGCTACCGCCACTCCATGAACTTTCCCAACTCTTCCACTGCTCATCAGGTTTCCGGCAGGACAGCGTCAGTAAGTTCTTCCAGCGTCGGCTTCGTGCCCTATAACAAACCGACTTTGACTGGAGCAAGGTCAACACCCAGACTCAATGTACAGAGCACCTTGGCTTTGCAGCAAGCTGGGGGCCCCAGCACAGGACTGTCTGCATCTAACGGAGTCAGGTACAGACCCTAATTCACCTCTGTGTGTCCAAGACATCTGCTGTGCTCTGCCTTATCTAGGAGCCTCTCTGTCCCAGAGGACTTTATACAAGGGTTTTCTCCCCAGGAGATAGAGATTTGTGCCTGTGTACCCAGTGCAGTGGATGAAAAGGCTTCTCCTCTGCTTTCCTCTCCTTTTATTCCTCACTTGAAATATAGTCTCTATCTACCAGTCTTCCCTGAACCACTGGAGAAATCAGACAGATTGAGGTTCTGAAGGCTGGAGAAAATTAATAGTGATTGGTGGTATTTTGGGTTAGGCTTAAAAACAACTTTGAGAGGGACCAAGTGAATTACAAGGGGACTTGTAAACACTTATTTAATTCAAAGTAGGCAGTAAACATAGAGTGGAACTCTGCTCTGTGTTCAGAGCTCTTCCCCTTCAAGGAGGAGACCACTACATTCATTGGGTGTGGCTGAGACCTCATGAATTCTCTGCCAAAATCAGGTGTCCAGGCTATTTGTCAGGCTAAATGCTGATGCAGACCTGAAATGCTACTGGATTTCACCATGGCTCTTCTCTGACAGGGCTGAACCTGGTGTGCATCTTGCAGCCCAGGATTTCAGTTCCCATCAGTGAGCAGCTGGAGCTGAAGGAGGGCTGTGTTTGCACCTTACTGGTGTGGGAGCAAGGGCTCCACTTCTCTTCAGGTCTTTTGCCTGCTGCCAGCTCAGTGAAGCGGAGGCCTGTGGTCTGACAGCTCATTTCCTCTCCGTGGCATGAGCTGCTGGGGCAAGCCATGGTCAGTTATCCCACTTTCAGGATCTTAACTCTTCCTCTGCACAGGCCCTTGCTAGCAGAGGTCTGGTAGATCTGTCTGTGGTAATGCTGGCACTTGAGCATCTGACCAAGCAAGGGCTGGCTGACTGCTCCCTCTGTTTGTGAATGGCTGGAAGTGTGCAGAGCCTTACACCCACTTCCCTGGGAATAATCCAGCTGCTGAACCACTGTGTGAGCCCCTGAGAAACTACAGGGGAACTTGCCAGGGCTGACTTACCTGCCCAAACTACCCCAGATAACTAAAGAGATAAGAGATCTAGAGTGTTGGAAGCACATTCTGCTAATTACACAAGGCACAGAGGTTTGAGGTTTATTTTGATTCTCATTTGTGTTTTAACATGATGCTGAATCCTGAGATATTTTTCTTAGTGTCATATCAAGACACTCCCTCTTCAGGGTCATCTGACTGAAATGACTTCTCACATCCTGTTCTTCTTTCTCATGGTCTTTTTTTGGTGGGTTTTTTTGCACCTGCTGGTTTTTCGTGGTGCTTTAAGGATTCACAGTACTCCTCTGCTCCAGTCACCTTCGAGGAGGGCTGAAAATCAGACCTCAGCACTGCCTGCACGAGCTCCCAGTAAGGCTCGTGCTTGTCTCCTGAAGAAGGTGCCAAATTCCCCCTTTCTCAGGAGATGCTGGTCGGTGCTCCAGACTGCCTGGAGCCCCCATCCTTCCCCAAAGCCTCAAGAGTGATTTGCAAAGTGACTCTCAGGGTGGGAA